>CAVNZL010000140.1:3415000-4015000 GCA_963693355.1 Pontia daplidice
TTACTTCAGTACCAAAAGCAAATTAAAGCCGAGCGATGCTCTTTTGAGCAGTTAAATCTAATTTATAGACAATTATACTCCATACATTTTCCGAGCTAAAGTCCATGTTAATCTAGAGTTTAGACACATAATTTATAAAATAGCGCCAAAATGTAAAAACACATATTAAAATTCTACAGCCAAATATTTTAATTTTCAAAAATTTTATCGTATATGAAAATCGATGTATATGCAAACAGAGCATCAGGTAGTATAGTGCGAAACGATTTGTTGGAAACGATCACGTGACACCTATTTAGACAAGTATTGACTCCCTTTAGCTGAGTTTTTATATTCTAGACATATTTTTCTCTTCATAGCGTGTTTATATTGTATCGACATTGCTAACCACAATCGCTTTGATTTTTATAGAGTACTCGTAAATTAATAAAATCGTTTATACGACGAGGAACAAGCTATTTTAACGTTTGAATCCTTTTTTGTTTAAAACAATCTTAACATGAATGTGTATTGCCGTTGTATCTGTATCTGTATTGGTTAAAAGATGTAATGATACAATATTTACGTAGGATTATCATTTACAGATATGCCTTATATGAGAGCTTTATTCTATAACGTTATCACTCATGTCTGACATCCAAGCAAACTTGCATAAGAAAGCTAGCGAGGGCAATATGTTGAGTGACTCGAGTGTTTGCGAAAAGAATTTGTTTCCAAATAGAATTGCGAAGTAGCCTACTCACTGTGCAAATTGGCTGTATTGGTTGGAGCGAATAACAAATAATCTTATAAGTAATGCAATATATCATAATTAACAATATAAATTATTTTGAGTTGGAAAAATTCATATGTATATATATATACATACCACCATTTTCGTTAAAGCCATAATTCGTCTATACAAAAGTAACTTTAACAAACAGATATCGCAGAAGAATCTTCGTACGTCAGATTATTTTAAAATTGTAAAATAATGAGAAAGATCCTCATATATATAAGCGCAGTGTGTAAGGTAAGGCTAAATATATTTGATTGATCGTTTTGAGCGAGGCCCGCTTTGTATAGTTTATGAATAATTTTATTTGTTCCGAACGGTTATTGAAAACAAAACTGGTATTTGTATACGGCATTGTTATAATAACGTGTAGAGTTAGAATATTTTATTAGACTGTTGCTATACGGATAATAAATGTAAAATGTCATAGATTTTTTGCTTTTATAGTTCAGTTTAGCTTACCTAGTTCTACACACAGTTAACTAGTTAGACATGACACAGAAACTGTAATTAAAAGTAAGTAGTCATATGTCCCTTATCATCTCAGGAAAATAGTCTAATACAATTAGACTCATTGTACTCAGCTAGAGTACAATAAGACTATTTCCTAAGATTTTTCTAAACTAACAAACACCTTAAACAAACTGGGTTTCCCAACTTAACCCCACTTCTCAACAATAATCGTACACCCTGAGTCTCATATACAATGTAACAATTTAGACTTCTAATTTTAATACCGCTATTAAACCACAATTAATGACTCCTGACAGTCATAAAGTGAGATGCAGTTAACGGGTCGTTAATTTTGACCTTTAAGATTCAGAAATTAATAGCAGTTTCATATTATCATTGTAATTTTATATACTTAGGGTACTGTCACAAGGTTTAGTCAAATAACAAGTATTAATGATTTAGCCTACATTTTTACTAAGTTACACTCAATAATGCCTTACATAATCAATATTAAAGTATTTTGAACAGATAAAATTATCATATCTATATATTACGAGTTTTTCACTATTAAATAAGGATAGGTAGAATATATAAACCCTTAACTGAAATAGAACGACATTAATTAGTTATATTAATAATCAAGATGTATTATAATTAAATCTACTTACGAACTAACTACTAACAAACCTTGAAAAAAATATCAATTCGATGTGTACTCAAATTGTCTAAATCAAAAACTTAACTAAATATTTATTTATTGTCTCTCTATAATAATATCCTGTCAATAATTCTGGACACCGAAAGACACAAATATCAATATATTTTATTTATCGTTTCCTTCTGTGATTATTTTTCTATTAAAACTAAGTCCTATCTTCGACATACAATGTTCCTTCCTAGTTAAGCCGTAGAACGCGGCATCTTATCTCTTGAGACACCCACTTGCTTAGGGCTATCAAAACCTTCCAACTGTTACATTATAATGCTCTTACTCCGTACCAAACGTTTGGATACTTACTCTTGACAAGTTTGCCATGAGGAACACTTGTATAAAGTTTCGCTTTTGGGTTAACAACCAATTCACAAGTCTAGCGAGAAATAGAAACAATTTAAACACGATTATAATTTTTGCTTTTTATAATTTTTAGAGTTCTTTAGCTTTCTTATGAGATTCAATTATGTCTCTGAATGAGACTGTACTATCCATGCCCAGAGTTTGAAAGATTTCTACTTAAAAACGTTAATAAATCGAATTCGAAAAGGTCAAATTTTAGACATCTTCTAGAACAAGACAATAAAATACAAATATAAACCAATGGTTATAATAAGTTAAATTAAAATAGTAGGTGCATTTATTTTAAAAGATAACACAAATACACCAGATTGGATTTGTTATTAATGGTTAAAGTTTCTAGTAATTATAAGATTTTTTTGAAAAGACAAGTTGTTTTAAGTCACTGTTAGATTACAATACAAATGTCGATTAAGAAAGTAATACCACAATAGACAAATTTGAGCAACAGATTTTACAAAATTCCTCTTTAGGCGACGGAAGTCAAAGAATAACGAAAAATCACTTCATCTTACCTACAAATACATTATTTCATGATTAAAAAGTCCGTATCACCGATCCACGTACAAAGGCCCAAACGTCAACTCTACATTTTATTTTCACCAAATTAATTTGTCCGCATTCATTTCTCAATTCAATGGGCTGATTTTTTTTTAGCTTTTGCGTGTTCAAAGTCGAAAATCTTTTATGAAAATCTAAGATATAATATCGTTGTATTTGTCAAATATAACATGACATTTAATTTAGAAAAAATATCAAGTCATTGAATGTTATTGTGTTATTCATATTTGCGTGTGTAATTTGTGTTATACAAATAGTTTTAAAATGATTAGGCAACGCTACAATATAGAATTACATTGTAATAATAACTAAAAAAAAATGTACACTTTTAGAAAATCACATGCATTCAACCTGAATATTGTATATTTATACTCTCTCCAGAAGGCAGCAAAGGTCTTCCAACCCCGACCAAACTGATTTTGTTCCAGCAATCAAACCTAAACCCTATGGGATAAACACATGAAACGAAATCAAACGTGACTCAGTTCCGAAGCTACATAAATTCAGTTACACTTCAGCGTTATTGGTCTGGCGAGCCATAATTCTATTTCCTAAGTTTTTGTATTACGTAAAAGTTTGTCAAAACTCCGCTATTTCATCACACGCGCCGTAATGAGACGTCAGGGGAAAATTGCGATATTAAACGCATGAGATCGATCGGTTTTTCTTTTAGGCTTTTATAAGTTTTTGGTATGGAAAATATAAATAGCTATAATATCTAGCTAGTTGCTCGCACTGTTAATCAGTCGTGCTCTGATTTCAAGAGTTTATTGATTTTTGTTTGATTGGCATTCGATTTAATTAAGTAACAAAGATTTAATGCTTTGAACTGAACCTTTGCCCTTGATCAAAACGTACAGCTCTCCTTGTATTGTTTGTATTTGTTATTTTTTAAGCTCACATACAACGCATCGAAAATCTTTTTCTTGATCGTCATAAGTGGGTCAAAACAAATTTTTATAAGCTCGAACGGGATTTTTGGATATAGTCTTAGACAGTATTTAGATTTTAGGATGTAGAACTTTTTGTACTTAAAGAATACGTAACATACGCCCTAAGTTTTTAAGGAATCTGTCATGGAGCACGTTTTTCGGTTTTTAAAAGTCTATCCAAGCTAGTTCAACTCTATTGATCACCTTTATCATGTATTTTCACATTTTCGCGTGTCAATACCATATTCAGTGTTTACGGCAGCTATTCTCTACTCTAGTACTCTTGACTAGAGTCACGCCAGCTTATTCATTTGTATAGTATCTCAAGTTTTTTTAATAAATTAAAAACATAATATGAATAGCCTTTCTAATGATAGACAAAAATCAAGAGCCCTTTTAAATGTGCCCTTCCGAGGTCTTAGGTGAGCCTCTCTATGCTCCACATCGGTGCTAGTTGAAAAATTTCTGCATAATCATTTCAGCAAGGTTTCTCTAACGATCGCATATATTCCAATGAGAGAAGTGACGTACCTATCTGCAATTTGTGATGTTAGGTACAAGGAAAAAGAGTATCTTTCAAAGGTATTATTAAAAACTACTGTCTTCATTAAGCGGATTTTTTCAGGTATGTGCCGGTTATCACGAACAGTTAAAATGCATAATTACAAACCCAAAACACTATGGGCTTTGTGTAACTGAATAACAAATCTCTTATACTATAATTTAATAGATATTATACTAACAGTTAACTTTATTTTTAGAAGTTTCAGGGTCAGGTGCCTGAATATAATATAAATATTTCGCATACCGCTTGCCGGAATTGGTTGTCGGTATTAAATGAAGCATTTTTAAAATTAAATTGTAGTTGTTTATTTTTAATTTAGGAATTACAATCGCTAGGCAAAATTATAGAAATTGACTCTAGGCAAAAATTGTTATGCATTCAAAATCCAAAGTGGAAATCGGAAATACATTCGTATGCAAAAAATGCATGTTCAATTTTGTATACGGCATATGTACCACTTTAGTGAAACGTATTTTAATGGCAGTTATCCCCCTACCCCACCATCGTCCAATTCCTTTACTACAATAGAAAACGTTACAAAACGCTTCCGTCTTTAACTAAAGCAGCCGTGTATATTAGAGCGTGCCAAGTAATTGTTTCCAAGGCATCATTTGAATGTAGTTTAAACCTATCCGCACGCTAACAACTTTGCACCTCGTTAAAACTATGCACCGACTGCCATTTTTGGCACTTTGTTTAGGACTATTATATATTCATTTTTTAATAGTTGGCTGTGGATTCCAACTTTGTCTGTTACCAATTAGGACAGTATGTGAACAGTTCTATTCGTATTTGAATTGCAATACATGGGTCACTAAAAGTTATTTTTTGAATGTGGTCAGAATTGACCTCTTACATAAACAATATTTAAAAAGTACTTGCAACAACATAATATTAAGCTCTTTGGCTGTAGAATGTAATTTCTATTCATTACCGTTAATACTTTTTTGGTGCCATTTAAAAAATTACGTGTCTACATGGATTTAACTCGAGAAAATTTTCCTCCGAAAATTTAGTAAGTTCGGTTTCAATTTGCTTTTGGCGATGAAGAATTGAAGCGCAGTCAAAAAAAGCTCACTAAAAAAGAAGCACAACATTAAAAAAAATACACAAAACCTCAGAAATCAAAACGTGTATGCATTAATAATTAATCCGATATGACATTTTCCGGCGCGGCCGGAAACGTCAAGCCTCCGTTGCAGAGGCGCTCTCTTGAATATTATACGAGTGTACATATCGATGGCATATTTGTTTTCCATATTAAAAGGCACCGAGCAATGTTTTGTTTTATCGTTCGAAGTCAATTCAGTTTCCGACAGAGAGAAACATTATACCGGGAACTTAAAGCAGCATAAGCAACAATTTTATTTATTAACAATTACTGTTTCTTTTTATTGTTTAAAATTGGAATCGTGGAGACTCAATACATCGTGAACGTATAAATCTAAGATGTTAAAACGAAGCTTTATACAGAGTCTTTATTGAACTTAAAAGTCCTCAGGACTTTTATACTCCTCCTTTAAAGCAAGGCTTACATAAAATTTGAGTGTGTTTACCTCAACACAATTTTGGCTGGTTGCCACGTCACTCAGATTTACGACAAAAACAATACATTTTTCTTATACGTAAAAAGCGATAGAGACACTATTTGGACATAGATATATATGTGTCAAGGGTCTAGCGAATACAATTAGGTCCAACAATTTTCATTAATTACATAACGATGGTCTCACAATGATGTTTTTATTTGTTTGTATTCCAATCAAAGCACAAATACAGATATGTAAGAAATCGCTACTTCGTGACATCATTATTTTCCATAAACTGCTGAATTTAAAAAGTATATTTTGTAGTGTTGAATTTTTCAGAACATTATTGCAAGCTACATAGTTGCAATAGTTACAATGTAATGTACCTTAGTTAATAAGAAACTTTTAGAATGATAATTAGTTTTTATCCCTCTAAGCAAAGTGTTTCGTTTTCAATATTGATATGACAAAAAACCTCAAAAAGTAAATTCAACCAGTCTATAAATATAGAAACTATAAAATGAAATGATTGTTATAAATAAAGTATACACTCGTATACATTTATTTTCTTATTAATAAAGAGATTAATATAGATTATGTACGAGCCTTACATTACATAATAATGGATAAATAATATAATAATATATAAATCATATATTATTATAGTGCTAAACATAAAGTTTCATTGTTAAAATAAATGACTTAACATCGTTTTGAAACTACAAGACATTTTAAAAAATACTCGCACCACAATTTCTGCCAATTCTGGCGATTGCTCAAATTATATACAATGTAACAAGTGTTACATCTGTGACAATGTTTTAAAACCGGAGCAGAGTAGTTTCAAAATTGAGACATGATTTGGCCGACTTATGTTGATAGCATCTTGTTTTTTAATGTTTGTTTTTAGTGTATTTATATAGTAATCGTAAGTAATAGTAATATAACGCCATTATTTGGTTCCAAATTAAATATAACTTTCACCAAAACGTTAAATGAAGGAAATAGAAACTACGTTATTTTTTACAATCTTTAAATTATATATAATGACATTTGCGAATACGTTAACCATTGTTAAAAAGAATACCTTTATAAGCAAATATATAAGATAAGTAGAGGCACTAGAAGCAATAAAATAAGTGAACAATTTGAGCGAACCCCTTATGGGACCGCTCACAGATGGCGCCGATATATATTAATACAATATCGAAGGGTAGAATAATAGAGTGCGGTGTATAGCTCAAGTTGAGTACTTAAACCAGGATAAATATAAGTTTTCAATAGTCCACATTCGATTCATCGTTGTATTACAAAATGTATAATGGAATAGGAAGATATATACATTATATAAGTGTATAAAGTATATATCTACCTTTTCAGAAAAAATCAACAAGGAGAGGAATATTATAATAAGGTTTTACTGGTTTAATCTAAAGGCATTTTGATTTTATTTGATTAAATAAACGATGGTCACGTGTAGTTAAATAATAAATCCAAATATTGCTATTACGTAAGTAACATTACATAATATAAAATTATCAATCTTTTTTTTAAATTTATATATATCTTAAAATTTATGAAGTAAGTAAGGAATGTTAAGTAAGAAAAATGTTGTGACTATGAAAATAGCAACATTAAAATTTGAACAATATCACACATAAGACAATTTGTTCGCATTTAGATTATTTGTCGTTACTTTTGGACACAGTGTTATTAAGCTTTCTGCACGTTGGTAAAGTCATAATTTTAATACAACAATAGTTGCCGTAAGATAACCAGCCCCATAGCTGCTCCCCATTGAGTCTTTTCCAGCTACTATACAGCAACTTATTGAAGATAAATTAGTACTTAGTGATCCTCGGTTGGTCCTTACAGAATGTACTGGTAATTAGTGTAACCAGTACATTCTGAAAGGATATTTATACTTCAATACTAAATTGAAATATAAATATAATTATAAGTATCTTGGCTGGTTTACTCAAATATAAGTCAAGTATAAACTAAATAATATAATGATAAAATTATTAATACTTCAATTTCGTCAAGTATCTTATTACTTAACCCACACACCAGCCTTTTGAACGAGCAGAGATTGAAAACATTTTAAACATGAAATAGACACAGGATAACTATTATCTCCTCCACCACATATTTTGAAATATTATTTTGAATAATGTAGGCGACGTTTCATATGAAATTGAAGTCTTTGTAGTCTTTTTAAATCAAAATACGTAGTTTTAGCGAGGAAATTGTTTGAAGTTTGATGTTTCTTAAATCTCACAAATTTAAGCTATTTATAAATGAAAGTCTACATTAACTTATGACGTCATCGAAATTTAAGAAAAATGTGATCATCGTAATAGTCTTTCGTTCAGTTTAGTTTCGGATTTAAAAGATTATCTTTCAACAGATACCCCAGACTTAACCTTGACTTGGCTTTTTATAGATATTACAAACGGGCCAGACTTTAAATATTTACTATTACCTAACAAATATATTGTACTTGTTAAATCTAGTTACGAAACAATAGGAAGCTATTTTGCATAATTGCATGAAATAACCCGGAAACGGTCCGGATATAGCTGCGGCCGCATTTCCGGCCGGACACGACATTCCCATCGCGTTAATATGCCCGGACATTTATGTAAAAGCTTGACAGAATCACATTTTTACATATTTGTTTTATTTATATATAGCCTCTACATTTGGCTTCTGATTAAACGTTACAGAGAAGAAGGTGGAGTGAATTATTCGCTGTATACGCCGCTCTTACTATGTCCACGACACAATATGGCCATACCAACTCCATTGAGCTAGAGAGCTATAGAGAGAGAGAACAATATTTAGTAAGACTCCATTTACTCCAGCAAAATTAAAAGAGTAAATCGTTAATTAATAAATTATTTATTTTATCTGTTCTAGATTAAGGGAATTTTGAAAATAGTTCAAAGATGAATGAAGGCAATAATTACGTACCAAATTTACAAAAAAGTTGAATTTTAGCCAAGTAGCTTGTATATTAAATCATTTATATTCCATATATACTTATATATTGATACAAAAATAATCCTCACCCTACAAGATATATATAAATCCATAGGCTATTCAAACGATCAGAGAACATATTTTTAGTCGACTTTTTCATATGTTTCAAAGTTAAATACTTTCACGTCCAAGTTGCCTAAAAATAAATACGTTTTGATACTCCATCAATATCGGAATTTATTCAAATAGTCACAGTGACTTGTTAAAAATTCCATTATTCCTTTGTTTTTATTTGAATTTTGATAAAAATGGTAATTTTTACGTGCTGGGCATTGACTTGCTTTGTCCTGTACAAAAGTGACGTATCTCACACTCTGACAATTAATAGCTTTTGGATTACACATGGGAATCGTTACGCCTTTGTTAGCTGAAAGTCAAATCAAAATTTATATATTTTCAACATATAAAATTTATTAAAATCTAATTTAATAATTTATTAAAATATTGCCAAGTTCATACAAGGAAGTAAAATAAACTATTTTCATAGTGTTAAAAATTTTCCTTAATCTAGATTCGTTTACTTTTTTTACAGAACCAATAATTAGTCTAAGAATTCATCACTGTTAAGAAACTCTAGTAGTAGAGGGAAAGATTGAAGTAGATAGAAGTATTTAATCATCATAATTTATGCTCAATTAATTGCGCTTTTAAAATTCTTAGACGACCTTGTACGGAATACTATACAGAGTGGGAAAAAGACAAACATCTAAAAAATCCACTAGCAGAAGCGAGACGGTCCAATTTTTCTCAGATCATTTAATAATAGGACCACTCGCTTCTTACGAGAATACATTTAAAATGGCTTCTCATTACACCGATGTTTTATCAGTGAAAGCTTTCACATAGATAAATAATAATTTATCACGAAAGAGAAGGTTTTTTTCTAAAGAAGAAGAAAGAGGTGGTTTAAAGCAGGTTCGTCTAATGATGGAGACGAAGACAAACTATGAACCTGCTTCGAATACAAAGCAGGCTAATTAGTTCTGAAATGGAACTGGAGTTTGATGACGATGGATGAGGACCTTAAGTATGCTTTTAAAAAGAGAGACATCAACCATGCTGACTAATGAATTTGTTTTAAGCTTCAGAAATGTTAGTTTCAAGATTTTAGTCGTTTAAGCACTGACCAACTGACTGACTTGTTTCAACGTATTTAGACTGATGATTACTTTAACTTCGTTATTTTGTTACCCTATAAAGATTATAAATTTACGATTGTTATTTTAAGATCGGAATGGGTGGGTTTTATTGTACTTTTACTAATACTTACTTTTGTTATATGAAATGCACGAAATTTGCACGAAGCTTTTTTTTTTAATTTTTAACTGCGACCATAATTGGCGAGGAATCCTGGTCAATTGTCCTTAAAAATATTACTTACGGTGTAATTGAGGAAAATTAAAATGTTAAGTCTCGCGACAGCGAAAGATTTAATTTCCTAACAGCATTAGACGTTATGTCGGCCCATTGTTCGATTCTGCCTCATTATGTTGTAATACCTGCCAGTTCTGTAGAGCATTCCTGATATTATGTCTTTACAAATTTTCAAGTTGACGTCTTAAAACTTCTTCCCTATAATTAAATGTCACTTATCCGACAAAACAGTTTTTTTTATTCAGTTTTGAAGCTATATCTAGTCTAGAACCTATTCTAGTTAGAAGTCTTATGTAAATAAAAAGAATTTTTATGTACCTTCACAAGAAAACGCTTCTTTTATTTTCTGGAACGCTTTAATAAGAATGTCCAAATTGTGATTAAAATTCCAGCCCATTCGTCTTATTAAGTCTGCGATTTTTTTGATATTCGTTAGTACCTTATTTTATACTAACTCTAAATTGGTTTATAAATAAAGAACCTATTCAAAATGTGTTATGATATCGTAGCAAATCATACTTTCGTAGCTACTCTACGAGCTGCATTCATATATAGGCATTAGGTATAGCATTTGTTTATAACAAAGCTATATTTGATTTTAATGTTAAAGTTTACATATACATGAAATGTTAGTTTGATGCTTTTAGACAATATCAAAAGATACTGAATAATAATAGTTTTATAAGCTTAAGTATAAACAAAAAAGTTAAAACTAATAAATATGGAAAACATATTTTCTGTAATAATAATGTAAGATGATGAAAATTTTCCTTACAAAGGACTTCACAAAGGTACAGCAGGCCCCGATTCACCGGGATCTGGGATGAAGCATACGTATCAAAGTAGGTATTTATTATAATTATCAAGATTGGTTTAATAATAGATTCGTTAATTGAAGTCTGAACTAAAAGTTACGAGTTTAGAAACTTTTAAAAGCATCCAGGCTCTATTTTTAAGAATAATATCCTTAGAATGGCTAATTATCATCTAAACTTTGGTTTATTTACACTTGAATACTGTAAAATATTATTTTATTCAATTCCTGTAGAGATAAGCATATTTTTGGTGATCCGCATTTTGAGGCAAAAAATCAAAAATTAAGCCAGATATGTTATAAATTTGGTATAAAATTCCTATTTTACAATGTACAAGATTAAACAATCTACGAGTTATATTATTTTTTTATTATAATGATAATTATTATAAATATGAAATATTAAAAATAATTATATGAGCCAATGAGCCATAACAAACAAACCCTCATAATATTAGATGTGATACGTGGTATTAAATTATGACTAAGCGTTATGGGCCTATGTTCATCAAATATTATTATCTTAATGGGACACGTGTTCGAAGCCTGTGTTTTCTTACCATGGATTAACATTTACATTACACTCACTGATACTATTATGTGGGGATTAGTGTATAAGACCAGCTTAGAACACCATCTATCAAAGAAGATCGGTGGAATTACGGATTCACGATAAGAACACATACAATTTTTAGTTGAATTGCATCAGAAACAAAAGCGTATAAAATTGATATTTATTTGATCACATAAAATTCTTACATCAACCGTGGGTATGAATAAAATATTACCTATAGTAAAATCTCTCTTATTAAATAAATAAATGATACTCGGATAAAATTATTTAAACTTAAATACAATTAAAAACAAAGTTAGCCAATTGTTTTAGTAAAAATCGAAAACGATTTCGTTGTTTAAAAACTGAGATTTTTGATAAGAATAGTTTATACCCCGTTATCGTAGTTTGTTTCGATCTAATAATTTTTAATTTTACTATCCCGTACAAAATTTTGAAAACTCATATACCATCGTACATTTTTATTTTATTAATACAAATCAATCAAAATAATATTGACTGCTTCAAGATCTATTGACAATTATATTTTATAATTTGAATTACATTTTTATATTATAATATTAACTAAAGTAAAAAGCTGACGTAGTAAATCTTGTTTTATTATTACGCGTATAAAATCACCCGCTATCCCCTAAGGATAAGCAATCTACAGCTTTCCACTACCGAATGTAACCTTTTTCTACCAAGCGTATTAATTTTAAATTACCTGTCCATAAAATGTCTTAAGAAATACATGTTGTTTACATAGTTGATAGTAAGTAAGAGTAGTCCTATTACAGTAGTATATAATACTAGCTGATCCGGCAAACGTTGTTTTGCCATACATGTGATTTCAATTTTCAATTAATAAATAAAAAATAAGGGTTGATCGTAGAAGGGTGAAAATTTAGGATTGTATGTATTTTTGTATGTTGTATCATAAAAAAATAGAAACTAAAAATTTTGTCTAAAAAAATAAAAAATAAAATTTAGGGGTGGACTACCCTTAATATTTAGGGGGATGAAAAATAGATGTTGGCCGATTCTCAGACCTACTCAATACTCTCACAAAGTTACATGAGAATCGGTCAAGCCGTTCCGGAGGAGTTCAAGTTCGTACCCCGTGACACGAGAATTTTATATAATATTGTGAATCTAAACCATTCCCAGATCCCCTTGAACACACACACAAAATTTCATCAAAATCGGTCCAGTCATTTGAGAGAACTTCAGTGACATACACACTCACAGAAGAATTATATATATAAAGTTGTACGATCCATAATTTTATACGTATTATTTTATCCCACGTTCACATACAGATCATTTAGCTTTGAGTAAAACTTATACACTTTACAAGTTATATGGCCCAGTATCAAAAACAAACTAGAGCATTAAAGAACTCTTCTATTCTATAAGGGGAGTCGCAAAATCGATGGCTAGCCAGCTACTGATGAGCCCTTGAAAACGATATTTGAGATTAGCTACTACTATTGTCCATGCGACAATTCATTTGACTTTGTGTAAGAGTTACGTGAAGTGATACGACTCAGTATCGGAGAAAATCGAGAGCATTAAATAATTCCTCAATTCTGTAAGTGGAGGCACAATTTCGTCGGCTTTATAAATAATCAGCTAGTGTTGATCTCGTGACCGAGATATTTTGCAAAAGCAACTGCTTAAGTTCATACGAAATCGACAATCATGCAGTTTAGGTTTATTTTATAATATTATTAAACGGAAAAAATCTACATCTACAAACGTATAGAAAATCGGCTATAAAGATTGTATCTTACTATGAGACTATAGGGTTGGTAAAATAGATCGTCTCATATCTTGTCTTATGTTTTTTTGTTTTTTGTTTTTGCTCATAAGCTGTATAGATACAAAATCATCCTACGTTGGCCATATTGGAAAGAATCCCGCTTGATCCGATTTATCAAATTTATCGATGCACACACATCACTACCATGGCCCAGAATCCGGATTGTTTTGAGTATCGACTTAAGTAGATACCTGTCTTTCTGATTTGTAACGCGTACATAATGTGAACATTTTAATCAAAATGAAACGTTTTATCCTAAACAGAATATACTTAGTATCTCCACTGAGTTTTTCAGTTCTTGAACATGAATTAATATGGACAGCAAGCGAGTTAGTTAGAGAAGCTAATCACTGTATAAATCTTCTATTCTATTCATACCAATATTATAATTACTATAAGATATACGGAGTATACCCGTTCTACCCTTTAATGTATCCCACATTATTTGTATTAGGTATGGTGGGATACAACGAGCTTAGGGTGCGACGGGACTTCACACTTGCGGCGTATATAATAAAATTGCTCCGTGGGGTAGCACATAATCCAGGGGTTCTGCGGCATCTGAACCTGTGCGTCCCAGACCGATACGTGTGGAAGCGACGGCTCCCGCAACTACTCGAGGTACCAGTTGCCAGAACCAATTTACTTGCGAAAACACCCGTCACACGGATAATTAAAATCATTAACGAAACTCATGACAGTGTAGACATTTTCTCAGGCGCTTTGAGTGAAATCACAAAGGTTCTATTATGTATAATTAGCTACTAGTAATTAGTTAATAATTGTAAATATAAATTTTTAACTTTTTTTTTATGATATTCATACTTAGGATTAAATAGCATGATAAAGTAAAGCGTCAATGTCGCATTAGGTTTTAACCTGTAAGATATTGTACTGCGTGTTGAAATAAATAAATAAAAATAAATAAAAAAAATAATTGCGATAATTACCAATATTATAATTAAGAATTTAGTTGCAAGCCTGCATGTATTTTCACATGAATATTTTATATCAACCATCGAAAGGTGATGAACATTTGTATGAAACTAAACCTTTGAGTCATATTTCATTTAAATAAAAGAATTTGGACTCAAAAAGAAATTGTGCCTGGGCTACGTTAATTATGAAACTCCTTATTTTAAAAATACTTTTGTGACGGTTGGTGTCGTTATAGAGGAAGGTTTTTTAGTTTTTAAAATAGCCCTACATAGTAACGTGTGGGAACTGAATAGTATTTCATGAAGTAAAAGTATCCCAATTTATTAAAACTTTTTCATATCAAAACGATTTTGTTAATATTCTTTGAGCTTCTGTTTCAAGACTTTAGAAGAAGAAGATTTTATAACTCAAGTTGAAATTGTCGTCACATTAAAGCCATGGAAGACATAGCTTATTTAGTACGGTTTGGACCACAAAATTTTTATTTGGGATAGCTTGTTAGCTAGATGTGTTGAGTTAGATAATACGTAGTAGCCGTTGGTATTTGAATTTTCACTTTGTCACATTTTTTTAACATATCTTATGTTTACCTTTGAGTACTTGTAATAAAGAACCAACTGACTATTATTTTTATACATGTTCATATAAGAAGTCTTAAACTAACCTTATGTGTAATGCATGAATTGAAACGATATATTTGTCTTTGTAAGAAATATTTTGCTATTTGTTCAAAAGATGGATCAATATTTTGAGAGTTCCAACTATCCCATTGTTTTAACTATTCTGTGGCTATATCCTCGAAATGACAGTAAAATAAATCACCGAACTTTATCACGAGACAAGATAAGAGTTAACTTGAAGAGTTTCGAATCACGATAACGCTATTCTTTTGTCTTCAGATTTACTGCTGAAGCGTGTGTTTGTAATAAAAACCGAGAAACGAAAATAAAACTGTGTTTTTTATTTGAACTTAAACTTATAAACGTCAACGCTAACAAGACAGTTTGTCCTCTGACAAGAAATTTATATCATTATCAGTCTTATTCGCAAACGCAAACCTTTCTTAGTTGAAGTGTATTTTGACACGTTTAGGTGTTTATAAATTCACACCAGAATGGCAAGAACAAAACATTTGACAGAATGTAAGGCCATTTATTTGATGTAACATAGTGGTATCCCATCTTATATTAAAGTTAAACATATAATAAATATACAATAGATTAACGATAAACTGACAACTCGAAATACGTGTTTTAACGATTAATTTTTGAACTACTGATAACTGAGAAGAAAGAGAACTTTTTATCAAGATATAAATAAGGTATATATAGGTTATACTTCTGCTTCTAGGGCGCATGATCGTATATCATATATACGTGTCATGAGGAAAACTGGACAGGAAAGCCGAACGCCGTGATGAATGTCATTGATAGTAATTGAATTATTCATTGCTAATACTTGCCAATTTGGTTTCTTTTATATTGTGACCTACATACCAATGTCCTAAAAGACTATTTGACGTGACTCATGAAGATTTAGGATACTGGTTGGTATTGGTTTAAACTTATATAATTCGTTGTGGTAAACCACTCCAAAACTCGAATACTAATTGTGAAATTTATTTCAGTAGAATAAATTTAAATAATACCAATCTTAAATTTTAATTAGAGCTTAATTTTTTATAGACATGGAAACATATATTTAAGCTAGTAACAGTTAATTTTTAGGTAAAACATCTATAACCTAAATACTACTATTACTACATACAAAACATTCTATAGCCATAACTGTTACCATAATATCCTATATAATTCATTTACAAATATATATTTGCAAAAGTCGTTTGCGGTTTAACTGCCTTTATAATAATCCCGTATTTAGTGGCAAACAGAAATGCCAGCTCCCATACCATAATTAATTTAAGTGAAGAGTACGGTCTTGGTCTTAACTATGCCCGAAGCAGAAGTTAATGTAAAGGAAAAAAATTGAGAAACAAAACAAAAATATTTCATAAGCACCAGAAAAATTAAAACAACATTAATTACTCTCTAATCTAAGGAAGAATGCTGACTCAACAAATTTTATTGTAATTATCGTAATTATTTCGGAGAGCTTACATAATGCTGGTTTTTAATATAAATGTTACTAAAATTGGAGCAGGACATTTCTGCATCCGTTTCAAATAGTATAGTAGTAATAGTAGTAAATAGTATATTAATCCAATATTTTTTTTATTCAAAAAAATTCCAAACGGGCAGGAGGCTCACTTGATCATAAATCATAACGCTGCCCATGGAGTGTCCACTGTAAGGCTTCTACCTCACAAGTGGGTTGCTGGCCTTTAAGATGACGCTCTTTTCTTGAAGGTCACTTGGTTGGAATATTACTAGCAATTGGTTCGCGCTCCACCGTTATGTGAAGCGCTCGGTTGTATTAACATTAATGTAAAGAGTAATAAATAGTACAGATAGTTATATCTACTTAATTATACAATTAATACATTACAGTTAAAGAAAGAGTGATAATACCAAACAATGTATTGTACCTGTATTATGCCAATAAGCGTCGACGCTTTTGAAATTAGAATCTCGCGTATTTGGTTTAACTGCACCGGTTTAACAACTAATATTGTTGAGTAGTTTTATTTAATTTGGTATACCCGATATTATTTTGAAAGTTATTCAATTTAGCAACATATATATATATATACAAGACTAGTACACATCTGTATACATCTATAACGTATGAAAAGTTTAATACATGATTACAATGTCTTTTGTATGTTTTTGCTGCTGAAACACGTTTTTTTACAAACAATAATAAAAAGACTGAGAAACGAAAATAAAACTATGTTTTTTATTTCAACTTAAACTTACAAAAGTCAACGCTAACAAGACAGTTTGTCCTCTGAAAAGGAAATGTATAATTTAATGTTAAATTATTCTTATTCACAAACGCATACCCTTACTAATTGACGTGAAAACATTAACGTTTTCTCTTCGTCTTGCAAAGGAATTAGACATGAGTAAATATAATATATCAATACTTATCTGATAAAGCTTTGGATTTCCGTGAGAATAGTGAACGAAGAGCTTCATTGCACTACATTATAATATGTAAATGTGTGAATCGGGAATTGAACCGGTGACTGGGTGCAACAACCGCCTCGCTCAATATTACACCACGCCACGTGAATACTCCTTATAGTTAAGCATTTTGGTTCTCCATGGTATAAGTGACAGCGATTTTATAGTTAGGGCTGTACAAGGTACTCTATGCCGAAATGTTTGTATTTTAATAAGTAAATTGTAGTTATACAATAGGTCTGAATGTAAACTGTAACTTTGCCTGCCCCATACGTAATACTTCCATACTTTATCGTGGCTTCTGACTCACGGACCGAAGTGTCTATGCCTTGTACCGTAGTGTAATAAAATGTGGAATGCGGGCGGAATGCGCCACCCGGGGTTAAGGGAGAGTGACGTCACCAAATCCACCTCAACGGAATTGTGCAAAAATTCGCCTTTTATTTCCACACTAATATAAAGAGAGGTTAGTGGATAATACTATAAGCTGAAGTTCTATCTCCGGGAAAAGATTATTTCGATTTAATACGCTATGTACGGTAATACAGATTTCCCTGGGCAACGCGAAATAGCGAGTTAGAGCAAATCAAACATAGACTAAGAACAGTTTATGTTCATATGGTGAACTAAGTTTTATAATTTATCAAAACCCGCAAGGCACTACACATGTATGATAAATTTATTGCTCGCTACAATTTATTCATTTTCCGCTTTTTGCGTTTAAATAATATGCACTTCGGCTAAAAGCTGAACTAAATTAAAATGCACAATACGACAATAATAGCTGTATAAAGATTTTAGTGAATAAGTTCTATGAAACGTGTAATTAAGAGGTAAATCAAGCAATCTATTAAATAAGTTTTCTTTGACGAGAATATTCAAATGTATGAAAAATATGACTATTAACAATTTGTGATTTAATTCAGTGCAGCTTTTAGCTAAACTGAATTTAAACACAAATAAATGCCATTTAAATGCAAAAAGTCCTAAAAATATTTCGTTATTTTTAAAATCATAACTTAAAATTAAACATTTAACAATTGAAATTAAATTTTGCTTATTGTTATTATGGTTAGAATCGGAAAGTAATATACTTAATAAATTATATTTTAATATGTGAATCAATCAGCAGAAGCTGTTCCCTGGTATCGGTGTATTTTCACAATAAAGATGAATGTTCGTCAGCTAAATCATCGAAATTAGTCTACGAACGACGTAGCACGGGGACGTACGTTTTGTGTATACATAAAAAACATACACGTCAAACGTTAACGTTAACATTTTTCGGGATTTTTTTATTTATTCAGGACTTAATTGACATTATTGTTTAAATATATAGATATGCAAAAAAATGTGTCTTGTCAACTTGTTAGATATAGTATGGAAAACTGCCACTTCCATTTAATTCAATAGTTGGATTTTTTATAAAGGTAAATTAATGCTTGATCAAAAGATCCTCTCCATTCTCTGAATGACAAACTATACAATGTTTTATTTTCAATATTCGCTTAACATAATCTGTTTAAATGCAAGCAGCATTAATTCCAATTTCTAACAGAGTATATCATAAAATATACAAAAGCAAGAAAACGTATGTATCATTTCGACATCAGGCCGATATAACAAGATATTGAACCGGTTTATTTTTTGCGGCGTCGTAATTTGACAAGACTTGATAAATGAGCGCATTGCTTTGATTGATCGTTGCGCGAGCGACACAATTGTATGCCTCAATTGTACCAGCAATATTGTTTAGATTTATAAAACACTGGTTGAGAATAATAATGAGAACAATAAAACCAGCACAGACCATCAAACGACACGAAGTTATTCAACGTTTTTATCTCAGTTAATTATGAAGGTAAACTGCGTTATATAGTATATGTAAAAACAAGTACACGTCTTATTTGCTACAAACGCCCTATTAAGAAGTGTAAGATTAAGTAGATATTATCACTTTTTACAGCCGTAGCATACCTATATGCCATATATAAAAACTTGTGTGAAAGTACTCATAATACAGTAGAAGTTTTATGCTTTTAAAGAAAAACACTTTTTAACGGATTTAGTTATGTATTTTTTGCAAAATTTAAATATAATTACATTATTTAAAAAATTCCCGACGTTTCGCGTGCTTTACAGCGTGCGTGGACACGGTTTTATATTTCCAAATCGATGATAGCTTAGGTTTCACATTGAGTAGGTTCAAAGTTTTGTTTTTCCTTTGTGTAGCCTCTGAAACTTAATTTTACACAAATTTTCAGCTCTCAAGTTACAGGGAAGTATCACTTTAATTTCAATGATAAATCAGTCAGTGTCAAAATTAAGAAACTTTGACTTGAATAATTCCTAAACTACCCTGTTTAATTTTAATTTTATTTTGAAATATATTTAGGTGCAGTGGTCAAACCAAAATGTGTGTATAAATTCGTCTGCCTATTTGAGTGAAATTCCCCTTCAAGAAAAGTAATGTATGTATCGAATTTTTAAGTTACATTTCAATTATTGCACCTACACTAATAATTTATTAATTCTACATATCGATTGGCAATATAATGCACTTAAAAATTCATAAGGTTTTTATACAAACATTTTTATATACTAGTAATGAAATCTTTTTTTGTATAAATATTATAAACCTCAAAATTATATCCACAGAAATACAGGTCAATGGTCAACTTGAAAATAATTTATGTTACCATTTCCTCAGCTCAAAAATTTCCCGAAAACAATTTATTTCACTAAAATTTATGAACGTATGGTCATGCTCTAGTTAAGAAACTGAGAAATATACTTTGCCGGGATTTTTATTGTTCAACTTGGGAAAAAACTGATCGTGTTTTTGGCATTCACGCTAAATACTTTGGCTACGTGTCGGATCATCGAATTTCAGAAGTTTTATTATGATTATATAATTGTTTATGTTCTAATCGAATCTACAATACATTTCTATGGTAGAACGTGTATCTTAGTAGTCAGATATGTAATCTATATTACCTTGCACTGTGGAAACTGCTCTGGAGGTCTGCTCACTCTCCATCCCAGTAATGGTGGAATGCACACAAGCGCGCTCATCAGCCATACTGCGGCAATCATGAGCGCCGCACGAGCAGGCGTCCGCTTTTTAAGGTAGTCTACCGCCTGAAAATAACGGTAATGACATTAAATAATATTTTCTATAAATTTGTTTGTGGTTAGGTGCACGACAATTGAGACAAATTTCAAATCCAAAAAATGTGCTTAAGTAACATTAATTATATTATTATATTAGAATATATTAATAAAGCCGTGCCTATTTATAAAAAATAAATATTAGTGCTATAAAAATGTTCCAGTGAACCTTAACAGTTGAGACTATCCAAAAAAATAAATGTTCAATTCGCACTCTACTGCGGACAGCTCCCGAGTTCCTGAGATTAGCGCGCTCAACCAAATAAACAATTTCTGCAGCTTTATAATCTTAGCATAGATTTATTTGTATCAAGAATTTACAGCAAATTTTTATGGCAATTTCTTCTCATTAGAACCATCGCACAGCCAACACGTGATTATATATAAGTTTCTGGAAAAGTAGGGTTATATTATACTACTAGCTGATCCGGCAAACGTTGTTTTGCCATAAATGTGATTTCTAGCAATCATTTTTTTAGTTCAATAAAAATAATTGTCAGCTTTATGTGCGCGGGGATATGTTTATGATCGAAAGAATTTTAAACAATAAAAGTATGCTTTTTTTACCATAGCAGTGCCATCAATTGATAACTTACTCAACCCAGTCAAAAAGTATCGACATCTCTTAGAATCTTTTGGAGTTAAAAGATAATTGTGACTGTCAATTGATTATAGACAAATAATTTTCAATAAAATAAAATTGCGACTATAATTAAAGATCTAAGCTATCCTATCTCTTAAGTTTGACCAGACTGCTCACGGTGTGCCAATTCGATTAAAAATCGGTTAAATAGTTTAGGAGTCCATCGTGGACAAACATCGTGACAGGAGATTTATATACATTAAGATGTATATAGATAAGTTAATGCAATAAACATATAGACTATTTCCAGTTATGGAGATTTTGTGAAGTGAAACTGAATAAGTGAAAATAATTCGTTGCCAATCTTAATTCCAAATTAATATTAACATTGGCCTACTTTCAGAATTGCATACAGATATTTCTAAAACGGTAACGCTTACAGTCACAAAACCATCAATTTATATTCACAATAAAGTTTATGCAATAAATATCGTGTTCTTAGTTTTATGAGCAATATAATGTATTGCGCTCATGACATGCGAGAGTGCATTCCATATGTATTTCGGGATGAATACTACGAAATCAATATTAAACTTAATGAATTATATACTCAGATTATTGTAAAAAGATCGGTATTAATGACAATTTATTTAAAATTAAATCTGTTTATAATGCCCTCCTGCCCGCTGGACCGACGACCTTGGGGGGGTACCGGGGGGGGGGGGGGGGGGGGGGGGGGGGGCCGGGGTTTTTGGGGTTTTGGGGGGGGGGCCCTTGCCCGGGGGGGGGGAGGGGGGGGGGGGGGGGGGTGGGGGGGGGGGGGGGTTTTTTTTTTTTTTTTTTTTTTTTAAATCTTTTGTAATCTAGAGTAAATTAAACACCAAGGTAAAAAAATATTACCTCTTTTGCAATATTCAAAACAATCCGAAGCAAAAACATTAAGTAATTCCGAAAATAATAAATTAAGATTATTTATAACCTTATTAGACCTAAAAGCTGAATGCTAATATTAAATCTTGTTACAATGTAAGATGTTTACATTTAATGTTACGGCCCATTCTAGTATCAAGATTGTTGTTAAATTTGAGTTATAGCTTACGACTACCATTTTGGTATTAAAGTTTTATCTGTCTTGCGTGTTCGTTTTGCTCAAATTATATGAATAGTATATTTCAGATAAAACAATTTCTGGGGTATTTATAACCAATCTGGTTGCTGTTATATACTATTAAGCAATATAATAAATGTTTTAATATTGTATAAATACCAACACTAAGCTTGTATGTAATAAATCGTAATAAATTTAAAAATCCTAAAAAATTAATACTATCAGCGTTTGTATCACAATTAAAGGTTCGGGTAACCATCGATACTCATAATAATAAATTAATATAAAACAATAATTAATGTCCTCAGTACATACCCAAATAAGAATTGTGTCTTCTTAAATTGAATAAAGGCTCGCATTTGTCAGAAGGGGAAGGAATAACATATAAGAAATATACGATTATCAAAGAATAGTAGGTTGAGGTTACCTCCTAACAAAAGACACAATACACCTCGCCTTAAAATGTTTATCTCTGTGTTCAGTGAAATTACGCGCAAAGCACTCCCAAATACACCATTATATGAGGGCGGATTTAAGCTGTAAATCAAATTATAATAGCAACAAGACCAAAAAACATACCTCCAGATGTGGCGTATGATATGCAGATCGGCCGTCTCAAAATTATTACGATAATTTCATTAATTTCTAGGATTTAAAAAAGTATCTACATCGAAAAACGGTGTTTCGGAAAACAAACAGAATTTAAATTTTCCAATTTAATTTGTTTGTTCGGATCCGATTCCAGAATCGAAATTCAGTTGCATCCCAATAAACAAGTGAAGAACGCGATAAAAAAATAGTAAAAGATACCGCAGCTAGTGTGAAGATTTCCCAAGCGTTTCCGGTGTGGAATATGATATCATGTATTGATGTGAGTGAGGGCCCTGAACGGGTTTCGGGGCCTTTGTTGTATATGGGTACGATAAGTTTAAAAAAAAATTAAGTTATATTCATGAATATGAGATGATATATTTAAAACTTATTACCTTCCGGTCTTAATGTATATATAATAATGATATACATATAATCATTTATATTTTTTTGAAATCTTCTTAATAACTGAGTGAATCGTGTATTATGGAACGAAAGAGGTTTTAGCTTCTGGACCTATGATTAACGAAATGAAATCTCGAAAATCAGCGTATCTGAGACCGGCCATGAGTAGATTTATTGCAGAATCCCTCCTATCGATCCTATTTGCCAACGTTTCTTACCAATTCGAGGACGTATTTGAAAAAGATATTGTGAACACAGCTTTTATTAATTGTTATTTGCACACGGTGTTCTCTCGTGAGCGTAGTACTTGTTTTTTATACGCTTTGTTTGAATCTTTATTAAATACTGCTCTATCTGCTTATTTGTATTGACTCGGAATCATTTAATTGGTTGAATCTTTTGTAAAATATAACAAAATCAATTTATATTTTAATTTAATTAATAAGAGAGACAAATAGTATGTAGTAGATGTTATAATGCTCGTATGCTTATCCAAAGTGAAACTTATGAAGTCATGCCTTATGGGTCGTGGATTTTTGTATAAAGATCTCATCAGAATCATCGTTCTGTATCTTTTAACGTGAAATGGAACATTTACAAAGCTTCAACTCTAATTTGAAATTAAACGTATTAAAAGCTGTTCATTTCAAAATTATAAATTTGTTTCAAATTTTCTCGTTGACCAGAATCCAACCCGACACCCAAGTCACTGCCTATTTCAACACCCCCATGTCAAAAGGCCCCGTTTAATAATAAAAAACCTTTCTATCTGTGTTAAGTTATAAACATATTGCATTAACAAGTGAGTGTTTAGTGGTAAATGTAAACTATTATGTAATAAAAATGTTATTCAACGATGTCAAAGTTCACTTTTAGTTGAAACTGAGACAAAATGTAGTTTAAAACTTTCCTGTGCGATATTATAACACCTGCTTCATGCGAATTTATTACAAACCGTTCGAAAACAAATAAAATGTTGAAACGTGCGTCGATGCCATGATGCCACACGTAACGTAATTATGTTAAAAGTTAAACCATTAATTTACACCACAGATTATATGTAGAATACAATTTCTTTTGAAATAATGTTATTTCAAAATCCCAATAGATCGCGGAGTACTGCTTTCATACTGTAAGCAGTACTCCGCGAAAAACCCACAACCACTCAACGCACGTTTCGCTCCGACACCGGCATCATCATCAGCATCATCAGGAGATGCCTCTACGAACAGCGTATGCTCCGGTCATACTGGTCTATTGGGATTTTGAACTATTGACTTTCGCAAAGTAACGCCTGATTCAATTAATTATATAATGTTATTTATAATGTTTCGTCCCGTAATGTATGGGCGCATCCTAACTATAAATAAACAACATTACAGAAAAAATACATAAAATTTAGATTTAGTTAACACAAAGCATAGCTAGCAATCAAAAATTTTAGTAGTTAATTACAAGAGATGAGTTTTGATAAGTGTCTAGGCAATTAATTGCTGAATAACCTTCTATGGTGACATTGAAATAACAATATGTATCCTGTAGAAGAGAAATTCGTCGCTATAATACTGAACGTTAATGATCCAAACAACCAATTTAATACTATATAATAGAACACATTTTGCAAGCGGTCGATTAGTCTTAAGTTATGCCCTAACCCTGTGTTAGGTCTGCTAAGACAATTGAATAATATGACGTGCAAATATACTTTCATTAATAGATATTATATAGCCGACAAATGTGTTCCTCGCACAAATATTAGCCGTCCTTAGAATCCTTAGCAATTAAGGATTCTATCCTTAGTTCGACAATCTGATATTGTACGATCCATATCGTACATTAAGCAGTTTTATATTTTAAGGGGTCAGCGTTTTGGACGCTCCCGCTTTATTATTTAATTATTCAGTTCGCATCGATTAATCAAAGCGATCGCGCGTTCTCGCACACCCGGGTCATTTCATCAAGTAAAGGAGTGTCAATCAAGGGCACAAGATCCAGAAGACTGTGATGACAATGATGACTCTTCTGCTTAATTGTATGAAACAATATACATATATACAATAGTTTAATTTTAAATTACATTTGCACCTACAAGCATCTTAAAAATGTGACGACAAAGATTATAACGTTCAATTATTATTACAAGAAACTATGTATTTTAATGAATGAAATTATGTAAATTATAATAGATATTGCCAGCCGTTGCCAATAAGTCAATTCAAGAAGCAATTAAGAAAAGAAGTAAATGTCGCAATTGTAATTAAAAATGATGGAGATAGGAATTTGTAGGCACGTAGTAAAAAGGCAATATTTCTTATTTGAGTAATAAAATTTTCGATCGCCTAGAATACCAATCTTAAACATACATTTATAGCGTAAAATATTTAGAAATCAATATGATTTGAATTTTGAAATTTGTATGGATATGCAAAAAATAATTTTTAGCAATAAGTGTAAGTAGTTACTACTTTAAGCATACATATCTTATGAAGCATACTAATACTTCATGTATTCAAATAAAGAAATATTAAATGAAACTTCCCACTGATTGAAAAGTTCACTAAACGTTAAACCTACATGTATATTCTAATATCCAAAGGTAGGAGCAGCACACTATTATTTTTTAATAACTTCCGCTATTTTACACTGCATCTGCATAATTCTTGAGTGACTTATTGAATTTCTGAACAGTTTGTGCCGAGTATAACCGGGCGCACTGCAATTTACGCTTCCATGCATGTTACCTGCAACAGCCCCTACCTCTTCATCTCGAAACAAATTCAAACACAGGTAAATGTCACATATGAACACCGTCAAATGGTTAGAATAAGGTCTCAATAATAGTATTTCTTGTTCATAATATGTTATATTGGTTACTTGATACTTTGAATAACAATCTCAATATTTCGATAAGAAATGAAAGTCATAATTAAAATGCCTAGTATAATGTAACTAGTGTACTTGTATGGTACATAGACCATGATTATATCTAGGTACGTAAACAAAAGCTGTCACAATAATTGGATTACGTAGAACACACACAATTGTGAAAGTACATTTCATAGAAATTTTATAAAGTGGACAAATTTAATAATAATATAAAGTCTCCTCGAATAAATAGTAGTACCAAAAGCTGATTTCACACTACCTTATCCCAAGAGCTCGCTGATACGTCATATTGAATTTAACTTTGAAAATTCGCTGCGAACAGAACTTTATTTTGTTGTTGACTCACTTTAATACACACACGATGTCATCCCGTATATGTGGATTGATTGATTTTTTTTCTATATATAAAACATTAATATTTTACTATCTCTTTCTACTCGTAACCCTTATCCTTAATACATCCTACGCGTAAAAAATACTGTCTAAATGACAGCGAGGGTTGTATGCTTCGTTTTTCATTTGCTGCTAAGTGATCAATTTCAATTATTAGACGCATGTTTGTATGATAAATGGTTATGATTAAATCCTTGTTCTGACAAATTATTGAAGTTACAAAATGTATTAATTAGCAGATATATATCAGGCGTTACTTTGCGGAAGCCCCCTGTCCCAAAACCCCAACCCCCCGCGGGGGGGCCCCCCCCCCCCCCCCCCCCCCCCCCCCCCCCCCCCCCCCCCCCCCCCCCCCCCGGCCCCCCCCCCCGGGCCCCCCCCCCCCCCCCCCCCGCCCCCCCGGGCCGGGGGCCCCCCCCCGGGGGGGGGGCGCGGGGGGGGTTTGGGGGGGGGTTTTTCCCCCCCCCCCCCCCCCCCTTTTTTTTTTTTTTTTTTTTTTTTTTTTTTTTTTTTTTTTTTTTTTAGAGATATACATACAAAAGAGAAAAGGAAAACAAGAACCCCCTAAAACTTTTTTTCTCTTTCAAATAGGGGTTGCCTGATAGGGATCGCTAATAGCGATAAGGCCGCCCTTTACACTCTCCATTATATCTTTATTGTAAGTGCTTGTAAATTTCGTTTGTCTCTTTTATGTTGTGTGATAAAGTGTAAAATAAATAAATAAAATTAATTACGATCTAATTTCCTACTATATAGAATACAATTGGCTACTCAAAATAGTTGGAAATTATATTATTATTATGTTATTATAATAAGAAAATATAAAGTAAGTCTTATTTCAATGTTAATAGGTAAATTTTTAAGTATTACCATTCCGCTTTGTTACACGAGAGACTATGTAGATTTTGTTTTTAAAAGCTAAAATTATTACAGGAAACAAAATAAAATTGTTTCGTTTTAAGACATCTAATTTCGCTAATGTAAAGAATAACGGAAAAGCCACATCCATTATCCCAATCAGATAAAATATAAATCAAACCGTGTAATTTGTATTTTAAACTTCATCTTAAAGTGATATAAATAAATTTCTATATATTTGTTACTTTAATAGAACCATATTAATCGAGGTTTATTTAGGAAAAATCTAGTCTAGGTAGTTTCTCTTCATCCTTTTTTTTTTAGTACGAAATTCGTATAATGATTTCAAAGGTTTTCAAAATTTAAACGGGACTGGCATAGGTTCGACTTCACGTTCATAATTTTCAATAATATTTCAGAATCACCAAAATTTGGCGGAAATGCGGAATCTTTGCCAACTACGCGCTGTCATTTAACGAACATCACACCATGGTTTGTTAAATTGAACAATTGACTGCCATTTTTCACACATTCAAGATGACATGCAGATTGACAACGCATGTTTCTGACAATTTTGTTGTGAGAAAATAATTTAATAATTCAGCGGCACTCAACCCCATGTATTCGATAAACGCGAAATTGCGTGATTATGCTAATACATGTTCTAAACCAAACCTTGCCAGCTGCCTGTAACACCGTATGAGTATAAATAAGATTTCTATATATTTGTTACTTTAATAGAACCATATGTAATCGAGGTTTATTTAGGAAAAATCTAGTCTAGGTAGTTTCTCTTCATCCTTGTTTTTTTTAGTACGAAATTCGTATAATGATTTCAAAGTTTTTCAAAATTTAAACGGGACTGGCATAGGTTCGACTTCACGTTCATAATTTTCAATAATATTTCAGAATCACCAAAATTTGGCGGAAATGCGGAATCTTTGCCAACTACGCGCTGTCATTTAACGAACATCACACCATGGTTTGTTAAATTGAACAATTGACTGCCATTTTTCACACATGCAAGATGACATGCAGATTGACAACGCATGTTTCTGACAATTTTGTTGTGAGAAAATAATTTAATAATTCAGCGGCACTACAACCCCATAGATTATGTATGGAAAGTGAAATTGCGTAACTTAATGCGATCCAATATAAATTTTACATGGTATTGAAACATGGTTCAGAATTCAAAATATTTTTCTTTATAAAATGACTCCTCTTGACTTATTTTTCACACAATAACATAGTAACCTTAAATTATTACTACGGGACTTTCCTTCAAATAGATCTTGGCATCAAATTGCATATTTATTTTAAATACAACTTATCAGCCCTCTGTGCCAGACACAATCATATAACGCAAATATAATTTCTATGACGTGCAATTTCACAATTCATTTTGTAATAGTTTAGATATTTATAAGGTTTCTACAGTTATAATAAGTATCCTAGTTACTCGTCATACAAATTGGTTATACATATTTGGCTAGAAACAGGAGATATGTAATAAAAATTTAAAATATAATTAAATTATTTTATATGTATGGAAGCAAATTGGTACAAAAAACAGTATTGTTCTATGGGAATTTATAAATGTCCCATAGGAAGAGGCAGCACTGCGGTGTAATACACAGCGTATCAATCATCATTCAATTATGAACCGTATTTCCGTACGATGATGTTTCAATTTGCATTGCTTTCCCCCTTGTATCTCGTCTTACACTCGACTCCTACCTGCTTTCTGTCAAGTGATCTTCCTCTTTGATGAAATTAAAAGGGTAAATTGAATCGTCTCTTATTGATGCATATTTCGGCTGATATTAAAAGGGGCTTGTGTTTCGAGCTCTGTTGACATTTAAACAATAAAATCTTTGAAGGTTAAATCGACGTAAGCGGATGAACAAAACCTATTTTTGATAATACGCAAATATTTAACGTATGATCAAGAATGCAACGCGTTTGCATTTAAAATTTAATGAGTCAAAAAATGAAATATGTCAAGGAGGTGAGGAGGAAATTACAGGCAGACTATTTGCTCAGTATAATTCATAGGCCTTCTGCCTTGAAGAGTGCTAAACTAGGAGGATGCTTAATGTTATTCAGCGACTGGCTCATATAAACATACAAAATCGTATGTTGATTACATATCAATATAGATAGGTTGAAACTATATATGAAAATATTATAAATCGCAGAATAAAAATTTAACAAAATTATATGTTTTATAAATAGCCCTTTCTTGCTCTACGGTCTAGTGAAATAAATACTGCCACGTGAATCTTTAATAATTGTATGTACAAATGGACACGATTACTAGTAATCCATAATATGCATTCAATCTTTATAAATTATATAATCAATGAAATTTATTTCTAGAGGAGGTCCGATGCTACTGACTTTACACCAGTATTTTACATAAATATATTATTTGTTACACAGAAAATGTCAATTACACTCTAATTCAATGTTACCGTAATAACTCAATCAACAGTTCAGCATTCTAAAACTTAGTTCACAATCATTCAGTTCCTTCCTTTCTATTGTTCGTTCATTCGTTCATTAGCATTCCGCGTAATCGCATTAATTTCGATGATAAACTGTGGCAATCAACGAAACAATATTACCTCGCTTTCTGTTCTTCTTGTAGTAGGTCTTAATAAATACGTAGCTTTTCTATGTTATGAGTTACAATTTAAAGTGATACTGTATAAATATATAATGCAGATTCAAGTTACTACGATTTTTAATAGGGTAACCATTCTTTGTGTATGAATATAACGTTGCATAATAGGTTGTTCACAATAAAGTCACACATATATTGACCGAAAAAATTGAACCCAGGACACTTTGTTTGGCAATCCAGCAGTTGACCACTGTGCCAACTGGGTCTTTAATTTTGTACCCTAGATGACAATCGGTACAGGAGACCTGATGTTACCTTCTTTTATTTATTCAATGAATTAAAACATCAAAACTAGTAATTTAAATTTAAACTATAAAAAATATTTCTATTTTTATACCCATATATTATATAATTATACCCTTATATATCTTAATTTTAATCTCCAGTCCTAATTTTAATACACGTTTGCACGGTAATAGAGTAAAAGCTTTTTCTCTAGAAATGTCGGATATTTTCACATGAACCAGGTATGACATTGAACAACTGTCGAAAATCATGTTACAATAGTCTGTTTCTTTTTCCTATTTTTTAGTAGTTGGCTTTTATCGACGAATAAAACGAATAAAAATGTGGGGAATAAAATGCTTCCAACAAATATCCTTTGCCAATTCTCTGACATAAACAGCAAAGTTGAGCAGACGTTTAGAATTTTAATTTTAATTAAATTACTAGTTTTATGAACGTTTGAATATTATTTACTATTGTTAATAATATAGCTTTTTATTTTACTACCACAATCGATGCAAAGAATTTTTATGTAAATGTTATAAATTAGTTTAAGTAATAAATTATAATTTATATCCGTTTATGAAGTTAGTTTGTACATGATGCACGCGTATACAAAAGACGTTTATTACAATAATTTGTGATTTGTTTATTTATTGAGTGTACAATTAGTAGCTGTTTAACAAAATCTAAATGTAAAAAATATCCATTATCCACGCTTAAACGCTACGCTACCTCGCTACCACCTTATGGTATGATCTTATGATTATTTAGGCGACTTGCAAGGCAATGATTTCCTGAACCATACGAGCAAGTGTTTAATTACGTACATGAAAAGGAAAGCCATTCTAGTACGGGCATGGGGTGAAAATTGCAAGGCAACAGTAATTTAAGAAAACAAATCAAATAGGTACTCTTTCGTCACAGATTCTATTACTGTTATTTGGTAATCAACTAGCTTTTGAACCAACTTGTCAGATAACAATATCACTCAGTAACTGAGTTAACCGAAACAATTGAATATCGAACAGAGCCAAATAACAATAAATTTAGTTTCGAGTCTCAAACTTGTACTGATTAAATGCGATGAGTTTTTGACAGTTTCAAATGTTTGATAGAATTGCTGATTAAAACTCACCGAACACAAGTTTTATACGATAAGGCCAGAAACATAATTGGTAAAACGATATATTTTAACCAAAAATAGTTTTCCCTTAATATTATATAACCACACAGCAGACCTCATTGATTATGTACCGTTGTCTGTGGTGTGGCTTTACACTTTATTAGATCTAGTCCAATTTTATGAGGATTATAACCAAACTCTATCTCTATAGTTTTAAAATCAATTAAATATTTACTTGTTGTGTATGTGTGGTTATGGTCACCCGTAGACATGATTAAATTAATTTGAATAAACACAAAATTGCAAATGACAACACAAACTTGGGTCAGGTCGTTCGATCCTTTTCCCTTGCTATATAATTTTCATGTATTAATCTATAAAAGTTCATAATAATAGTTATTTTATTATTGATCGTCTCTTCCTTATATGTCCACAAATAAAGTGAACTTTTTATAGCTACGTCCGCATGACCGCGTAGAACGTAGCATTTTATTTCAACGAAATCCTACAATATAAAAGTTTCTCGATATAATTTCGTATTCTCGTGTTAAAAAGTTGTGCTTATTTGCTATAAGCACTTAAGACATATAAATGTATGAATACGTATATTTGTATAATTTAAAATGATGTGAGCATTTTAAATCCTTGATTTGATTATCCCGAGCGATGTACTATAAATGACATAGTAAATCGCTCAAAAAATGTATGACATTATTGTAATCTACCTTCCTATAAACCTGTCGAGGCAGGGAGTTTCGCTAGTATTGAACTAGCGAAAGCAGTTTAGCAGGTTGAAGAGCCTAAAAATTTGTATTATTATACTAAACTAAACTCTGAACTATTTATATTATTCAGATATAGAAATAGGATTTTATCTAGACTCTATCAGTATGAAATCTGTTTCGAACGATATATCCGTATGTACACGATCGTAATCTTCGTAAGCCGAAGCCCAGTGGCTTGTGCCGTGAGGTCTTTGCTTGAGTGGAGCTTTGTGTCTTTGAATTAATTTAGATCGCTACTTCGGCAGGTAGATTCAAATACAGGGCTTATATTTTAATCTAATGTTGTTGAATGTGCACTTATCCGTGTCTGATTTCTATAGAATAATCTCATCATCTACGGTATAGAATATGTAATAAATAGTATAATTATATGTTAAGATAAAGTCATGTTTTGGATCTTTCTTAAACCACATCACATCATCCATCCCTCCTTCCATACAGACAGATTACTGCTCAAAAACTATTTAAATTAAACAAAACAAGATCGGACGATTCTCTCTGGTTTTCATCTAATTGAAACAACAAAATAACTTTAAATTAATATATACCAAAAGTTTTTATCAATATTTTAAACGAATTAAAAATTAGACTGATTATTATTCTTGACGCGAGTTGTGGTGCTTTCGGTATGGAAGTAAAGTTGATATCACACTTGGAATATATTAAGAGCTTAAAATTAATATATTTTAAAACATTTCCTTCTAGTAAAATACACGATTCGATGTGTTGGTAAATCCTTTTTTGTGTAGTTTACTATGGGTGTCATATGGTACTAAGTGTGCTTTGAACAATTGGTTAAATACGATTCAATTATATTTATATTCAAATTAAAGTCTTCCGATGTAGTTTAAAAATATCTCTTAGTTTGCGTACATGCACAGCGGCGATCTATTAAATTGATTTAATGCAGTTAAAATTTAAACAGTAGTATATTTTACAAAAGTTTTAGTTTCGCCCGACAGCCCTTTAGTTCTGTCTAGTTTTTTAATATATATATTTTATTTATTATGGTCTATATTCCTAGTAAAGTATTATTTTATTAAAATACAATCATCGTGTACGATGGCCGTGATACTGCCCGTAATAACTAGTGGAAATTATCAAAGCGACCGAGCCATGCGGTTGCACTGAATAAATGATTCGTGGACCAATGTTGGCGTTTGCTAGCTTGAATGATTGAGTTCCTAGTTGTATAGTTATCAAGCGGCCGATATTCATTTTGTCCATATTAGTTACGATTATCAATAATATCATGCGAAATTTAACTATATACTCTATTCTGTTTAAAGAAAATTTTAAATATATTTTACATTATTTTAAATTTTTTCCGACGTTTCTCGTACTTTACAGCGTGCGTGGTCACGGTCCACCGTCCGTTAATAAAGTGTTTTTCTTTAAATGAATAATAGTTATGTCAATAAAAGACAATATATATTCTGTTTTTAACTAAAGCTGGAGGATACAATTATTACTAGAAGAAGAGAACGCGTGGAATAATGTTATCATTGGATCGCGCTAATATCACTCATTTAAATATAATTTCTGCAACGGATTTAATATAATCTCGAATTAATACACTGGACGTTTCGAAAATAATATTTCCTTTTAAATATTTCTTAGTGTGCATTCCACTTTAGAGATTGTTCTTCAAGCTAAGTAACACAAACAGATCTACAGAATACATAATTATCTCATTCGGAAAGAACGTTGACAGAGTGCCTCCTTAATATTTCTGGCGTACGCCACATATATTTTCTTTTGCATAAAATTATATAAGGCTTATTTTAAGAGCACATTCCACATTCTCGTAACTTGGCGACGTGATTCGAATATTAAATCAAAAGTGTAAATTGCTATATTACTACTCAAATGATTATTTCATTTGCAGCAAAGAAATTGACAAAATATGAATATTAAGTGATGTTTTTGTTTAAAAGAATCCACCGCACTCGGATCAGATAATTATGTATTTTATTTTCCTGTTGGTAGCAAAGCTCACTTACATTGTACTGCATGTACTAAAATAATTATTTCTTGAAAAATCACCTCATAAGCACGAGCGATACATATTTTTTTAAATAGAACCCGAAAATTATTTAAAAAGTATTGACAATGCGTCTTAACACCTTCTTAAGCTGTCGGATCCCAATTGTATTTTAAAAACGGAAGTTTACCATAAATGTGGTTTTAGATCGATTCCTTATTCCATTTCCACATTTAATTCCGCGTCTGAATGTAATCGTAATGGGTGATTTAAATACATTTACATTCGGATTGAACAGATTGAGGGATCTCGGCCAGGCATAATGGATTACTCGGATTGGTGGGATTTCGCGCCTAGACTTCACCAGGAAATATGTATATTCTGGATCTAAGATTATTGATATATTTGCCTTATACTAGTCAATGTCAAAGCTACAGCGTAATGTTTTTTTTATCTGTGTGCTTTATACGAATATTTTATTCCTCAAAGACCATTGGGATTGCGGACCATTTATTTGAATCAATAAATAAAGAGTATTGAAATTTTAAAGAGAGAATATCCTCTTTATCTCTTTAAAGTATATTTTTGCGGTATAAAATTAATATCATGTATGCCCAATATGTAAATTCTTAATCAAAATAAAAGAATAACTGTTGAATAAGCGTCGACCATTTCTGAGCGAATGAAATATTTCAGCTTATATGTTGAAAAATATCTGCCACATCACAAAACCATTGCACATTCACAAAACCAAAGTATATGGCTCCTTCATCTATGAACGCCGAACTAATCTTAAACTTGCAAAAATAAAAATGAATTGTTGAAAAAAATGTAGTTTATCGAATTTTAAAGGATTTACTTATAATTTTCTGTAGCATTGCGTATATAAAGTTAAGATATCAATCGTTCTTAAATACGTATATGTACTTCCGATTGCATAAATGAATTTTTTTTTTTGAAATGAAGTGTGACCTATCTCGAGATCTATCGATGTCTAGATTTAACCCAGAGACGAATCGTGTGTCGACTCACTGTGTACACTACAAAGATCACCATGCCGGACTGCCGCATGGTCCCGGGTTCTATGGAACCATTGGCTGTGGTCTAAAAAGTATATCACTGTGTATAAGTTTGAGGGAGTCAGTTATGTTGTCAACCATAATAACTTGTATTATATATAATAAATAGCTTATCTTAGACCAAGCGACTAATAAATAAATTAATATATTATTAATTATTATTATATTTTAGTGATCTAAATTAATTCACGAACTGTGGAAAAATGCTTTATGAAAATAAAAAAATATATACGAATTGTAAGCTCCTGCTACGGATTAAATAAACTTAAAATAACGCATGTACAATTTAATTTTAATGTAAATATTGATATATAAATTATGAGAAACATTCGAAACATGTATCGAAATTTGATATTCTCACAATAAGTTATTACATTTTAACTATCACATATTATTTTCAATAATTAATATGTGACGGCACGTTTACAGCTATTATTAAATTCATCATAGTTCAAAACTGTAATTTGAACCATACGTCCTGTTTGTTCGGCCCGGCATAGAGCTTATATTATGGCGTAGAGGGTATGCGAAGCCATTAATAGAAGAAATAATTTTACATAACATTGTCATTTATTACATAACTGTTACTCATTTAAAGAAAAACATTTGTTAACGGATTTTAGATATGTACTTGAAATTTATTATTTACATTATTAAATCTTCCCGACGTTTCGCGTCCTTTACAGCGTGCGTAAAAAGAAGACAAAAGGTGTTTTAATTGTAAAATACCGTAAACTTTTTGAGAATTAACCCTTTTGTCTTAATAAATAATTAAATCCGTATAAAGGGTATTTTTTTAATTTACTTTTCCTGTATATTATTTTAAGTCATAATCCGTACTGTTTCCTATAAATGTAAGGGAGGTTTAAGTAACTAAAAATAGTAATACATATTTTACGGCGGTTCAAACGAATCTGTCCTCTAATATAAAAGTATACAAGCAAGAACTAAATTCGTTGGTATAGTTCGTAATAACGATGTTATAGGTACACGTGTAAGTAATAGTGATTGATAGCTAGCGTATGAGTGTTTGAAGCACTTATGCACGATTGCCAAGCAATATTTTGAGATGTGACTAGAAATATTTAAGACATTTAAATACGATGACACCTAAAATAGTCATTTTAAATCAAAACTCAGACACCTTCCGCATTCTTATTTCAAATTAGTTAATGGAGAATAGTGTTTTAAAATCAGTACATTGCATTGGTGCTTCCGTTTAAGATTGCCACTACTATCATAGTTTATATATCATAATGCAACGGTAGATAGATTAAGCAAATGCCATCCAAAAGCGTTATAAGTACAATATACAATACTTATATATGGTTTAAACTTTTATTAATAATCAACGATTAATCGTTCGTTCTTAGGTTTTATGGTTGTATAGTGATTTGCGTTATTTCTGCTTTTATCGAGGCCGACCGTTTCCGGTCACTAACTATACAAGGGGCGATGACAATCTCCTTTTACCGGTGTTTATAGCTGTAAATGTATTTGTAAATGTCACTGATTAAAATGTTGTAATATTGCGAAGATCAAAATAGAGATATTTTTAACATAATTGGGGTAGTGTGATACTTATTTCTGTACATCAACGTATTATTTAAGAAACCTTAAAGTGTTTTTTTTAATTTTATATTATGTTTTTCTTTAATTAATAGATGATTGATTTACATCAACCCTTATACATTTTCATACAATTGTTGAACTTACTAAAATACCTTGAATTTTTCTTTAATCCCAATTTAAAGGCTGTACATTTTAAGCAAGATTGTGAAAGTTGAAATATAAACCCTTTATGGTTTGTTCTCACCTCACTTATTTTCTACGGATTCAGGTACTTTGCTAAGATTATATCGTACTGAAAGGCCTAGCCATAAATCATTTTATGATAAACTGTCCAAAGGTGTCCGAATAATTATTGATGGTGATTAATGATTCTTCTTCTACTCTTTTTTAAAAGATCTACTAATATACAGTAACTTTGCTGCATATTTCTGTACTCATTCAAATTCAATTCAAATTCAAAAATAGGAAACATATTAATCGTATTTATTATTGCAACATATCCCATAAACGATTTTAGGCTTTTTCTATTAAGCTTATATTATGGGTGCTAACACAACTGTTAAACATATGATTACATAAATACTTTTTATTAATACATAAATCATCCAGATAACAGCCAACAGTTATGCTCATGGCACAAATGTTGACTGTATCGGGGATAGAACTCAGGCGCCAACTCGGTCGTCATGTGTATATGACCACTGCACGTTCCACTGTTCATAATAGAATGCAAGATGGCCGCGTTTGCAGGTTTACCGACATTACCGACCACATGGCTAGCGCTAATGCTGCAACTATTAAATTATTTACTTATAATTAACTAATCCTTTATTCAAATGTTAAAACAACGCGATAAAGCTGCGACCTTGTAGGTCTAGATAAGTGACTGATAGCGTTCACAAACGCTGGAATTCCGCTATCAAACTTCCATTCAATCGTTCAATCATTCAGTTTATCAACAAATACTGGCCATTTCAATTATTTTCAATATTAGCTGGTTTGAATTTGGAAAGCTTATCCAACCGACCGTTACATTCGTATTTGAACATTTCATTAATTTCACATTCGTAGGATGCATTTGAACAATATGTAAATGCGAATTTTGGTTTTCGAACACGCCCTGAGAGTGTTACTATAGCTGTTGATTTTAAAATAATAATCAGACCCTATTTCGTTGTCACTTTCGAAATTGAACATTTGAAGGAATATCCACTTTGAAATTTTTTTATTAGTTTTGATCCACTAACACAAAGACCAAAATAGAAGGTATTCCATGAGTGTATATTTGTTCCTTGTACTCCTGTCATAGCTTCGCTGTTTATGGATTGATTTTGATTACTGAAACGATCCAGTCTGCTGAGACCCATAGAAGAAGAGATGGTACGAGGAAATATCGGTTTTTATTTTAAGGATATTAGTTGCAATGTTTCACAGATAATTTTGTCGAGGGATGCAGATTATTTCTTAAAAAACTTAATTAGTCTTTATTGATCTTTGCCGACTCAAATGGTCCACTAAATCTATACAATAATATATACTAAAATATCTGATTTATACATAAATAGTAAGGTGAAATTTAATTGAGTTTGATCTATAGTTTTTATTAAATCGACAGCCTCGCTGATCATAAAAAATTTAATTAAATCAAACTCAGTGGACTACTTACTTAATCCGAAAACTAAAAATTAACTTTGTGCCGCTTTAATTAATAAATCCTGGCAAACCTATTTAAAGAAACAACAATGGTTAAGAATTTTTAAAATCAAAAACTTTGTAGTTAGATGTGTCTGGAGAACTTATACTGCATGATATGCAAGTCAAATAAATAAAGGAAACATGTATTAGTAGTAGTACAACTATACTTGATGAAAATGTGACGTAGGTGAATCGGTCCCATGCTAGTTCATTAAAGTGAGGACATGTTCAATCAAAAGGCTGTAATGATTAATGCATCTTTTTTTTATTTCATTGTTAACATAAAAGTTGAATTATAAGCTTGTTTTAAAACATTGTAGTAAAAATATTACCATATTTTGATTGGCCAGTGATATCAATTTATAAAAGTAATTACAAGTACGTAGCCATAAAAATTAAGTTATTTCATTTACTTCGCACACACGAAGGAAACTCAAGTTAAAAAATATAAAAAAACAAATGAATTTATGTTGAATTGACTCACCACGAGTAACCGCTATGTCGTGGAAGTTAAAATAAAATGAACTTACGCATATGAAATGTAAATGTGAGTAAATGATAAGCGGAAAATTTATTAAATGTTTTCCCACGAGGAGCCCGTTAGGAGTAAAAGGGCCTGTTAAGTGAGCTTCAAAAATACATTTAAATTCACTTAAATTTTAATTTATATTACAACGCAATATTTTGCTTACAATATAACATAATATTTCAAAGTTACTACCTTTTAGCAGGACTCACTTTTTATCAAAACATCTTTGATTTTGAGTATCCTGCTACTAATATATGAAATAAAACATTTAAATAAACTGTTACGTCTGAAGTTCAAAACAATAGCATTCATTCAACTTACGAATTATAAATCAAAAGATTAAACTAGCCAGAAGTTAGGGCGAATTCATATCTAGCCTAAATTTAATATAATGCTGTCCCCAAAATTATTTTCCTTTTTCATAAAATTTTCTCTTTATAAGCTTCAGTTAAGAACACCTGCGTAAACCATCTATCACAAGGATTGAACTCGCCTTAAGTTAATAAAACATTTTTTATATAAAGATTGATAGTTATAGACGTGATATAAAGTTGATGCCATCAATCTGTTTTTAGTCACATTGTTTTTTCATTAGTCTTTGTTTCTCTGAGATCAAACTCTCTGGAGACAAAAGACCAGGTGCCGGCAGACGTATTTCCGAGCTGATACGACTTGGGAGCCTTCAAGCGTAACCAGTAGCGTACCAATCCCAAAAGGGCCGGCAACACGCCTGTAAGCCTCCTGGCATTGCAGATGTCCATGGGCGGCATTAGCAATATTCCGCGATAAAACCCTGACATCGGAGCATTCTCAGGATGTTGCCTCTACGAACATTGAAAATCTCAATCGTTGTAGAGGCAAACGAGAAATAATACTTATAAATTGGTTTAATAGCATTGTATACTATGAACTTCCCCTCATTCTAGATTGAGAAAACAAAGAGAACTAGAATTGTAGAGTGAGTATTCAATTTTAAAAAAAATTGAAATTTTTGTTAAATAAAAGAACACAATCACAAAGTTAATAAAAAGCATAAAAAAATCGGATGGCCTAAACTATGAAACTATCGAAAATGTTAGTAAAGGGGATGATTAATAATGTAAAACTGGCTAAACACCGATCATTAATAAAACCCCGGGCGCCGATATAAATTAAATTAATATTCTGAATGCGATCCTCCGTAATGGAATCTGGGCTCTACTAACTGACCTACATATTTAGCTAAGGTGTTATCAATTTATCTAAATGAAATGTTTTTAGCATTCGTTTGGGGATATTGAAAATACGATGTTGCCGAAATCGTAAATAAATATACAGTTGTCATAAAATCTTAAATAGGTACGAAATATATGAGGTATGCTACAAGGGTAACATGTTTACATTATAATAAATAACAGTAGGTAAAAAACTAATAGCAGTTACTTCACTAAAGAAATAAAACAAATGAAGATCAGGATTTGTATCGTCGTTTCATTTTGAAACAACGAAGGAGTGGCACAGTGTTATTATACGACGGCTTAATGGACACTTACCATCTGAAATTAGGGTTAGTCACGTCTAGTTTTAGAATTAAGCAGCTTTTATGAGGAAGGTTCATATTGCCAATCACAAAGAAATAATATAAATACTTTTATTTATGCATCGAAAACGCAGCGGTTAAAGGCGAGATCAGTTATGAGTATCACTTATGACTTAGATTAACCTATTAAGATATCATAAACGCAACAAAGGCACTACACCTAGACTACTATGGAGAGATCAAGATGTCAAGCAGAACTTATCATCCAAACAAGACTTTGAAGGAAGGAAATCTTTTAAATTAATAATTCGGTTCTATAGACGCAGTAGACCATCCATTTCATAATTACGACTCCCTCATCTAATCTCCTTGTAATGTTCACGTCTAAACCTTATGTTTGATATTTTATCAGCAAAATCCCTGTACAGCTGCCGGCGGCTCTTAAATAATACGATTCTCTTGATGTATTAAAGTCGTCACCACTATGACTTATAATAACAGATAATCGTAATTAAATAAATAATATAGGTAAATCGACAAACGGGAGAGTGCTTATTTCGATCAAATATTTTCATTTTTAATACACAGATACAGGATGTACAATGTACAATACATTTTAAACTAAACTAAAAATTTGTCTCGTAAAATCAAAATAATGATGATTTAAAGATTATTTATTTATTATTTTTACATTCGCAAATTTGTGAACATATTATTATGATTTTTTTGGATTCTCATTCAATATGTTATATAATGAATTTGAATCAATGTTTACGTAGAAAATAAAATCTTCAATACGTGGTTTGCATTACGACTAAAAAGTTTTATGAAAATATGCTTAACAATTTTATTTCTCTCCATGCATGTTTTATCAACTCAAAAGCAGTAAAATTGTACGTTATTAGTTCAATCTAAAAATCTGTTCTGGACCTTGAAAACCTCCATTGGGAAGGTTTTCAAATCGTAACATCGGTTAAAATGAAATATTTATATATGAGTTTACGATATACGAATCAAATTACTCTGTTTCAGGTTTACTATAATGGTGTATAATAATTAGATCAGCATCCGTGCTTCATAGCCCGTTTTTTTGTCCGGAAACAACCCTCTTAAAATCTCTAAACACAACACAACATTCAGTATTTATTTACTTGTCATTGACAAAAATCAAAACCATAATTTAAAATAATAAATGCAGTCAATAGTTAAATTATAGATGTTGAATTCATACGTATAAAAAAACAATTGAAATGTTACATATTCCGTATTAAAGTCTGATAAAAGTGAGATTGCCTTACGATTCAAAGAAAACAAATCAAAGAACATCGCTTTCAATCAGGTTCAGCTCACCTCGGTAGACGCGCAGTCTATTGTACTGCCAGTAGATCACCGTTCGATAAAAAAGTTATTTCTTCCTTTACCTTTCAGTATGGACATTACCTATTAGTTATTTTTGGTTGCTAAGATTCATGTGATTGATTATTTTGTTATGCAATTGAATTTAAAAAAAATATTGCCTTTAATGATCGTAAATATATTATATAATTATTTTTTTACTTAAAAATAATAAGTGTTGTTTTTATACGAAGAAGCAAACATGCTATAATTATAAAAATCAAGTAGATTACATGAGATTTAAACTTGAGGTGTTGTTGTGCCACTGAAATAAGTAAGAAAAGTACAAATACTCCTTAACTAGTCCACTACACCAGTCCGCCATTAAACAAACTATAGCATTAGTAGTTCGAAATATGTCTGTGTTCTTGGTTCCGAAATAAGAACATTATACTCTATAGTTTATGAGTTAACTGAACCATAACCCGATTTATTAAACCATCTCTATAAATCAATGATAATTCCGGAGTAAAAGTCATTCCTGCGTAAACGGGCGTGGGGGATATGTATTTTACTGACGTAAATGTGATTACCACAGTCTTACGACGATGTTACACTGAAAAAGGAATTCAAATTATTTTTTTTTTACTAAACAGGGGGCAAACGGGCAGGAGACTCACCTGATGTTAAGGGATACCGCTGCCCATGGACACTCGCAATGCCAGAGGCTTCACCAGTGCGTTGCCGGCCTTTGAGATGCTTAAACGCTCTCTTTTTATATGGTTCTTTAAATGTTATATACAGCATAGGACGTAAAATTTCAATCTCGTAATATGACATACAAAATTAGATGTCATATCTTGAAGAATTTATATTTTATTCTTAATGACATCGGTACTTTACAAAACCTTATGACCACAATGAAAAGTTTCCTCATAAAAGAGAATAAATTATTGCCGCTCTTTTAGTTGGCCTAATTTCCCAACTGTGATCAAGTACACTATGGTACAGGTATCGCGGAAATTGCTTCAAAGTTTTCGTCCATTATTCATCAGCTTCACGTAGACTTTAGTCATTTAAAATTTTGGTTGCATTTGGGATAATGATTGGTTATCGAATATTGAGTTGCTTTATGTGAAGCTCCACTGTCAGTTAAGCTCCAGCTATTATTGTACAATTACTAGATCCCTGCGGCTTCACCCACCTTAATAAAGAGACGAATGCATGGTATTAGATATAAATACTCATATAATATGTAATGTATCCAATATAAATAGAAGAAATAAAAGTACCAATTTTCATTTAGGAATCAATTAATTACGACCAAATGTGCATTTGAAATAAATTATTAAAATTTCAATCGTAGTGGTTCACTATTTTAGCTATAAGGACTTTTTATATAAGAGAGGGAGATATGCTCTTTTTGGGGGACAATTAAAAAAAAAACCCCCCCACACAACATATGTGTGACTCAAGATGGTTTTGGTAACGCACGCAGTAATAACTCGCGTATCTATTCGCAGAGATTTTTTTTTAGTTTCTTGACAAATTTGTTTACTTGAATTTAAAGTTTCATTAAAATTCATTCAGTAGTTTTTACTTGAAATAATAACAAACATCCATCCATCCATATGTAGATAGCGTTTATAATTTTAGTAGGATTTAATTTTCTTAGACTCCACATTATTATTAGCCTATTCATTACTCTTCTTTTCAAAACACAAACCGCAAACATACATTTATTTAAAAAAAATGATGAGGTTACGGTGTTTTTATGGTTAGAAACCAAACTTACCTGAGTTATACTCCAATAGCGATCCAGTGATATGAGGCACAAATTCATAATGGACGCGGTGCACAGCAACACATCCATCGCGGAATGTATCTCGCACCACCAAAATCCGAAAATCCAATAACCCATAAGCTCATTCGCGAGTGAAAATGGCATTATCACTAAACCAAGAAAGAAGTCCGACACAGCCAATGACGCTATGAACCAGTTTTGTATGTTCTTCAGCGCCTTTTCAGTAACTATAGCTATAATCACCAACATGTTCCCTACAACCACCATTATCATAAGAACTGTTACGACCACCGACGCGATTATTATATGCGCCGGTGAATATCCACTTGGATACCAAGTCTCCAGCACAAAATGTGTGTCGTTTAACGTCGAATTCAGATCCGATCCGTTTTGCAACGCGAAGAACTCCTCTTGGCTCAAGTAACTTGGTATTAAATGTGTTGAGTTCGTATCATTCCAACTCATCGTTCTACCAAATGTTATATTTGGTAGCATTTTGATTCTAGCTACGCGAGTTTGGCCCCGATATGCCTAGGAACGGAATGTCCGAAATATTTACACTTATTTACAACTTAACCTAATATTGCTCTCGAATTAAAATAACTGCAACACAATACACTAAGCGATAAATCGAAAGGAATCGATTTATTTTATCGAATCGAAGAGTCGATAACGCGGCATCATCGCGAATTTCTAAACTTTCTCCGATCCCAGAATCGATTCGCTTTCGCGAACATTTTTGTTTTATTGTTAATTACATATTTATTATCTTTTCATTGTCAAGTCGCCACACGCCCGCAAGTGGTCGGTTAATGCATTGTTGTGTATGTACGTATCCGTTGGTTCAAAGCGGTTGTTTTCTTGATTGATGGTCATCAACATTCAAATTATTACCTGCAACAAGAAATGTTAAATTAGTCTATAACCAATGAAATACAAACAATGCTTTTGCAAACAAAATTTTACATGGAAATTAAGCTGTCGTCTTTAAATTTTTTTGTAAATTAAATAGGAATAGATAAACTTTATTAAAAACTAGTTACATAATTAAGCGTAAGGAATAAAAATCAATCACAACTACTCCGCACTTATAAATAAGTAAATAGCTGTATAGTTTATAGTAGCAAATATATATTATTCTTTTTCTGTAAATCGCGAGATTTTGCGCTACGTCAGACAATTTCGAAAAGTAAAAGTCGTTGCTCTTTTTAGATCCCCTTTTAATAATTACAACTACAGATAAAAAATAACAAAAGAATCAGAAACAGCGTATTAAATAGACTTTTAATCAACGCCGGCTTGATAAGGAATCACTCCGAAATATACTTCAGTGATTTAAGTCATGATTAAAGACTAGATATGACTTGTAATTTTACATCTTATTCTTTCATTTGGCATCATTATCATTATTGTCTGAACCTAAACTAGTTAATAGTCTTTAGTTTATCTAATCTATTTTATTATCACGATTGTAATTACTTATGTACTAATAAACTAACCTTAGCCGGACGTTTGTAAGAAAATAGTGCCTTTACCTTGTATATTTTAAGGTATACATACACTTAAACTTTGCTAAAGTCATGTTATCATTTTATGTCCTGTGAGTTGTGTGAGATCAATAATTAATTCAAAATTTGTTATGTATTTTGATATAATCATAAATCATTCTGATCTGTTCCAAATTAATTTATGATGGCTTGATTATACAAACATTATCAAGACAATATATTATCAGAGCCTCTCAAAGTGTACTAAACATTTTACGACATGCGGATTTCATATGTTTAGACGTTAAACGTGTTATGAATTAACAAATTGTAAAGTTGTTAAAAAACAAACACTTTCCGATATTATTCGTCGAAGACAATAATTTTATGTTAGTTTGATAGTTGTTCACAGTGCGTACGTACAAATTATATACGCGCGTTCCATATTATGGTATCGTATAAGCCTAAGTTACTGACTGACCATTTAAATATGGCCGTTAGTCTTATAGTTTCTCATGAATTGATCCATTCTACTATATAATCTAGCTTATATTATCGGATTACAAAATAATGCAATGTTAAAATGAAATTTAAAGGCTATAAAAATATTTTATATGACTTATCAATGCTTAAATGTTACACGTATTCCAATAAACATTTTTATTCGGACATTATATTTTGTTACTGACGTTATTCTTTGAATTTATGTCTGACAGCGGTCGTATTGTTTTGTGTGTTATGTTTCAGACCTTATTAATTTTAATGTATATTTGTTTTAAGGCTTATCATATTAAGAAGGTTCTCTGTAACATTTCGTTTCAATAGCAAACAGTATCATATTTAATTGAAATAGTAAGAAAATGTATATTTATTTCTTTAAATAAATAAAGATAATTATTAGGAAATATTTATTTTACCACTCTTATCTTATCTAAATTAGAACTGATAATACATTATGATAAAAAAATTGTGAAATATGTTTAGGAGGCATAGACTATACGCAAAAAAGTTTTTCTAAGCTTTTTTTAAATAACATGTTTCAAGAGTCGCATATTTTCAATTTCATTCAAATGATGTTCAAGTGTGTTACAGCTAAACGGGAAATAATAGGCGATAAGACTTAAACAACAATTTTATTAAAATATTGCTCTTATATATTTGATCGTTTGGTTTTACTTTAAAATGTTTTTCGATGTTTCAATTACAAAGTTATAAAATTTATGAATTATAGGAAGGTTTACATTTTATTATAATAAAAAACTTTTGGATCACATCACTAAAATAATGAAATAATTAAATATATATGTTTTTGTTGGAATTGTAAAATATAGTAAAATAGAATAATATTTACGTATAATTTCGATATCATAAGTACTTAGACGATAACTGAATAAAGTATGTTTTATTGATTCTAACTTATTCCAATATCTGTTATCAAGTAATAATGTACTAAACTTCAAATGTGGCATTATCGGATCTGTACATCTTTAATCGAATTAAAAACTTCCACAATCATATAGTATCAGAATGCTTTTACGCTCCTAGCCAAGTTACGTAATTCCCTTTAATGTATAACAGTAACATGCTTTTTGAGAATCTTAATTATTCTCTCATATTCATGAAACGAGCCGTCAGCTGTCACACAGCCTTGACACGGCACTTGAAAAGAAATAAAAGGATTTTCAGTTGCTCGAAAAACTTCTAATTAAATAACTGCGCATTCACTTGCTGCAATAGTGAACAAGTAGGCAACAAATTCAGACCTCGATAATAAACATTCTAATATTTATTAGAAATATAATTTATTATGCTTTTGTATTATGTCCCTTTTCAACATGAATTGGTATTAACTGGTATTCAATTAATACTTTACAAAGTATTATTGAATCGTATATCGTATGAGACAAATATTTTTTTTGATTAAATATTTCTCACATACGATATTCGATTTATTATATATCTACAATTAGCAACTGTGATAGTTTAGAATGTTACATTCTAGTTTAAAACTATATAACTATTACATTTAGTTATAAAGTTTTAAACTATTCTACAAATGGTAAAAGAAACGTACACAATAGACGCCTAATGATAATATTTCACAAATGTACATATGGACTGTACGTAATACATCATAGAAATGTCTTTTAGCGACGGATTTTATTTCTATGTATATTCAATGAAAAGAAACGTCTCTTCATATTCTTATGAAGACGGAATTTCATATATACGCAAAGTCTACAAAATACACGATTAATTCATAATATACAATGTTATATGCTTTATTCATGATTTACATAAAATATAATATATTAATTTATAATACTCATACCGTAAGAATATATTATTTTATTTCGCAGGACATTTGAATGTAAGGTAACGTAATACCATTTAAGGTACTCTACTCTTCTTCAACATTATCATGGAGTTAACACAGGAAAGTTTTCGTAGTATGATTTTCTATGATTTTAACTGAAACTTGACAGCCAGTCGTATCGATCTCAGTGACGAATCTCTGTGAAGAACAAAATCATCGATGCTGTGCTTATGATTAAAAAGTCAGACATACAATTGTATTTGCATATTGTTAGACATAAGCATGAGTGTATAGCTGTGCTTGCGGTTGATCCCGTAAAATTTAACTGTGGCTTACCAGATTCTACGATTTATTACGATTTGCGCTAAATTTAGTCAAACAAATTTATTTTTCTCTTTCTATCAGTTCAGATACTACTTCTAACTATTGGTACTATTAATGTTAAAGGAAGTGGTTTAAAATGGTTACTAAAAAAGTATTTTGAACTATTTCGTTATATCTCTTGAACCGTTAAAATTAGGAGGTTGAAATTTACACTGCAGACGTATTTCTATTGCATCTACCCCATACGAATAGTAAAACACTAATTAAAACAAGTTTTGGGTGGCCATATAATAAATATAGTATTTTTAACTATTTCGTTATGTCCCTTTAACCCTTAAAAAAAAAAAGTTTAAAAATTTTCCTCAAAAAAAAATTCCCCCCCCCCCCCCCCAAAAAAAAAAAAAAAAAAAAAAAAAAAAAAGGGGGGGATATCTTCTATTGTAATCCTTGAATCGTTAAAATTAGGAGGTTCAAATTTTCACAGCAGACATAATTCTATCGATCCATATACTAAATATAGTATTTTGAACTTTTTTTTCTTTTCCCTTGAACCCTTAAAGTTGGGGGGCCCAAATTTTCGGGGCGGAAAATTTTTTTTTCCCCCCCCCCCCCAGAATAGTAAAAACACTTAATTAAAACAAGTTTTTGGTGCCCCAAAATAGTAAAAACTAAATAAAGTATTTTTAACTATTTCGTTATATCTATTGAATCGTTAAAATTAGGAGGTTCAAATTTTCACAGCAGACGTATTTCTATTGCCTCTACCCCATACGAATAGAAAAACACTCATTAAAACAAGTTTTTGGTGGCCATATACTAAAAAAGTATTTTTAACTATTTCGTTATATCTCTTGAACCGTTAAAATTAGGAGGTTCAAATTTTCACAGCAGACGTAATTCTATTGCCTCTACCCCATACGAATAGAAAAACACTAATTAAAACAAGTTTTGGGTGGCCATATACATATATGAACTAAAAAGGGGCCAAAATTTTTTTTTGGAAAAATTTTTTTTTTCCCCCCCCCCCCAAAATTTTTTTTTTTCCCCCCTTAATAAAGTATTTTTAACGATTTCGTTATATCTCTTGAATCGTTAAAATTAGGTTTGATTTCATAACTTTTTACGTGTTATGTTTGGATTTAATAGTCTTTGGAAAAACCTTACACTTTATACTTAAGTTTTATAATAAATAAAGTTTCATCCAGTCTGATATTTTTCTTCTGTTGTTTCCTTTCGACAAAAACACCATATGGCAAGCTATTAGACGACAGGGCCATTTCTCAGACCATCCATTTTCCAGCAGAAACGAAACGTCAATCATTCGGACGTTTCGGTAAAACGGTGTAAACACTACTTGTTCGCCACGTGCTGGCATTCAGTCCAATTAAAAGAAAGTCGGCCACCTGCTCACTAGTGATGTACTATTGTTTTTCTCTATAAGTATCGATAGTTTTCAATATTACTGAAACCTCGATATGGTTAATTTTGACTGTTAAGTAATACCTTCAGTTATTTGTTGATATATTTCATATATGTATGTTTGACTAGTTATTGAATATTATTTTTCTTAATTTATTCCGAAATGATGTTCGCTAAATGTTACTCACGCAAACTACTTAAATACAAGATATAGAGGCGAACTAAAACAGCATGAACGAAACTTAAAGCTAATATTTTCAGAAACGTAGACGCACTAACAAAGGCTGTCTCGGCACACTAGAGATCCCATCTTTATCGATCACTATACACTTGACACGTAGCGCATTTCGTAGCTACAACATTTAGTGATTGTGTTTCTTGCCAAGTAACACTTTTGCAATATCTCAAGATCACTTATATAACGTTTAAACCATAATTTTTATCTGAATGGAAATTTTATGCTTACTCAAGTGCCGTCTTACTATAATGAAAGCGATTGCAAGACTCCTCCTTATAACATTGTTATTTTAATAAATATACAAAATACACGCGTCAAATTGTAAAATTTCGGTTTTTCAGTTAAAATTACTTGATTATTTTTCAACCTCATCTAAATTTTGGCTTTTGATTTTTACTCTTATCAAAAAATTCTAGTTGAATAAGAAGCCATGAATAAATATTAAACAATTTAACTATATTACATTTATATACACTTATATATAAATAAATACATTGGGTAGATTTAATCCGAGACAAACAATTATCTCTTAAAGTTAGAAACAATGAGAAAGTTACAAAACTACTTAGCTTAAACAAAACAAGTCGACCTGCCAAATGGCACAGGTGGTTTAAACTTTCAATATCAGGTGACCGTTCTCACAGCTCGAATTAAAGCCAACTGTGACACCATCAAAATGAAACATTCAAGGAAGTAAAATTTTATTAGGTGCCTTGATTTAGTATTTTATTATCTCAGTCAATCTTGACAGGTCGCCTATCAGGTATATTACTATGTTTTATCCGAAACGGCTCAGGTAGTACTTCAAGGGTTCAAGGTTTTCCTTAATGATATAGGTAATAGAATCTTTAAATAATTATGTCTTGAATTAGAAAAACGAATAGGGTATGAAAAGCAATAGTTTGACTGCCCCGCTTTCGCTGCTAAATCATAGCACCGATGATGAATAATATAATGAAAAGACCCATAATATTTGATCCTTGGTCTTCAATTGTTTTAACTACAAATATATCATCGGGTACTATTTTCAAAAATCAGCCAACAGGGTTTGGTGTAGGGGATAAAACTTTGAACTTTTGATCCGCTTTACCTACTGATTGTAATGAACTTAGGCATAATAAGCTAATAACCCGGGTATTCAATTTTGAAATATCAACACTTTAGAGTTTAAACAGTTTATGTTTTAAAAACCGCGTTGAACTAATATAATCATATAATGTATTCATATTTTAGAATAAGGCAGGTCTAGTATTGTTTTGCTATTTAGATCAGAGATCGACATAAAACTATTACATCTCTGTATCAATATGTCCAAAATAAATGAAAACTATCGTAAAATTGTCCCATCTCTATCCGAGGGCTGTCATTCACTCGAGCAATTAATTAGTCGATGGGCCAACGGGTTCCCTTTGCAGATTTACCCATTGATTCGTGTAGTTTTTCTAGTTTGTCTTTGGTGAAGGCGGAACAATAAGATAATTTTAATAAGAAAAGACTTTACTTTAAGCATTATAAAATCCAACTTCAGGAATATTAAAACTATAGTAATAATTAAAAAAAGAGAATATAATGTTTTCTCCACAATGGGTCGTTCAACGAAAACTCGATGGTTCCCTTAGCTCGAAGCAGGTTGAATCACTTGTCTCAGAAATTGTAAAAACTACTCATTACAATGTTTAAGGCAAATTTTTATTGCATTGTGGGGTATTTAATTAAAAAATATTGCATATAACTCGGTATTAAAACACTCATTAGACACTTTTTAAACTACTCTCAATAACACTCGTACCACAATTTATAATCGTACCGAAACTACGTTGCAAAATTATTATAATAATACCTCCTAGTACTGGACTAAGAGGTACTGGGTTTTGTACTTAGGTTGTATCATTTCATATCATTTCATATTCAAGTAGGTATCAGCCTTCTGTGTCTGACATAGGCGATTTATGAGTCTAAGAGAATATCACGGTTTCCTTATAATGATTATTTTACAGTACGAACAAATCTCATTGCGCACATAGATAATTCTATTTGGGAGTATCCATGATAAGGATGGACAACCTTAAGCTTAAGATGACGGCCACTACGCCAACACATAATAAAGAGTTTCAATTAGTCTCAAGAATAATTATGTTATTCAAATTTGAAATACTTACTACATATTACTCTTACACGTGTTAACAAAACCAATATAAAGACATTAAATGCAAAGTCATGACGTAAAAAGGTAAATGGGTATTCCACTGATACTGTTTTAGGAATTTCCACATCCGCTTCTACCGCAGAGCTATTTGTTAATTAGAGTTTTTTACTGAATGTTGGTAGCTATATTTAGAGCAACCTTTGGGCTAGAAATTATTAATGTTTTTCCAAGGTTTCATTAAAAGAAAACCCATTATGACCATATCCATCCGAATGGACTATAATACTTAGGAATACTCAGTTGAGTGAGTTGAGTGGTTGTGGGTTTTTCGCGGAGTATTGCTTGTATATTGGTCTGTTGGGATTTTGTACTTCCGCAAAGTAACGCCTGATTCTATTAATTTTACCTTGAAGTAACTTTATGAATGTGTCGATCGTAACAAGCGCATTCAAATCCATTCAAAGAATAAAATTTATAATATATGACAGCTTTAAATACGACCGAATTTGTTAACGATACAATAAAAAAAGAATATGAAAATCAAAGCATTATTTGATTGTATCGTTCCAGGAGTAAAATAAATCATAGAATTATTTTATTATTATTCAAATATCATGAATAATACTTTACATGTTTATATTTCGTTTAAATCTAAAATTATATAACGCACATAACGCACGGTTAACTTTATAATTATGTATAGACACGATGTTATTAAACCTGATTAATTAGCTTGTGCCCGCGTCAGGATATGAACTAAAATGTATTTAGTAATAGCTAATAATACTAAATCGACATCTAAAGATTTAGATTATATATATTTAATAATAAATATATTCTTTATTTCAATGTTACTATGTATGTAGCATGTTTCGTAGGTGCGTCATCTATCTATCCGCAACGATGTATTTTCGAGCTGAAACAACTTGGAGATATTCTTTGGGGCTTTTTAAAGGAAGAGCGTTTCATTCTCCTAAATTCAAGTAAGGCATTGCAAGTGTCCATGGGCAGCGGCGGTAAGGACTTCTCTAAGCGAACTGCCTGCTCGTTTGATCCCTGTCTCATTAAAAAATATTTGTGAACGTTATTTAAATCCTTCGGTAACTTAACACTATTATTATAAAAATACCTCCTTTTTACTCCACTTCCCGTCACGGGTTTGTAAGATTAAGTATATAAGAATTTTCCACCATTTTTTGCCTAAGATAAATGTGACTACCACCATAAATATAATGGGTACATATGAACCGAAATCGCAATTTATATCATAAATTAATAATGGTTTATGAAGCTGTAGTGTTCTTGCGAGTGATTACATTGTAACGAAACCTGTGCGTGACACTTCGTTGAGAAACTTAATTAACTGCTTAGTATCTAATGGGGCTTTATTATTAGACTGTTATCTCACAAAGCATAATCTTGTTTATAAAACATGTGAACAAAAAGAAAGAATATTATTCAACTATTTATTAAGAAGCTGTTTTGTCTACTCTTCAGTTTGAAGTCAAAACAATAATGAAAAATTCATTAAATTAAAAACAATGTAGAATTTTAAAGAGTTATACTAGTTTAAGTTATGTATTTTACAAAATTTAAATATATTACATTATTTTAAATTTTTCCAACATTTCGCGTGCTTTACAGCGTGCGTGGCCACGCTAGACTACCGCGAGTCTTTAAAATTTGTAAAATACATAACTTAATCCGTTAACAAAGTGTTTTTCTTTAAATGAGTAATAGTTATGTTAATAAAAGACAATATAATGTAGACATTTTCTAAATAGGCACAAAGTACAAAAAAAGAAATTATATTTATTTCTGTAACAGCACAATGTTATATGTCATATTAGTTTCACAATATTCGCGAGGTTTCAACTATCTAAATATTTCTCTTTGCTCCCGAAAAGGGCAAGCCTTTGACGTACTTATTATGTATCCCTCGCATGAATTTTTAACAAGAATGCTTACTGTACATATTTACATCAAAGATCAAACTTGATAGAGAACAATCAATGTTGAGAATGCATAATTTTACTATTACAAGAGTTCATATATATGGAAATCCATTATTATCACTAAGATGACAAATGACCTATTGCCATATAATTTAAAAAGTCAGACGAATTGCAAAGTTTTTTTCTAAAGACATTCAGTGCTTATTACACTGTACACAGAACCTTAGTCTGTACTTTTTGCAAATAACCATCGCAATTCTACGAGATAATAAAGATTTCTATACCTAAAATTGATAGTGCATTCGACGAAAAATTGTTAGGTATCGAAATTACTGATTTAAACAGTAATTATAACAAACCATAAATTTTGAGTTGAAGCTTCGCTTTAAAATACGTGACAAAATGTTGTTGAACTAATTTCGGCCTTTAGAACATTTCTGAACAAGGCTGAATCAATTCACATTCATAATTATATTATTAATAATACTTTATTTACAGGCTTCGATTATGTAGACGGAATTCTAAAGTATTAAAATCTACCTATCGGTCTACCGTGACCACGCACGCTGTAAAGCATGCGAAACGTCGGGAAAAAAATTGAAAATAATGTAAAATACTTTAATTTGCAAAATACATAACTTAATCCGTTAAGAAAGTGTTTTTTCTTTATGTATTAAAACTTTAATAAGCTTTTAAACCACTTGTTACTTAACTACGAAGTGGTTAGCTAAGCAGTAAATATCGTTAGCTATTGGGCCGTTAATAAACAGGACGCGACATTCCGTTATTAACCGATAGAAGATGAACCGGCCTTGTTCCAATATCTAACCGACCATACAAAACAATGGAGGTGGTAAATTATTGAGTTATGTTTTCTTGCTATGTACAACATGGATTTTATAACATAAAAAACCTATGTCAATTTTACTCCATAATTTCTAGTCCATTGACAAATCATTTTTGTCAGCATATTAAAAACTCAGTACTGCAATTACGATAGTAATTTTATTTTATTCATGAAAGATATGCTTTTAGTAACATTGCAACGGATCGAATTTCTTGACAGATCTTTTAGTCCGCTGAACACACTTGATTTGTAAGTTGGAATTTAAGGTACATAAAAAAAAAAAGTCAGATAAATAAATGAATATATTTTGATGTACAAAAAATTTAATCACATATTAAATCTTTAAGGTTAAAAAAATATTCAATGCCGTTGTGAGTACCGCTGTGTGTGTGTTGATGATAAAAACTAAATTTATTGAGAATAAGGTGATGGAAGTTTTAATTTCAAATACCCCATCCATCATTTAGACATCGTGAAATTCTTCGAATCTCATCATGTCGAAACGGCGCAACATTTCATCTTCATTCGCATCGAAAATTACTCTACACTGAGCTGAGATACGCGGAAATTAGAAGAAAATCGATAATTGTAAATATTGTCTCTAAATGCTGCGACTTGTACAAATAATTACAATGTTACTATATCAATACAATGCTGTTAATATGCATCGACTAAAATTTATAAAAGATAAATTTTATGTAATTTGTAAAGACTCCTGTTGACTTTTTATTTTTACACATATATTAATCAAGGACAACAGTTATTGAAAATTTTGTTGCATCCTATTACTTAGTTTTACGATTCAATAAAATGTTTAATAAAAAAATCATTGTTATTCAAATGACGAACTAAATTTATCTGTTTATCCCAAATTTTTTTCACATTTTCGTCCAAATTCTTTTATACATTTTATTTATTTTATATATAAGGATTCTGTATTAGTTTTCGATTTTCATATCATCACGACACAATGGAACTATACTGGATTGAATTTTCAACATTTCCCGCTCGCAACTTGTCAAAACTCACGACTTGGAATCTATTTTCTATCAAGTCACCGAGGAATTCAAATCTTCACTTGTTTCTGTATATTCGCATTGCTGCCTTTATTTTTCATTCCTCCGACTGTTCATGACGTCATTAACTAAACTGGCTTTTAAATCTATCTGTATATCGTATTTGAAATGAGATAGTTCAGCTACTACTTTAATTACTCTAAAACGTTGTGTAAACGCACCTGATAGATACATTATTTATCTATTTATGCTGTCTTACTACATCCACAACTTATAAAATGAACGCTTTAATCAGAGCAACGGTTGAGTCTTATCACTATCAAGCGATCTCTTCCATATGGAGAAATGCAATGATAGTAAAGCACAAGTGCGGATACTGGTGCAGTCCTATAAAAAAACAAATACAATAAATTAATGTTATATCATGTTTAACACACTATATTAACAGGGATTGATTGAAGATTTAAAAAAGCGTGAGCAGAGAGAGACAACAAGTATTAATAGATGAACATTTAACATCACCAGATTACAAACGCACTCCAGTCAGATTCGCTTTCATTATAGACGTTTCGTGTCGGACAACTGCCGCACATTTAGCGTGCCGCTGGTTATAACTCGCCGTGCGGCTGCAGTACGGTAGTAGTATAGTAAAGTACTCCATTTTATGAAAATAATAAACATGAAAATTCGATCAAAGTTCTCACGCCTATTCACTGCACTAAGTTTGCGATGTTGTTTGCTCGGTACCGAGCCCTTAGTGAATTCCATAACTAATGACAAACAGTTTTTTTATATCGTTACAATCACTGGCTTTTTTTGTATGCGTGAATGAGAGTAATGTTATGAATTTCTCTATACGTATATTAAACCACAAATACAGTGTTTTATTTTTTGTATTTGGAAAGACGTTAGGACGTATACGCCAGAAGATAAATTGCCAGCTGATTGCTAAACTTGGAACTTCAGTCGAAATTAAAGCGTTCGTACACTGGTATATAAAATATAGCGTCAACTCTTATAGTTGCGTTAAATACTCTATGGTCAGTTTTACTAAGAATTATCATACTATTAGACTATTACTATTCAAGTAACTAAGTTTGTCTTAATACTTTCAGAAACGGCTCAATATTGTTAAATAATATAAAACAGTACATTTTAATATAATTATTTATATATACAGCATAACACATGTCAAATTCTGCATTAAATTTTATTCCACTTATTAACTATTGCTATAAAAAGCTTATAGAGAAATGCTAAGAGCCACTATTATATCGCTTTCACAGGATCTTAGGTATTACACCTAGATTAGAGAGCATCAGGCGAATCTATAATTAGATTAGGGCGGCCGCTGATAAGCATTTACCGAACCAATCACGCGCTTCGAATCTAATAGTTTCCTAATGAGGTACATTAAAGATTCTAATTGGGAATTTTGTTAGTAATTGAGCCAGGAGAACAAAAACTTTCAAACTACTTCGTATCGTAATAGATAATTACTTTAATCATTGATTAACAACAAAGTTGCTCGCCCAGTTTATAAAGGCGTGAGATCCAGTAGAAAAGGCGTGCTCGTGAAAGGAAAAATCATGGTAATCAACCGTATGTTTGTGTTTATAGACTGCACAGCAGTTAAATCTGGCAAGCAAGATTGGGAGACCGTCCCCCTAGCGACATTAATGATAAGGCTTTTGTGATTTTTTTTCATTGCAACTGAAAAACTATATAGTGAACTCGTGCTACGTAAATTACAATTACGAAATGGACGAAATACGTAGAATAAATCTACGCTGATGTGTAACGGTCCGCTTTCGGTTAGTGAAAAATCCTTAGTGAAAAAACATTATTTTTACATTTTATATTTATAATTAATAGAATCAGGCGTTACCTTGCGGAAGTCCATAGTACAAAACTCTAATAGGCAACTACACTCAATACTCACTCTACAAGCAATACTCCGCGAAAAAAACCTCTGTCGGTTTCACCCCGACACTGAGCGCTGTTCGAAGAAGCAACCTTATTTTATATTTAAATAATAGACAATTATTTCAATCAACTAAACGATCTCATTTATCTAACAAAACTACAAACAGAGCTTGATATAAACATAATCGTATTTAATTTAGATTATCGCTGGCTCGGTTTGAAACTGGAATATAATTATTTTAGTTCACAGGGGAGCCGATTAATTAATTAATCATCCATACACTTAGTATATACGATATCATATAATTGCTATGGGCTTGTTAATTTTACTTATGTCGAGACACATATGATGCGATACAGATGAATCCATAAAGTTGAACGACTTAACATTACCTATTTTTATAGTCGTAATATACACCATAAATTAAACATGAGACAATTTATTTTCAGTATTAAAATGTTATGCTACTTAAGCGTTTGTTGAAAATACTATCATAAGCTGTATTTAAGTTTGGAGAAATACATCGACATCTGAGCTCGCCCTATATCCCAACATAAAGGAAACTTAGTTGAGTGTTGTTACTGACTTTGACAGTTAACTGTAATGATACTCGACCTTGATTTGACCCAGCAACTACAGTCGAAATTATATTTCTGTTAGGACGCTCTAAGGTAAAGGCTTCGTGCCAAAAGCCAAAAGAAAAAACGCTTCTTTCTATTTTCGTATCTTATTTAAGTTATAAATTACGTAAATATTGTCTGTTAATTCAATTTTATCCTGCCAAAAGAGATTGCTATACTAGCAAAATTTTACAAATAATTTGTTAATTAAGAGCAGAAGCTACATTTATATTTTCAGAATCGCCATGGGTGCATTCTCTACTGTCACTTTGAGAACTTCCGTAATGACGTGAAGGGATGCGAAAACTCTGTGTATTGCATTGACATTTTAGACCGGACAAGGTGTTGTTTATGAGGATTGTTTTTTGACTTTTAGCAAAACAATGGGTACGCATAAAATGCGTCGAAGCGTTTATCTTGTACCATTCATCTGTACGCAGGCAGAGTCGGTCGGCCGTAACAAATTGACTGACTAATCGGAAGGAATTGGTTCATAAGAGCCAATCTCAAGAATTTCCTAAACAAAAGAATGTATAGAATATATTCTTTTGTTTTTCCACTAATGGAAATATCGTGTAACACTGAAATGACGAAATACTCAGCCAGTTACAATTCATCACACGTATTTCCTGTATTATAGATTCCAAGTAATTTGACAAGGAAATAACAATAACAACCGCTTCTGAAGTAGTCTTTCATTTCCTTTATTTTTTTGATTTCTAATAGTTTTTCTATGCCGTAAAGCTAAAATTTTATTCCTACTGAGTAAAATAGTCACACTGTAAATTTCAAACTTATACAGACAAATAAATTTATTTTTGCTTTTTAGAAAATTACAGATTTGCTTGAGTTTTTTATTTGCAGATTAGATTTGCTCTGTAGAAAATTACAATCAAGGAGTTTAAGGTTACTGTAGTATTTTCAGGAAATAGTCGCATATAGTAAATGAAGAAGGCTCGGTTGTAAAAATAAAAATGAAAAATAATCAATAATAATTTTAAAATACGAACATTATGACCATTTGTTATAAATAAAACCGCGTTTTTGTGTACAGAAATGCATTTTCAACTTATACCTTGACTTTCTGGATAACACTGATGATGCTTATCATTCTTTTCACACGTAATGGCGTAGATAAGTGTATTCAACAGGGCATCTAATATAATAACTTCTATGATATAAAACTTAACCTCGTTAGGTTCAGAACGCTTAGTCACGTAATAAAAATGATAAATCGCTAAGCGCACGTGTCTTAGCCAACTGTCAGTATTAGAAATAGGGTTGTCACTCGTTAGAATAAAAGAGTAGAACCCCTAGCATGATTATTTAAATAACACCGTTCTTCCTTAGTGGAAAAGACTCCCAAGACCCCCAAGTCTAGATTTAAATAAATCTCAAATTCTCTTGTACTTTACAATATGATCCACACGTGTGATTAATTTTACTTTTTTTTTATTTAAATAATAAAAAAAACTTAGAAAAATTAATGAAATTTTCATTTGTTTGAAAGAAACTCGGCTATTTTTACATTAATTATAAATTAAATGTTAGTTTTACTCTTCAAAGATAACATTTGATATTGATAGAGGTTCTAAGAAATTAGAATATCTTTTTTATGTATACTACGTATACTATCATTGAATATCATGCAGATATTATAATGGGTATCCTCACAAACGACTAAGCTTACTGCCAACTATTTACACTTTCGATTTAAAAGAAATATTTGGATTCGAATAATTTCTTCGATATTATATTTTAAGTTCAATATTTTTTTTTAGTAATTCAATAAAACGACTTCCATTGCTTTGTATAATAGTACACATAAAGTACAATAATTAATTTAGAGGACTCTCACTCACTCACATATTACAAAGTCAAGAATACAAAAGTTTCGCCCCTGGCACTAGTGGAAATATACAGGACTGAGCTATATTTTTTTTGTAAATAGGCCTCCCATTTTACTTGTATTTATAACTGTATGGCACAATACTGTTTTAAAATAAAACCTTCAAAAAACATGACTACAAAGAAAATTCTGAAAAAGCCAGCGCTGACAGGCAGCAGAAATTTTGAACGTGGTTTTCATGTTTAGTCTTTGGGGATTAAGCCCAGAGACTATCAAAAACCGATGTCTCGTTTATTTATTGTTGTTTTACTTGATCGGTAAATTATAGATAAAATTTCAAGATTTAATATCGGTAGAAATTAGATATGAGTGTAAAATGTTTTGTTCTTCATCATTAATAGGATGTTTTCTAATATATTAAACCTTCTTGATTGGCAATTCATATTATTTAAGCATACTTAGTAAGATATTACAATCGAATTTCAAACTTAGCATCTCTATACTGAATTCTAAAATATATTTATGATATAAATGGCCATTCGTAATAGTTCATTCGTATACGGGAAAATATATATAGGCATTCTTTTTACATTAACGAAACATTAAAATACAACTGAATACTTAATTTTAAGCAAAAACTTTAATCATTTTGTATAAGGATCATCAAGCTCGAAAAATCATCTTAATCATATGTAGTCCCTAAGAAGTGCCTATAAATGGCATTATTAAAAATGTTAAGTTTTCCATGAGGCTTAATATAGACCGATTGGCGCAGATTGAAGCTTTTTTAGTCCAATTACGAATTTTATGGATGTTCTTAATTGAAAAGATTTTACTACATTTAGGATATAAGAGATTAATTAATCTGAAGCAAAAACAAGGATATTATACATTTGATATTGCTTTAAAAAACTATATAATATAAAAAAATCCACTTTTAATTGATCCATTACTTTTAAAAAAATATTGATTGAGTAATAAAACTTATTGAGATACTGTAAGCATGAATTTTAATAGTCTTGAGGGCTTAAAAGATATAAACATGGTACGTAAGCAATTCTATCATTTATTTACTTAATATTATTAAAAAATTACCTTACATTAATTAAATATTACCCAGATGTCGTTGATGGAGTTTTCCGGGAACCTGTAAACTCGGAGCGATCTTAAAAAAACAACGGCCGCACAACTGAATTACGCCTATTTCCGATAAGGATAATGGAAAATGTAACCGATTTGTGGCAACCTTGGTCGTTAAATTAAACAGTATTGCGGCTCTTTTAAATGTCTGTGGCATTTTAACGAGATGCATTGTCGCTGCGGTCAGTCTCACTAAATACTGTTTATCACTTTTAATGTAGTAACCATTTTATTTATTTCAAACACAGGTGCGCATACTGTTTGACAAAGATAAGTAAATAGTTACTACACCAGTTGCTTGAAAGACGGCGGCTCTTGCCCGTCGGCCTGACATCATGTTTGTAATAGATTACAGATCACAAACACTTCATCAATTTAACTATAACATAAAATTAAAAATGTGGACTTAATTTATCAACGGTGAATGTCATGAAACTTGAATTGTTATAACGAGGATGTGAAGGGAGTAACTGGAAAAAGCAGACCTAAAATGTTAATCAGTACGTTTAATATAGGCGAGTGTTAGCACGATTTTGTATTGACATTAAACCAATATTAGCATGATATTTTTTTGTTTACTTTCAATGATAATAAATTGTATAGGATCAACAAATTTCCATCTTGCTATTTCGTGTATTTTTATGTACAAAAATTTAAATTTGGTTTATGATCTCACTTTATCTTCGTTTCTTTCTTTATCTCCGTTCAGATTTAACAAAGACTTATAATATATAATACTCGATTGCATTTTGCTTATCCACGCAATACATACTTTTACTTGATGAATTACTGTTAAGATAACATGTAAATATATCATACTATATATTTTGCACCAATATCGCGAGTGTGCAATCATGTAAGCTCGCTACCCAGCTGGGATATTGGCGGAATTATTGACAATTGACAGCCCAAATCTGTCATCAGACACGGCTTTTGCAAATTTCATTTTTTGCTGACTGTTTTATGTAATATTTGGAGTCTTGGGAGTCTTTATTAAAAATACCTTGGTAATATGAATGCTTATTTATTTATGGAGTCAAACACACTCACACTTGTTGTATTTATATTACTACAGGATTATGATTGTTCTCTAACTCGACTTCTAGGACTCAACTCTAATATTCAACTATCCTTTTTGACTCTGTTACCTTTTTAAAAACATAACATTTATATACTTTCAATTATAATTATATTTTTACTAGTTGGTGTGAAATTTCTATTTTCTTTATCTTATGCCTATAGAAGTATATACAGCTTCTGTATCTCACTCATTCCAGGATTCAAACCCATGACCACAGGGTTTCAAAGTCATAAGCCTTACTTCTTGAGGTACAATATATAATATATAAAGACGTAAATTCAATGCTATTACTACAGCATAGATAGATTTTCTCCGATAGTTGTTTCCCACAACATACGGTTCAAAAGCAATAAACCAAGGACCGTAGAGCGACATTAAATCTATAGCAAAGCATCATTTGTCTTTACTCTGTGGTTGACAGTGCCAAGTGTTGGTCAGCCGATAAATGGCTCCCCAATAACGTTATATATAACCACTGCTTTTACGTCTTTAAACTGTGGAAACAGATTTATTATAAATATTATATAGAAATATTTTACAAATCTTTGGGTCTGTGACCTGCTGGTTTCCCCAGGGCAATATTGTAGAGAGATAAATTTTTGTAAAGTGAGTTTGTTTATAAAAAGTAATCTGGAATCCATTTTAAAAGTAAACCTGTCCCGATACATTGTTTCTAAATATATGATTATTTATAAATAAAACGGCATATTTTTTATTAACACTACAAACGCACCACCATTGAGGATTATATTACATATTACAATTTTTTATAATGTATTAAAAAATTACACCATACTTTCTTAGGATTGTACTTCATAAAATCATTTGACTTCTTTGGCAAAGATAGAGGAATGTTAATTTGGTAATTGGTTTTAAAAAAATCTGAACTACCGTGAGGATTCTCTAAGTTAAAAATCTATTAAATGCATATTCAATTGGTATTGGAGAAAAATACTTTTATTTTATTAATCAGGCTAAGTACAAACAAATTGACGAAAGTTGTTTAACGCAAAAACCCTTGAGTGATATTTCAAGCTTCAATACTGCCCAACACAGAATAATTATGGCAGTGGATGAAAAAAATCTGATTGTAAAAAGCATATCTTAAAATATGTATGCGTAAAAAATAATTAATAATCAATGGATTATTTATTGTTGATGAGTTGAGATTCATAACAATAATGAACAAATTAAGTCCCTTCACATTCAAAAATTGCAATATATGTATAACGGTTTTATACATATTTTTACAGTCAAATAAACAATATCAGTGACTTTTTTTTTTATTCTTACACCTACACATTGCTCTGTGGCTGAATAGATTAAATTCACAATTCTCTCAAAACCCATCAAAGTAATCCGGTGAATTAGGCTACAATTGATCAAGGAGACTTCGATCTGTCTCATTATACTTGCTAATTCACCGAATAGACTTCAATCTAATAAAATTCAATGATTAAGAAAACCTTCAACAAATTTTGTCTTAGTAATTAAGTATTGTATTGCAAATCATTGAAATATTTATTTCATTGGATTTTAATTATTTTTTCAGATTATATTTTTAAATTAACTCCTAAAATATATGAGGCATACGGTAATGAGATCTAGAAGTTGTGGGGGAGCAACTGAATGGTCAATCCTTGAAATTTCACTCTTAGGTCAAAGACATTATTATTATGTCGGAGAAAAATAAAGTAATTGTCCCCTGGAAGTCCCTTGTCGGTCGTATAACTGGGATTTCTTAGGTAGGATGCCTAGAGAACGACCCCTGAGAGGCCTATGTGGGATAAGTTATGCATTATACTATATATAACGAAATTTATGACAATTATTAATAAGTTTCTAAGTTTTTTTACATTTTTTGTTTTAAACTTTCAAACAAAAACCACTATTCATTCACCTACATTATACATGATATATTTTAAAGGTCCCTTACATCGCAAGGTCCGTATCTAGACCAATATTTGGCTAGTATAAAACAGCTGTGTCTACGCAGTTTCAGCTAAACTACATTTTATTTTACGCTAGAAACATTTAGATAAATATGATACTGTCGTTACACCACACACACCTGCTACTAGTGGAAAATATGAAACAGAGCTCAGATTTGTTGCTTTACTCGTTTGTGATGCTATGGAATATACGTTAAGCTTTGTGTAGTTTATAATATAATACTCGTATTTATGGGTACATTTACAGTAAATAACAACGCATAGTTAAATTAATGAAATCTATACTAAATGTAGATGGTAATCAATTGTTAACGTTTGAACTTTAAAGATACAATAAGTAAATATCCCCAATTTCACTTAGCTTGGATTCTTTATTTCGTTATCAAAAATGTAATGATTTAAATATATAATCTCATTTCTAAGAAGAATTGCATAGCATGTCAGTACATTTCAAATATCACGCTATTACTTTATAGGAATTTTCGATCAAGCTACACCGTTTTTTTCCGCTTTTTCTTTTTCCACAACAAAAAAAAAATTTTTTATTTTGGGGAACCCTCCCCCGGGGGGAAAATTTCCATTTTTTTTTTACAAAAAATTTTTTTTTTTTTTTTTTTTTTTTTTTTTTTTTTTTTTTTTTTTTTTTTTTTTTTTTTTTTTTTTTTTTTTTTTTATAAAAAAAAAAAATAAAAAAAAAGGGGTATTTTTTTTTTTTTTTCCCCCCCCCCCCCCCCCCCCCCCCTTTTTTTTCCCCCCCCCCCTTTATAACACTCTCTTTTTTTTTTTTTTTTTTTTTATATCCCCCCCCCCAACCCCCCCCCCCCTTTTTTTTTTTTTTTTTGTGGTTTTTTTTTTTTTTTTTTTTTTTTTTTTTTTTTTTTTTTTTTTTTTTTTTTTTTTTTTTTTCTTTTTTTTTTTTTTTTTTTTTTTTTTTTTTTATATTTTTCTTTTTTTTCCCCCCCCCCCCACCAAAACCCAACCAAACCACCCCCCCCCCTTCTTTTCTCCCTCTCCCCCCCCCCCCCCCCATTTTTTTTTATTTTTTTTTCCCCTCTTTTTTTTTTTCCCCCCCCCCTTTTTTTCTCTCTTCCCCTTTTTTTTTTTTTCCCCCCCCCCCCCCCCCCCTCTCCCCCCCCTTTTTTTTTTTTTTTTTTTTTTTTTTTTTTTTTTTTTTTTTTTTTCTCTCCTTCTTTTTTTTTTTTTTTTTTTTAATACTACTCCCCCCCCCCCCCCCCCCCCCCCCCCCGCTTTGTTTCCCCCCCCCCCTTTTTTTTTTTCTCCCTCCCCCCCCCCCCCCCCCCCCCCCCCCCCCCCCCCCCCCTCTTTCTTCTCCCCCCCCCCCCCCCCTCTCCTTTTTAATATCTTCCCCCCCCCCAAAAAATATATATAAAAATAAAATATTTTTTTTTTTTCCCCCCCCCCCCCCCCCCAATAAAAATATTATATTTATTTTTTTTTTTTCTTTTTTTTTTTTTTTTTTTTTTTTTTTTTTTTTTTTTTTTTTTTTTTTTTTTTTTTTTTTTCCCCCCCCCCCCCCCCCCCCTTTTTTTTTTTTTTTTTTTTGGGGGGGGGGGGGACAAGTTTATCGATAGAATACAGCAAAATTTAAAAAGCAATTAAGTAATACTAAAATAAGTTTGAGTACAATGACCGGTATACTGTTATATATATAGATAATGCATTACGTACTCTTTATAGAAGAAATTCACCCTCGTATTACAATGTATTCCTAACGATTTAACTATAATTGACTTGATGTGACAAGATTGAGTTTAAGACTACACACATACATACAGAAAGCTACAGTGTATTCATTTATTTGGTTTTCGAAAGTTCTAATGATTTCATATTGACAAATGTATCACTTATTTGTTGAACATAAAACAATATGAAGCCTAATTAGCTCATTACTAATGATATATAATACCAGTGATAATCCTTATTAAAAGATAATAGGAAATAAGAAATGTTAGAGCGAACCACGTAACATAATCAGAAAGTAGCCTGCTAATAATAATTGTACATTATTGATCTTCTACTAATTAAACTGAATCAAATCATCACTAAAAACAATGGCATATAAACAATAACTTAAGTAGTTTTAATTCTATATGGAAATTAAAATTCAAAAAGTACGTACATAAATATATTAAAAAAGTATGTAGATTAAATCTTTAGAGCCACTATTTATAGAAGTATTTAGAATACAAAAATTTTGCCTAAATTATAAGCCTAATTTGCTCGCAACGCGGAACACCGACTCTCTCAAGTAGAGAGCGGTTCTTCCACTCCACACGCCGCTCACCTTTATAAGTGTTGAAGATCGTTAACGCCTTTTAATTGCCGAAAATAACGAGCCTATTATGATGTTTGGCTAACGAAATGAATACTTGAGCGTTGAGTCATTTGTTGCTCAACAATGTAATTATTTACGTTGACAGACATTTAACTCCACTGAAACAAAACTAAACATTAAAATTCATAGCCAGGTAATTAATATACATTTAATGTTAGAAATAAAATATAGTATTATAACTTTAGCTTAATGTAATATACTACACATAATATTGAAACCATGACATGAAAATAATAAATCATTTTGTAACACTATTTTGTATCATTTTGAATTGTATTTTTATAATTGAATTATTTATCGATATTTTCCTACACTGTAACATCCCTTTTGTCCCACAAAACTTTATGACTTCATAAAAAACTTTGGATACATTTTTAAATTGAGGCACACTTCTCATATCTCAATTTAAAATTATTTATTCAGCAGATGTTTCAAGTATAAAAATTAAAGATGAAAACCGTATTTTCATAACAATTGTGTAGATTTTTTCAAATATTGCAAAACATGGTTCCTTTGTCTGATAATCAAAAATTTATATAAGTAACCATTATTTGTAATATAAGCAGAATATTGTGGTTTGTAGTGTAATTTTTTCAGTTATATTACAAGTAAAATTTGTACTTCGTTCAGTTTGATTACTATGGGTAGTTAATGATTGACATATAATCTGTTAATATGATGTTGTTGTTTTATTTAAAAAGTATTGAATTGATTGACAGGTAGAATTGTTTCACAAAAAAAATTATTTACTCTTTACACGTCGCACGCTGTAAAGTACGTGAAGTACGCCGGAAAATTTTAAAAAAGTAAATTACACATTTTAAAAAACCTACTGAAACCGTGCAAAGTGTATTTCTTTATACAAGAAAGCCTGCTGAAACTGCGTTTTTAAATGCAGTTTTAAGCAATTTTTGCACAAAAATATGTTTACTAACCGGCCAAACATAGGTTACTGTGTTAAAATATCAACCCTTCAGGGACTAAACAGAGAATGGAAGTATGTTACGAACGATTTATAAAATAGCGCAAGTGAAATCGCAAGAAACAGTTTGTATTAAATAAAAAATATATAGAGCCCAGCAAAAAACTTTTAATTAATTTAGTGATTTTAACTCTTTCACAGAAAAAGTGTTTTTACGTTCTATAGACTAATTATAAGTTTCCCGTTTTATGAATAAGGAATATGAAATTCGTTTGCGATTTAGCCTAATTTGTATTAAAGGCACGAACATTTAAATTTTCGCCTGTAACATCCGCAAACGGGAAAAGGGATAAAATGAGGATAATACGGCATAAAATAAGGGCCGTTTTAAGGTCGTGTGAGGCCCTTAAATGTCTAATGTCCAGTAAATGCTACTAAATTTAAGTACTTTGTGAACGCAGGGGTGAAGAGGTTTCTATATTCCTAATAAAAGAACGTTTGACCGCTGTAGCACCTACTCTTAAAGAAAATGCGACTGTACGCCTCTACGTCGTAGAGTCTACGGGAGCTACTGTAAAACATTTTTTTTGCAGTTACTTAGTGTATAACTCTTTATAGGTTTCATATGGTCAACTTAAATAATTTTATGCAGTTAACAAGTTAATGCATAAAACTCTTTAAAAGCTTTACAAAACGTCTTTTGCTAACACCTTTGTATTACTAAAGTACGCTTGGGGAGCATAATAATAATAATACACTCGTATATATTATAGTAATATATATTTGAACATGTAAAGTATATCACCTATAACAAAACCTATAAATGGCTTGAATATGTGAAATGTGTCTGTGTGTATATATTTATTCTTATATATATTAAACATACAATAGAAGTTAAACCAACACAGAATGCTAAATACAATTCGACTGATGGGGCCCCAAATTAGACCTTGATTACGTAAGGGTTGCAATTAACGCACATAATAGGACCTTTGTTAGGTAATGCCCGCGAAAAGTCCATCTAAATCATAATGTGGTCCATGAATAATAATAATATGAGGAAGTCCTATACAAATGTAGTTATAATATCATAAACTGTTTATTTTCGTATAAAATTAAACAAAATTCTAAAATATTAGAACTTTTGTTCGTTCGTTTGCTACCACCTAGCCGCTAGTTCGAGATTCAGAACACAAAGATCGTATATTCCAAACATTGTTCTAAATAAAAAGCAGTAGTTCCTTTTACTAAGATGACAGAAAACTTGTAAGGAAACTATTACGTCTAAGATCCAAAAAAATATTGCATACAAAGGTAGTTGTCATTCTAGTAAAATCATTTTATTGTATTAAGTAAATAGAGTTACCATATATATATTACGCAAAAAGGTGATTGTAAACTGCATTCCAATTGAATTTATGAAATTCACAACGAAATACGGATTTTAATTACGAGTAAAATTCATGTTGTGTGGAATACGTGAGTCAATATTTTTCATATAAATAGTTTTAATATGTTGTCGACATTATTCTCATAATTAAGGGTGCAAAACATATTCGTATCATTTACATTAAACATTATTGTATTTGAATACCAAACTTGGAGGAGTAAATGGATATAACACGACCAAATTTTAGATTAAGTATTATCAGTTTATGAACTAAAAACAGTTTTTACTAATGAAAAATATATTTTAATAGAATAAGCACAATTTAAATAACGGAATAACTGAATAAAATATGCAACAATTTCTATATACTTTAGCTGTGGGATGAGATCTTTTATAGGTTTCCCTTTATGTAAACACTACAAACTTGTGATTTTGTTAGTTAGATTTTGTTTTATTTAATCACAAAAATAATTCGATAACTACTTGTCCAAATTTTAGTTTGTTTCAAAACGAAACTACAAGTAGACAATGGCCCGAATGGCTTCGCAAGGGTATAGGTATTCGGCCATGTCTGTTGATCGACTAAGCAGGTGCATTTTCAAAATGTATCCGCAATCTTTATAATTTTTCAAAGATACCCAGTGTTATTTTTACTATTAAAAAGTTTTTTGTAAGATCCACACAAAAAACAAACTTCAATGAATATCTATAACGAAGTATTTTGATAGGATTGAAATTTACCATCCAAGATTTATAAAATTATTGAATTCATATTATATTGAACACAAATCGATTTTCGAGTATTTCGACCCTAAAATAGCCAACCAATATTATTTTATTGGGCGCGGGTGCGAACAAAAACTATATTGTTTCCCCGACTCACACACTGACATTTATTAATGCGACTGGGTCTCACAGACCGCGATGTTACATACATACTGATGGGAGTTTTTTCGTTTACGTTTCACTTATTTGGTTTGATCTTGATCGCCAATTGATATGGGAGCTTGAGGATAACAGGCATTAGAGGAATTCTAATTTGTATTATTTATGACACGACACAGATGTGTACGCTCAATATAATTAAGGTTACATAATATTATCATTGCTAGGTAACAGATGACGAGACCTATGCAAGCTAGAGTTATTACAATGCGTGAGGGACGCCTCACGCCTAGAGTTTTGTCCACAGATGCCTTGAAGCAACAAACACTACACTAAAATAATGGATTTATCAGTGTATGTGGGCAAACAACATATCTCACTAGATATCTAATGGTTGAGAGTTTCATACAAAATAATGGTGCATTAGCGATTATACTTTTATGATAGGCTATCTCTATACAGACGTCTACATGAAAATAAAACGTTTCTTGTGATATATTTAGCAATTTAAGCTGTGAAAATACAATGCCAACTGCAGCTTAAATTATTATTTTATCGACAGATATGAATGAATGTGGCTCAGTCCGCTGTGCCGAGAGTGATGTGGATATTATGTACCCAGCGCGCAGTGTAGAGACAAGGGATGCATACTGATTTTTGTAACAAGCTCATAATAGATTTCACGTTTTTCACGCCAAAACGGATACTTTAGTTTAATGACTATAACTATAAGAATCGTTAATACGGAAGTATCTGGCTATTTTAGATGTAACTTGAGGTGAATATGTATTTATTAATTACATAAAATATTTACTGTTAATGTACCAAGACAGGCAGTACATTATCGGGAAATGACGTAAGATTAATTACCAAATGTGAAAGTACAAGATGAGATGACTCTTGTAATAATATTGACATTACTATGCAACAACACAGATCCCTAAGGCTACATATAATTTTCTTAAATCCGTAAGATCCTTGTCATCGATCGAACCTAATGTTACGATTACCCATACAGTCCCATGGCTCCCTTAATGACTCTGCAGAATCTACCCTATTTGGGAGGGATCTTGCGAGACCTTATTTAATGGCGGCTTATCAGCAACTGAAGCAATAATTATATACGTGTCCTGATGGTTTTGATGTACGTAATTAAAATTTAAATTTTGACAGTATACTTTAAAATGTAATTAAATCGATGGATTTAGATGACTATGTATATGAACTCCTCCTTAACATTAGAACATTATAGAACATTATACAAAAGTTTTGCAAGATGCCATTAAGTTCGGATTTTTAAAAACAAATTTTTTAGATTTGCGTCGCAAAATAAAGATCATAATATTGATCTTCAATTATATTTAAAATAATGTTTGTGTCTACGTTCAAAAGTCCAAGGCATGTCGGATTACACAGGACAACAAATTAGACAGGGGCCGGATTACCGGCAGTCTCTGTAAGCGTATTTTGTTTGGGCGAGTACAATAAAACATTTCATTAAAATAATTTAAAATGTGCCTGGTCCTATTATAGCGAAAAAATATTCGGGGTTTCTTCTAAACAATTTAAAGAAAGTATTGAAATATGCAAATGTATATCAAGGATGGCTTTGCGAAAGTCCATAGTATACAACTCTAATATGCCAATTTATTATCAATTCTCCGCGAAAAAACACTCGACCCACGTTTCGCCCCGACACCGTCATTAGTAATGAACGCTGTTCGTAGAGGCAACATCATGAGGATGCGTCGACTGTTTAACAGTTTTTTCGCGGACTTTTGCGAATAAATTGACATAACAATATGTTGTATATTGTTATATGTCTATTATTGTAATTAGTGTTACTATCATTGAGCTTACATCTTCAATCATCTTCTAACAAGTAAATGCCTAATTTATTTGAAATATGTATTCAGTTTTCGTTTCCCATGCAGAACTGGAATGAGAGCCCAGAAGCTTAACACCCAAGTGGTAGTATTTTGCACACCCATAGATATAACCAAACGTGACTATCTTAAGATATCCAGGTAGACAGGTAACTAACAACAGCTATTCCTTCTAAGATATCAAGAGTTTCTGTTGGGTAATGAGAATATATACATTTAAATAAAACTTATTTAAGTATATTAACGTTAATTTACACCATTTATTATTATTTAGTTAAATTGACATTTCCAATACTCGACGGTTTCGAAATTTATGTCGGGTAAAATTTTTTATCTATAAAATTTATGTGACAGTTTCTCGGTGACCAGAATTGAAGAAAAGCCATAGGTTAAGCACTCAAAACGTCGAGCTACGTCAAATTCACATTTGTAAACGTTAAAAAATATTTATTTAAAAAACGAATGAACATTTCAAAGAATAATTTAGGAAAAAATCTCTGAAAATAAATATCCAAATCCATTATTTTGATATCCGTATCCGTCCTCCATTTTAATTCAGTGACACAAATTTAAATCCATCGCGTCGGGTGCTAAATCGTGTCAAACCATCCGTGCCAAAGTTTAGCATACAAATAAACCTTCGCCTTTTATTTGCTTAAAGACCCATGAAAACTAAAATAGACGTGTGAAAAACTGTTTTAAATAGGTTGACTATGTCTATGACTGCCTCATTCGACCATAGGTTAATTTTTTTTTTTTCGATTAATTTTAGTTTGATAAATACAAATGTTAAAGTGTCTTAACTTTTTACTGCCTTAAACTTACTAAACAGCGATTTGGAATATTATGATTTGGTTTTACATTCTCTCATATGAACGTGGTATGTTCACGTAAATTATTTTATGCAATCCTTAAATTAAATATTAAACCGGCATTCTAAATAGAATACCAAATAAAAATTAACCTAACGTTACTATGAATAAATCTTTAAATCGTTTCTTTTGGAATGACCTGGGAAAATGGAAATAGCTTTCAAAGAGCGCGCCTGTCATCTTTCACATCGTTTATTAAGGGTTTAACAAGCTCCAAACTGTCAATAAGTTGAATAAAAGACGCTCTAATAGCTAAAACTCAGAAATGTTCACTTTATCAAATATAACGTCTCTTCAAGAATTTGAAGAAATGCATTTTATTCAATTTTATACAGTAATGGTTAAAATACATATATGTTGTCTAATAGTTCCATTAATATCAAACGTTAAATCTGCAGAAAAGCTACCGCAGCATATATAAGCAGAGAGTATGCAATATTAGGTATAATTCGCATGATATTACATGAACTGCTATATACTGTATATTGTTATGCTCAACTTTATTCACGTTTGTAATAAAGCTTTCTATAAATATTATCAGAGTAGAGAATAAGCTTGTATTATGCAGAAGATTATTTCTAACCCCGAGATAGCAAGCTTCCTGTATACTACAGTTAAAATATAAACAGTTGTATCGTCATTGTTACACCATCGAGATATGAAGGGTATAACAACGCTGTGAATTTCAAATTCTAACTTCTAATAGCGTTTTTACGATGAAACTAAGATGTAGTCACCAAAATTGTAAATCACATTTATATTAGATCTCAAAATATTCATTATCTCCACTGACCGAAAAATAGTATTCATATAACTTCCAACATCGCATTTTATTGCATATGCCTTATGTAATAAACAATAAATTTTAAATTCACTAATGCCAGTCATCATGATGCACTAAAGTTTTACTACGTATCACTTAGTCCTGATACTCTTAACAGTTATATAAAATAAATTTTAGGCTCTAATCATCTATTATTAACAACATTATTTAAACAATTGTCATACTATTGTGTTTAATCTGCATCCCACCCCCGCAAAGTGCACTTATAGGTAGACGCAATTAGTTTGATAATGTGCATATGAGTGTGTGGCTATAATACGTTCAACCGTACCGATTTATCTCACTATTCGCATGCTCTATTTACGACTGCATAGTGTGAATTTAATTTCATTTTGTGTATAACATGTTTGTAATATGTTAACAGCAATGTGGAAAACTTTAGGATACTAACTTTCTCGTTTATAAAAGTTCCACGCGACAAAAAATTGTTTGTAGTTTAAAAAATTAAAAGCATGGCTCAAGGTGACTAGCCGTAAAGTTAAACAACAAACAAGTAAAGATACACATTCCAACCAAACAGTGAGTTTTAATAAAAACCCTATTTTAGTTGCCTAACACGAAAAATCATTGATTCTTCCATAAAGCAATCAAAGTTATATATACTAAAGAGAACGAATGAACGATGCGATCAAATTGACGGATTACTATCGTTCGACTCGGCCTCGAGCGATTCGTGATTATTAATTACATTTTAAGAGATAACTCACTCGTTCCGATTTGTTTTAAACTTATTTTCGTTAAGTCATACCTTACAATAGGTCTGCAGGTATATGTGTGGGCATTAATGATAATATTTTATTTTATTTTGATTAAATACCACTTATCGTTATTTTTACATTTTACGCGTCCATTGTTATTAATCAAATACCTGTTTTGATTATTTTTTGTGGTCACCAAGCTAATGTAAACATGTTGAATTGATGTCATCGTACATAGTATACTACGTTAATGATATAGTTGGTTTAGACAAGACACTAAGTAACCAAAGTTAGAGCGTTAACATAAGAGCTTCTATCGGTTTCAAACTAAGTAGTGAGGTACAGGAATGTCAGTTGGGCTGAAGCCAAACATCAAGCGCTCAGGTCAAGACCAAGTTTACCAGACCTCATTCTGACGCTGTTCGGGTCTGGCAATCTTTTGCAACTAATGTAGGGATATAAAATAACATGTTGGGCAACTATTATTTTAGCCATTGATAAAATTTTGACCACCTCTAGTCTCTTTATACTAGTGGTAGTCAAAGTCCCATTTTCGAACCACGCACTGTATGTCTTTATATTTATTTCTTTGTGACAAAATTTTACCTCCTGTGTGATACACAAACGGTAGCCTGCGCTGGTGGACTATGAAGATGATCACAGAAACAGAACTATATATACATAAGTTTTAATTACAATTATTTTTATTTATTCGTCATAGTAGTATGTTTTGAGAAACATGGGTCACAAATGGGCATTTTATTTATAGTCCAGCTTTATCCAGTAGGGTTATAAACGCAATACATTCACTTTACGTTAAAGGTTGACACGGTGTTAATAACGAAGTTCGTGGAGTGCTACGAGAATTCTATAAATATTGGAATCTGAACAGTGATGGCACTATGCAATATATTGCGGCTGGACTATTCGCTTGGTATATTTAGAGCTTTTATTGAAAACTAGGTCTTTGCTTTGATTACAAAAACCTTTTTACTTTAATTGAAAAATACAGTTTTTACTGTATAAATCAGAAAGGTCAATATTTAAAAGGAATACATGACTTAAAATTTAAAATAATGTTCTAATAAAAAGTAAATATTTAAACAATTTGAAATTTATAATGTAAAAGAGTTAACTTGAAATCTGTTTCTATGTAATGACTATTTTAGGTTTCGCCTCTTAGGATTTACATGAGAAATAAATATTATTATTCTTATTATTTCTACATGAAATATTTTTAATTATCTATATTTTAATCAGATTAAAATATATAACTAATTTTTATCTGTCTAGTCTAATTGCAAAATATTATTTTCGTAATACATAAATATTTTTAGAGATCTCTAATACTTCGAATCGATTTGTCGATCTAAGCTACTTTATTATGGTTTGGCACTAGTTCTCCCAACGCACTTCAAAACAGAGCTCAGCTGGCCAAAATGGATTTCGTAGGCCACAAAATTACTCTTAACTACCAAATAGAATCAATGCTTTTGTTGTCGACTTATAAGCGATTTCGCTACAATCGTATAATTTAAGTTTAAAGTAACCACGTTTATTCTATTCTCCTAAACATGCCACTTTATTCAAGCTACACAAAAAAATCTAGTTGAAAAGCAAACAATAATTTAGCAACCTAATCTGTAACGATCAGTAAGAAAATTTTATTTAAATTTTTCAGATTTTATCTTTACATTTTTTACATATAGGTTGAACTGTCACTATCATTTATCGTATTATACAATAAATCAAACTAATAAAAGTATTCCTAATGTAATATTTAATCATCATTTCTAAAAAAAACAAACGAGTTATGGTACAATAACTCAAAGGATTAGAGAATTAGCGTAGGCCTCCAGGTGGATTGTCTAATTGCAACTTTACCTGTTCTTCGGGAGAATCAAATATTTAACCCTTATAAATTACTCTCAGGGGAATCTTGACGTAATTAATTGCTTACATTTCCAGAAATCTACATTATTTCGTTTTTCAGTCCGGATTGTATGGAACGCGTATGTTAATTTAAATCTTAATGATAAAACATCTCTATTGCATACGTGCAGAATGTGGAAAAGGAGTTATGTTAAATTACAAAACATAAATTTCATTACACATTACACAATAAATAATACTACATAGGTGTAGTTACATTTTCTTATTTATATATTTGGAACGTCACAAAAAAGCTAAATTTTCATTTACTATCAGTTCCCATGTCAAGGGCATAGAGCTGACAAGAAGACTGGCAAGAAACTTTTTTCATACACCAAGTATGTTTTTATAAACAGATGTGGGTGGCTAACATTACACCAAGCTCCACTCGACATACAGACAAGATATTTAACGAGTATTTTATGTCTCCATAGCATAACTTAATAACTTCTATAGTTTTTACGATCCGTTATCAAGTTTTAACACATAGATATCATATTTTCAGTCAATTCATAAATGTATAATATATGAAGTGATATAATCCGAGAGGGAGATACTAATGTATTTTATTAATAAATACAATTTATTTTAAAACGTAGCATCAAGTGCTTTTATTATACTAAATATTGCAAAAAAATGGCTTGTGATTTATGAAAAACTTATGACGACCGTAAGTAGGGGGAAGACAATAGTGATATTAATGTCAATTGAGACCCTGCTATTAATTACTGCTCGGAGACTCGCACAATGATCGTAACCCCTTACCTTGCACAAAGAGCCATAGATTAATTATTTTTTTCTACTACGCAGCGTGTACCTGCATATGATTATACTTCCATTGGGGTGAGATCACTCTGATATTGAATGTTTCGTAAGTATATTTTCGTTCCCTTACTCGAAGCATAGTGTTTAAAATACGTGTCTTAAAAACTATGACTATGGGATTCTGTCAATTTGAGTTTACGAAGCGGTATAAGGAATATACGAAAGAGATAGACAAAAGAGACTTTGTGTTTAAGGTTTTTATAAATAATGGAATTTATTGTACAACATGATTTAATTCCAAAAAATCTTGATTTCACATTAAATTTATATAAATATTGTGGGTGTTGGGGATTTTAAATTTTTTATTGTTTTGAACTAGATAAAGAAAAAAACAGCTTAATGACGCAGAACTGTTAAGTGAGAAATAAGTATCACTTAGTAACTCTTAATTGATTGCAATTAGTGTTCGAGTTCTAATAAAGGGTTAAGTGGTGAGTAAAAAATGAATTGATAAATAAAGAGTTTATGGACTATACATTTAAACAAAAAATAATACTTGAAAGTACAAGATGAAGGAAACAAAGTGTTCAACCTTTTCGTATTCAGCTCTTTGTCAGGCTGGCAGCTTTAAATATTAATAATGTTTATAACAAAAAAAATACTCATTTGACGGACACCTGTTCTTACGAACACCTGCGTCATCTAGATTTCAAATTATTTAATAATTTTATCAAAAAGTACATAAATCAAAGCTAAATCAAACTTTTTTGGTTTTGGTTTTATTCTAACTTTGGTAATTAAAGCATGAGCCGAGTCACTTTCAAAAATACAATAAAGGAAGTTGAAAGTGTATCTTTCAAATGCAGAGCATTGAGTCAGCATTTGCCATTTTTGTTCAAATATACTGTCATTTAAGTATTATGTCTTGCAAAAACTTTCATAAGCAAGGAATGAAAAGCAACACATACAACACACATTCATCACACACACTAATCCGTCCAATTTTCTCCACATCTGTGGGCTGGAATTACGTAGGGTTACCAGATATAGTATTTTACATTTCGCCATAAAACCTTTTAAATGAAGGAAAATCTGAATTTTAATTCTCTATATAACGTAACTCGGTGATGACAAGTTATTTATAAAAGTATTTTATTGAGTTTCATCGATGATGAGACTAAATATATTTTAATAAAACAAACAGTTTATTTTTGACATTTGAAAATTCTTATTAAAAAAATAGTAGAATTTATTTTTAATGTGAACGAATAAATTAATAAATTTATCTATTGTAACAAAATACTAGTTGTGAAATTTCATTAGGCTTGACAACCATAGATATTACTATTGCGTGATATCTTACATTATTTTATGTAACTGATGTATCTTCGTGCTAAAGTAGGGAAGGAAACTCAATGAACTCTATAATACTAAGGTTTCTAAACTTGGGTCTAAGATATTAATGTCTTTTTATATCGTAAAAAGTATCAAAGTACGATGGTATTACTCACACATATAATATTTATCTTTATGGCTATGGGAATACATTGTAACAAATGTTAGGCAAATAAAAATGGGACCGCCAGTGACTTCGTATTATTGACCTCCATCAGAAATATATGTTCTTCAATCAACAAAAACGAATGAATCTACATGGAATTGACACAGTGGTCAGATAAAATAGTAATACGTTTTATTTGTAGATAAATTATTGTATTGTGCGCCTTTTCATTCCACTAACGTAAAATATTTCTACTGTTTTTAGGGCCTTAAACCGCTTAATCGATGGTAATTATTTTAAAATGGCAACTCCAACATTGAAGACGTTTTCCATGTCGAGAGCACGTATCAAGACGGATTATAAAGTATGACATTGTTTGCTGATCCGCACGCCGCGAGTTGAATATTGTATGTGAACCACGATACATGTAGGTAGGTGACACAAAAGTAGGGACGATATGTGGTATACTTCTAATTTAGAAATCTAGAATTATGTTTGTTTAAAAAAATAATAATAATTAATGTAATTTCATCACATTAGAATTTAAACACAATTTTTCTAAAATGATGACCTCTAGAGTTGATGAAAATATTCCAGGCCACTCATTCTCACTTTAGCGATTTTCCTAGGCCGGGAAGATAACCCGATCTGACCTGTGCATTTCTTACTTTGGGGCTATTTAATACCTCTTATATACGCATGTGAACAAGCCACAGACTCTCGCAGCAAAATAATTATCAATAAAAAAGGAACATATCGCAAGAAGTGTTGCGGCAACTTTTGAGAACGTTATAGTGTTCAAATTGACAAATAGGGCCCTTACTTTTGCGCAACCCGTTACCTTAGCATTTTAAAGATATGATGTTTCGAGAATTGGATTCTCCTCTTTCAGGAAATTTCTAGGCAAGAAGTATTATGTATTTCAATAGACAATAAAAAAAGGAATTCGCATAAATAAATGGTTAATGTTTAATTTTCGTCTTACAATTGATAGAATTAGTATGCAGAAAATAATAATCAAATAATTTGCTAATGTATCGCGTGCTTCCCGAAATATTTGACAAATGTGCTGTAATAACTGCGTGTCATTTCACCGATATACGTCTTCAATATATATATATATATATATGTATATATATATATATATGTGTGTGTGTGTGTGTGTGTGTAAATAATAAAACGAGCTCGTAGATTCGGACTGATTCGGATTCTAAACCGCTAGGCATAGCTTTAGTTCGGAAAATAAATGTAAGTGTAATTGAATAATTAATTCTTCCATCATTCAGATTCAGAGAATCAAATAAAAGAGTACCTCAAAGTAAAGAAAGAAGATAATGAGACTGATTTGGGTTTTACGTTTAAAGCAGTAAGTCTTTAAGATACTCCATACACTGGTATATTTTAGTACGTTGATTATATTTCGTGTCTTATATGTACGTTATCTTATATAACTTGGGTTAGGTACCTCTATTGGAGGCAATTTCTCATCGAAATGTTTTCGCCAAGCGATGCGTAAAATAATTTTGGCCAACGAGTTTTTTATTTCGTCGCATTGAAGGCTTAGTCGACCTTGTGGGGTTTTTTATCGTTTTACCGAAGGTAGAAAAGTTACTTAAACCACAATTTGGTTAGAACTGAGATAATATAAAATCATGTTTTATTTATAGTACCTAAATAAATAGTTCTTGTAGTCGTGAACATCAAATAAACCAATAAATTAATGTCTCAAAGTAAATGTCTTTATCTAGATGTTTTTGACCTTTTCTACTATTACTTCTATCCTCAATGAGATAATTGAAACGGGCCTTGGAAAAACAAAAGTGGGTGATAATGTCAAACGATGGCGCATTTCGCTTGTCGCTGTCCCATACATTTTACAATGAACACTATTTTTCAGAACCAATCACAATAAAACGTTATTTTTCATATTCTATATAAGCCTTTCATATAAAAATCTTACCAAGCAATTAAGTAAGCATTTAAAATAGAAGAAATCTGATTAAAATTCCTCGACTCATTAATATATACTAGGTATTTCACAGTGTTAGTAAAATGTGTAACAAACGCCCTACACTTTTCGTTATAATTAGCAGTTTCAAAAACAGTGTATTCACAAAAGTTGGTCGTGTGCCAGATTTGTGTTACATGAATGGCTGAGTTTAAACTTTATCATTGTTCCTTATTGGGAAGTTATTATATTATACCCGATTACGGAGAAAGAACCATATTTAACTTATTTAATATTCTGGAGTACATACCCCGAAGACGATATAATTCAGAGAAAAAAACTATTTGAAAACAAGATATTGTACTTATTATCTATTTGAATTACTAGTAAGACGGACTTTTGCCATACATGTGATTTCAATTTTCAATTAATAAATTAAAAATAGGGGTTGATCACAGAGGGGTAAAAATTTAGGGTTGTATGCTGTATCATATAAACATTAAAATTAAAAAATTTGTCAAAAACAAATATTTAGGGGTGGACCGACCTTAACATTTACAATTATAATAACGATTCTCAGACCTACTGAATACGCATATAAAATGTCAATCGGCCGAGCCGTTTCGGAGAAGTTCAATTGCGCACCCCGTGACACGAGAATTTTATATATAAGATTAGTTACAGTACAATTATACATTCATTTTCAAATGTTAGATTAAAGCGTATCTTACAATTATTTATTATAAATGTTGAATTATTTAATTTGTTTCCCATAATTGGTCGAACTCGATACTACCAGCTCCAGTTACCATAGCATTAAACCCCACATAGGCCTGACCAACGTCACCAGTAGCTACTTAATTTAATTAATTAGGACGATTACATAAATGTTATTCTGATGAACTAATCTTATTACATAATTATATAGATCTATAGCAACTCATCATTGAGACAATTGATATAGGTATATTATCAGGAAATCTAAATTGAATTCAGGTATTACACAAGATTACCTTAATTAAGGTTGTTACAATTTAGGTAGCCTAACACAGTGCTAGGAGAATATGATACATACACGAATAAGTCTGACTATAAACTAATCGATAGCTATGCCTTCGTCGTTATACATTGAAGTATATTCTTGCCCGCTGTAATCTAATATCTTCTTTTGTAATTGGCTGCTCCTTGCTCCCTTAACCTTGCTAAGCTGCGCAGTAAAATCTTGCAATTATTCTAATTTAGAATATTCTAAAGGCATTCTAACACATTAATTTACAATATACCTAATACTTTTTAGGTAGTTTTCTTGTTTGCTTTTTTTTAACAGCCAAACCAAACACAGTGTTTTCACATTTTCTCATTTTCGATTTACCAAAGAACTTCTATGGATATTTTTTTATCGAAGGGAAAAAATTTGTTTTAATTAATTGTTAAGCAAAATTACTGACATATTTTCACGATCTCCTTAACAGTACCTGATCTTTGGCACTAAAATTAAGTTAGTGTTTACTCGTGACAGTAGTTAGCGTGTAAGTTTATTCTGATAATGTATTCTAATTTATGCGAGGTAAATACTCGTGTTTGCATGAGAAATATTATATAGAGGGTGTTTCCTGAGTGAGTTGTTTAAATTTCCGAGGAATACTGACACTCCGCTCGAGAGTAGTGTGTTATTGATAACACTCTCAGCGTTAAGCAAACAATAAGACAGCATATTGGTAAAAAACAAGTATTTTAATGTATTACAAATAAATGCAGTTTTTATACGTTTAGTTTGTATTAAATGAAAAATTTTGAATAACTCAGATATTGGGAATTATCAAAAGTCGCATACAAACAAAGGAATTAAAGAACTGTAAGCCTACATTGTAGCTTAACTAATTTTTGGACTCTTTTTTCAACTAAGCAGTCACATATGTAAACAACCTGTAAAGTGTTCCAAGTAACTTGGAAGTGTTCAAATAACGTACATGTGGTAGGGTAAAACCTATTTACCTTTCATAATGCCCATACTAGGGTGCTTTGTATTGAGGTGACAACTAACAATAAAACTAATTAAAATTTATGTTAATTATGGGATAGGCAAATAATTTTAATGTCTGTTTCAGTAAATATTATATTTTGAGCTTTATTCTTAATAAAAATAGTCTTATTGCAGTTTTAACAAACTATGCTCATCTGTTTTTATACAATTATAAACATTGTATAAAATCTGTTTTTGGGTTAAATCATAAAAAGAAACGAAAGAGTACTTTGATTAAAAATTTATTTAATCTTAAATGCTACCCGTGTAAAGATGGCTTATCACTCTACAATTAGCTTCGACTCTAAGTACAGCTCAAGGCTTTTCATTGCATCTTTAGTGAGCTTAAATCTCAGACGAAAAGTCGTATGAAACTGCTCTATGCTTCTTAAAAACTAATCCAGCTTTTCATATTTATACCATATTTATACCCTATAATAATATTAATAATGAATGATATATTTTAATCTTAAGTGTGAATGTTAGACGTGATCGCCTTTCTAGTATTTACAATGAAGTTGAAATCGTGAATCTTGGCAATGAATGGTTCAAAGAAAAGATGTTAAACTGATATCGCGAACATAAAACCATCAAGACTTAACCCTTCTGTCCTCATTCAAATAGTTTTATTTCAAACTTGAACTTTAAAGTGGACATTTTTCAAGCAGAACGACAAAAGCGGACACAGATAAATGGCGGGAAAGAGTAATGGGCTGGCGTTTATTTCGGAGACGAATTAATGTTCCGCCCTTATCGATGACGTCACAACCCTTCAAATATAATCTTTGCTTTCGATCTAGAATTGTTCTAGGAAAAATTATGAAATTTAATATGAATTTGAGAGTTAAAACTTTCGACAAAATGAAATTCGAACATTCGAAAAAATGGATCTAAATTTTCTTCCACGTTTTCCAGTCAATATATTAAAAAAAGCGAATGCTATTTTTAGTATAAAAGCTATAAAAGGAGTTATGTTCTATATTTGTATATGTACACTGAAAGCTTAACAAATAATATATCATACACAAAGCCACATTTCACGGTAATCTTAAAACATTCGCAATATAAAAGGGGGAAAATCAGCAGAAGAACTCTGATGCGTTAAATAAAAGCTGGCGACAATGGGAAATGGTACAACAAATATCACTTACGTTCTTTTATCACTAACCGTACTCATATGAGCCCTTTATATGGCAACCTTTACTCTTAATGCAAGATAAAAATATTGGTAATTTCTGCAGGCAGGTTTCCCTAGCAGACGCCCTAAAATAATTTATCCCGATAATGCAACATTCTATTTTTAGTTTAGCTACAATACGATACTTTGTTTTTAAATTGAGTAAAGGATTTGCCTCTGCGTTTGTTCGCTAGGGAAAATAAGCTGGCTGGTTGACTAAGATTTAATATAGGTAAATGTAGTTCACTCAAACATTTTTGTCAGAAAAAAATTTCAGGTTTTGATTATGTAATTTATACGTAACATGAGAAGAGCGAAATTATTACAAAATAGATTACAAAGCGGTAGAAACGAAAGTCAATTAACTCGAGTCAGTCAATCGTGACCTGTGGTCGTTCAACGTTCATTCATACCTCACTCTTCATTCAACTCTATCCTAGGAATATACCTCATAATCTTTTAATTAGTATACCTTTAGGTATATAAGCTTAATTTTGGTTTATAGTTTTACATTTAATATTATCAATATCTATCATTGACCCAGATTGTGCAATTTTCACTATGCCGAACTGCCGAATGCCCGGTCCCGGGTTCGATGCCCGTGCGGTCAACATTTGTGTGTGTGATGAGAATAATTGTCTATAGAAATCAAATATCTATATATAGTAATATAGGCTTCAAATTTTTACTTCAGTATGCTCTACTTGTAAAAAAAACACGCTTCGATCTACGAATCAGAAGAAATTTTATGCGCTATACTTTTTTATTTCGTGATATGCACTTTATAATTTAACTAATAGACTTACATAACCTTTTGGATCTCAAAGTATTTAAAATATTCTGTAAATATTCTTCGTTCACCTAACAGAGTGAACCACCAATACACCACTAAAGAATTCCGTTTTTATAAAAATATCTCATCCCCTTTATTAGGAAACAATTAATATGAAGGAAGGTTAGAACATAAAAAGTCGGCGGGATAAAAAAAATATGAGAACAGAGCAGCTACTAAAATATTTAATAGGATAACTCTGATTTCAAAGCTAGCACGAGATTTTGCCAAAATCCTTAAGAAATGACTTTGCTCAAACACAATATTATTCTTATAAATGGAATAATCACAAAAACATGTCGCAGCCTGTGAGATGATGGATTTTCGAACTCTCCGTGATTACCACATATTATTACGCTTGGCTTGCTACAGTATTCAATGACTGAAGATTTTTTTTCACTTTTGGGTAATAATACTTAGTAAGAGATATTATTGTACTATTATATTCAGGATTGTAAAGTCGCAGATCTAATTTTACGTATTATAATACGTTGATTTACGTTTGTTTATATAAAAACGATTAGAATTATTATTGTGGTGACTAAGTAGTAAAGTAAATGACTACATTTTGGAAATAATAAATGAAGTTTTAAACAATACACAACGAGTAAATACACTAATAAAAATTTAAAAGTTAAGTGAGACATATTTTTTGTTGGTTGGTTTTGTGCCAGTGCCTTATTTCATAAAGGCATGTACAGCAATAACCAGTAAATCAATGTCCATAAAACCTCTTTCATAATGCACCCATAAATAATGGAAATAAAAATAAACTCTGACATTTAGTGGTTCTCCGCTCCCACCACATCCGCGGCAAAATGACAGTTGACAGCTGTTGAAAAAATGTTTTACTAGAAAATATGCGCAATTATCAAAGGATGAAAAATGGTAATCATTCATGGTATAAAGGAAAAAATATGCTATGTGGAATTAAAAACAATTTATATATTCGTGCATTGTGACCATTCTATAACTAAGTCAATTAAAATATTATATTAATATTTAAAATATTAGATCAGTTAATATTATTTGAAATTATATAGGATGTTTTGTCACTGAAAATGCATTTTAGAGCCAATTATTTCAACAAAACAGAAGTCCAGTGGTTTTAGGGCATCGTATTACTAATATTTAAGATGCTATAAAAGTAGCTGATAATGCGAGTAGATTAAACCACGTATAACTTGTTAAAAAAGACAGAGAATATTAATTTTATTTTATATGTAGAGAAACTAAGTTAATACTGTCATTATGACCATTTTACCATATATTCTGATTTTAAATTGATACCAGACACTCAACTAAAATCCATCGCCAAGTATTTCGCTATAATTCTAACAATACTAACCACTTGAAATCCCAATGCAAATATCTAGAATTCCCACGCTGAAACTAGTCCAAACTTCCTTATTAATTACCGCGGCCGACACTGTACTGACTTCTATTGAAATTCACTCTAAGAAAGAATGGCTTCCAAGTTTATTTGAACAGGGTTGGATTTAGTTCATATTATTCTTAAATTCCTTTAGCTAAACTTTTTTAGTAATCGTTGTTTTAATTGTTATTAGATAAAAATATATTTATTGCTTGTTCTAATCTACAAAGGATCAACTCACTCAGAAAGTTACCGTTGAATGTTGTCTAGAGAAAAGAGCTAGTAGCCAATGGGTAACTTGCCCAGAGGTGAGAGAATTCTCCAAGTAGAGCCTGGTGAATTCATGGTTAATCATGTTGCAAGTGGCGGCACGTGGACTTCTCACCAGGCTAAGGAAACAAGCGAGCAAACGGGTTATTTTTGCATGGCAGTTTTCAGTAGATGCTCTGTGCTATCATCGACATATCAATAAATGTTTCTATGTTGCAGCATATGACCAATATATACAATAAATTTGACGGAGACAGGATATGGCCTTGTGGAGCCCCATAACTCAGGGATTTTAGTTCAGAACATGTTCCGTTGAGGTCGACCTTGATGTTCCAATCAGCTAGAAAGCCAGATATCCAATTTGATATTTCTCGGGGAGCTCATATGCTGGTTGCTTCTGTTACAGTAAAAGAGTCAGATGAATGCTTTAGTTTAAAAGGCATAACTTGGGATAGTTTATAGTTAATTAATAAAAAAAATAGTAGAACGGCCTGTAATTGCAAATTTTCATTTAATTCTTCACACCGTATCTGTAAGATTTTATTTACTTTTCCTCTCCCCAGTTAAAGTTTGCTCGGGAAATAGATTTAAACCGACTATTAACTGATTAAAGCGATTCCTAAACAAAATCTTTATATTAATTAATTAGTATAAGTAAAATACCTTTTAAGATCAGAATCGAGTGGCCACAGTGCTTTATGTATTTATTGTACATACCTTTATATTATTTATGTTTACCGCAATTTTTACGATAGGTAGTACTCTTAAAACAGGGCGTAATTCTAAAAGAATGGGTTGCATTAAACAGATTGCTATTTAGTAATATACAATGGATTTATTCTTGTAATTAAAGGTATTTCTACTTATTAAATGCAAAGGGTAACTTAATTATAAAAAAACGTGGTTACCATTATTGTTAGCGTAACAACTTCTTCCTATACATTTATTTTATAATTGTGTTTGACCTAATAGCAACAATTGAAATTGAATTATTTATAATAAGATATATTTTATAATTTTTTTATAGCAATGAGCAAGACCAACCAAAATATGTTCGAATAGAAAAAAAGTAAATTAAATAATAGTAATAGTTGAATAGTGTTTGCTCATATTAGTTATACGAGTTCTTATCTACTACAAACAATTTATATTCGAAAGGACGTACTACTTAAGCATTTGCTGCCGCATAAGATCTATACAAATATTTTACGCAGACAAGGCTACCCCAAATCTATGGAAAAGCTTGTCAAAGTAAAATATACCATTTACGTAATTGCAGAGCTAAAAAAGTTGAGGACATCGAGTACTGAAAATAGCCCGAATAACATTTAGTGTTGCGGTCTATTTCTGTTTTATATTTGAATGGGAGCTTTGTTGTAAACAGACTGGCGTGCTTCAAATTTGACGAGATGCTCGAGTGGCCTATGTAGATAATTCCAACTATTTTCCAAAGAGAATGACGTCCGCTTCATATAAGTATTTATTTTGTTTAGTATTTCGCTTCACAAATAATACTGAAAAGCGGAAACAAAAGAAGTTTGATTTCTGGTATCATTCAGCGCGATGACGTAAAATATTTATTACAAAGTTAGCCTTTGCCACCTGGCTCTCTGTTTCACAGAGAACCGGATAACTATAACCTCCTAAACTAATTCCGACAATACTGCCTTTAAAAGCATTTTACTGGGGAGTTAGAGATTAGTATACATGATCGGTTACTTTGTCGTATCCTCATTACAGATTTTAACAAAAATACTTTGTTCGAGTAAAATACATTTCGATAATTTCAAATTTTTATGAAATTTCTAAACTTCTAATGGGCACTGACACTTTATTATACTAAAAAAACTTACTTTTTTACCATAAAGATTTAGGCACTCATAAGACTCGTCATCTAAAAATATTATCTTGTTCAGAGATATTTTTAATTATTTTCAGTGCTATGAAACAATTTTAATTAGAAAAGTACAGTCGGTACGTAGAAGTTTTAGTCTTCGTTGGGGACATTATTAAAACTTTTCCCACAGTTTTATAATTAAAAAAAAACGATCGCCCTGTAAGACAAGACTTTGATTTATTGCTTTTTTCTAACCTACTGCCCTAAAAGTGTTCTGTTTTATTTAATACTAGAATACTATATCACAATTTTTATCTAGCAATAGTGATGTCCGGTCAGAAATGTATTTCAAATGGCTTAAACTAGATAAAGCACAATCCAATATGTTTTTTAAATCATTATTTTTATGGCAAGGTTTATGCTTTTTTATGAATCGCTAATCTACTCAACTGACAAACTATTAGATACTATGAAGAAAGTATTTTAATTTCATTTAAGGTCAACTTAGGTTAAATAATAATAAACATACACTCGAAATATAAAAAAGTTCCCATTTTCTTTGTTTCTAATATGAATGTAATGAAGAATGTAATAAAGAAAAATTCAGACGAAATGAAATAGAATTTCTTTAAATATACGTTGAAAAGTATTATCTTGCTTTGTACTTGAAATACAAGTCACCAGATACAGGGATTAGGAAATATATTTGGAGCTAAGCTGGATACAATCGGTCCACGTCAACTATATTGCAATAGGCCTTATATAATATACGAAATAGTAATTGTAGTAGCATGAAATAGTATGATAATAACATAAATATGATATTACTAAAAATAGCACTTAAATAACGTTTTACTGATGTTAGCATTTTGTGCTTAAATAAGCTTACAATGCGGGCAAAAGTCCGCGAACGATAACTGAAGAAGTCCTCTTAGAGACAAATACTCTAAATCTATTTTAACTAGTTTAAGATATAGGACCTATAATTGATATGACAATAGTGTAGTTGAGGTTTTTCTCAAACATTTTTTACTTAAAATGTTTGAACTCAACTAATATATAAATATGTTATAATTTACAATTTATTGTGCGGAATAGATATTATCTTGGCCAATCTGCAATTGTATTTAGTAAATTGAATTTAGAACTGTTGTGGATGTTAAGTACCTACTCTAACAGACTCCAAAGCATTCACTATATTATACAAAACTTAAATTGTAATTCACGGTTGAAATGACATCACATAAAATTGCAAAGGCAAGGCTTAAATAGCTCCAAATAACTTGATTGCATTCAAAAAAGTCCCGCAGAAATTCATAATACGTATGAAACACTGAACATTAATATAAAAGCAAATTCTTTCAGCGCGCACTGTTCACAATTTGAAACGGAATAAACAAGAACAAAAAAATGTAAACAGCCGCACTGTTTAAAACCGTTAAAGTAGGAATGTTTCATATACGCCAACTTTGTTTGTGCCCGTTTTTGTGGAACTTTTTCAAAGTGAAAACTTCGGGGCCATTTAATAAATAAGTTTGGGCTTTGCTCACGCTCAACTTATTTTGTTAATTTTAAGTATTTTGTTGTAGAAACTGTTACATATCGGTTCCTAAGTCAACAAAGAATTGCAGCCTGCATTTCTTAAACTTTAAGAATATACGAGAACTAGTTTTAAAACTGTATTAAATATTAATTATCTTTTCGATCATTTGTCGGTATATTAAATCTGGGAGTCCATCAAAAGATCAATGTTTAGAATGACCTCAAAAAACGGATTGGCTCATCAAGGCTGGACCGGGCTTAAGTATAAAGATACAAAATAATGACCGGGTCAATGGTCATAAAGATGGTAGTGTACCACGAGATAAACTATAAATATCGTTGGTCTGTTCAGTTCTAAATCAGATGTATGCTTTGGTGCTCTACGATATCTCATTAGATCTTTACACATACAAAAAACACACAAACAATTTTAAAAAATGTACCCAGGTCAGCTTTTCGTTGCATTCACCGCTATGTGTGAAGCAACCCTGATTGTGAAAATTCGTATCTTAGCGTGATACATATAAAAATGTTAACAATTAAAATAAAATCATAAAACAAAGCGCGTCTACACTAATATATTTCTTACTACACATGACACATCATTTATTTACTTTAATATATTATATACCATTATCTATGTCTATGTCGGAGCCATCGCTTGACAATGGTTACCATGCCTAAATAAGCAGCCTAAAATGGATGACCGCGGTCCAGGGTGAATAAATCTGGATTAGTCTAAGTGCATGAGATACTGCTGCTATCGTTACTAATCACTTGACTTCAGAACGTCGTTGGAAAAGCTACATACATACCTCGTACATAAGTTTGACCTCAAGGCTTTAGAACATTATGTTTAATTTGAAGATACAATTGCTTTAAGTATCTGTATCCACCAAATGTTTTTTATAGAGTTATAAGAGTTATGGTGTAAGGTAGCATTCTATTTCATATTCATATATCACTTAGACACTGTAAAATATAGCTTGACAATATTACGATATAATAACATTTAAAGTATTAAAGTAGACATATTTTACCTACTTTAAATACCAAAATGACAAAAGTATTTGTTTTCGTTTAGAAAACAATTTATTAGAATAAATTCTCACTTTTTATTGTAGTTAGGTAACTATTTTGTCTATTATGGTTTACACATAAGATATATATGGCGGGCGTTTTTGTATTATTGGACAGTTGAAGATTAACATTGATACCATACATAACATACCTATGTGTAATTGTCGTGATATTATACATCCATACTTACAAACTTGAGCGTTTATAATAGATTAGTACAATATTAAATCGCCTCAGCCTCGGGGTCGCTTACCAGTTATGATTTGTTTAATCAACGTGTTTTGGACTGTGGTCTTATACTATGTATTTATAAAAAGTATATAATAGTAGCTGATCCGGCAAACGTCGTTTTGCCATACATTTGATTTAAATTTTCAATTAATAAATAAAAAATAAGGGTTGATCGTAGAAGGGTGAAAATTTAGGATTGTATGTATTTAATAATAAAAATTTAGGGGTGGACTACCATTAACATTTAGGGGGATTAAAAATAGATGTTGGCCGATTCTCAGACCTACTCATTACGCTGACAAAGTTTCATGAGAATCGGTCAAGCCATTTCGGAGGAGTTCAAGTTCGAACATTGTGACACGAGAATTTTATATATTAGATTTAAGCAGTACATTAAATGTCAATGTATCTTAGTAGTGTTTGGACTTATTACCGACCGTGATTCAGTTTTTTCTTAATATTTATTTATTTTATAGGAATTTCATCGATTGGTACCGTCAACCACTTATGGATTTTATCATACTTAGTTACAGTAGAGAGATATATAAACCTAAACATAAATTATTATAAAGAATTGTCGATAAGCCCTCTGTGAGTTCCACCATTACGCGATAAAATTATACCAAGTGTGATGGTAAAAGAATATAGACCAAATAAATCTTAGTTAGGATTCGCCATAAAATATACACAACAAACATAAAGAAACATTATAGGAATAAAATGTTTGTTTTGCACAAATTAATATGAAGTGAGGATATTAAACCTGGGTAAATTACGGCCCATAAGATTAGGTATATTACCCAAGTTGAAACATCAAAGTTATAACAGGTAATTGGGACTAAGTACTAGGTACGTGTATTTAGTGATGACCCATTATTCGATATATTACAAACATTTTAAATTAAGTAGTTTTTTAGTATTGATATTCACTATCTCTTAAATTAAAAGATTATCAGATGTGTACAAAAAAGAAGATGAGAATAAAAATAGAATAACATCGCTCAAATGAAATAAATCCTTTTAAGACGAACATCGTGAATTTTTCAATTCTGCAAAAAAATTCTGCGAGTTGTAAAGTTTTAAGTTCGCCTCTTTGAACTTTAATCGCTTGGAATAATTTCTCTTGTTTGATCTAAAATTTCGATATCTGGGGGCTGCACTAGCATTCTCCACATATCCCAAAAGTTTAACAAGTTGAGTGTAAGGGTCGAACTTTGTAACGTTCTTAGACAAAAAATGGTTAAATTTGATAATTTATCTCAAGTAACTCCATGGTCATATAAGTTTATTTGTTTAGGAACCTCTTCTTTAATCTCATACTTGAGGGCTTATTATGCCCTTACTTTGTATATCTTTATAAACCTCATTTTGTTGGTAATATGAAGTCCTTCACGCATGAGACTTTGTATACAGCTAGGAAGATGATATTGGATATATATTTGCGCTATTTTAAAGATAGAGAAGATTTTGTAACTAGCCCTTTTACTTTGTATTTCTTATTTTTAGACCGAAAACAAATTTATCAAAAAAAACTTAAAGGATCGTTAAAGCTTAATGATTTTCTTTTCATTAAAACTTTTTTACACAGTGGTAAAACTAACAAAACTGCAATCAACAGTTTATAGTTACACAAATATAAAAGTTTGAAACGAAAGGAGTTTCGACTTTGACCCAGTAAGTTTGATAGCAATCAACCGACACGCATACCTGATTTTAATTTGAAAGTACGAGTGTTTTATCTTTTCCATTCCAAATCTGATTGTATATCGTCTTTAAAAAATAACTGCCATTGTAAACGATGAGCCTTAACGGTTCAACATACATAGAATTTGTATAATATATAATGGACTAAGTTGTAAAAATGTTTAAAATAGAAATATAGAACTTATTATCATCGACTTCTGTCATTTCATGTTACTTACATTCGATGTTTTTCTATGAATTTTTGCATATTCTTTTATACGATCTTCTATTTTTCATCCATTTTTTTACACAATATGGGGTATATGCATATGTTCGTGGGCGGTGGTTGCCACTCACTCGTCTTATGTCCCATCAAAGTGGAACTACTCATTAGTCATCATCACATTTTTTAAATATTTCCAGTATAAAAACTGCCAGTTATTAAAAGTGACAATTGAGTTCGGTAGTAAAAAATCTATAACCGATTTTTAAATGAATAACCGATTTTTATAAGTTACATCTACTACTTATTCTGTGATACACATTAACGTTGTGTTCTTAGAATGAATCAATTCAACACTTAACATTTATAGAATAGTTATTCTTTGTAGGTTAAGTTTTCTAACTTTATGCTAGCCAACTCACGTTTCATGTCGCCGTTAAGAGTATTCACACGTTGGTAAATTACGCGCGTAAGGTAAGTATACCATAATGTGTTTATTATTTAATGCGATCGCGAAACAGTCGTATACTACTTGTTTTACACACATCAAAAAAGTCTAAGCAACACATAGTATTTCAGATTATTAATCAATAATTATACAATTTCTTACCGTGTAGATAATACTTGTGTAAGCTTTTTTAATCTAGAGGGCATACTGGCTGGGTGTGAAAAAATAGTATACAATAGTTTTTCAATGTTTTGGTTTTTGTTTAAAAGGATAAAAAAAAAAAAAACTTTTTTCACAAATGTATTGGTTCGATTTTTATAGCGTTTTCTCTGCTTATTAAAATTTAGTATTCTGAATATAATGATTTTATGATTTAAACGGTAATTTAAAAGAAGGTTTTAAACAAATTTGGGTTTCGAATTTATTTACGTCATTTGAAAACAAAGATGAAATGCAGGATGCTACTACTAGTTCTAACAAAATTATAACATTATAAAACAGTTATTAATTTATTTTTATTAATATCCTCTCTTTACAAAAATTTATTGTAGAAAACAAATGCATTCCCCACAAACCCTATCTAGTTACATTACAAACATCCAACCTAGAAGTTCTCTGGTATTCCTTTATCTAGGAATTCTGAGGAATGAATTGTTCTATAATCCAGACGGAGCCTGTTCAATTTGCACTTGTGTACACGTTAACACACGTCGAGTTACATCGATCCCTTGTTTTGTTGAAAGTATTTTGAATACATGAAAACCAGACGTAAATGCTCTAATTATCGCAAAATAATTATATTGTATAATTTAGAAATATATACCTTACTAAAAATTAATACAACTCGTGGTATAAATTTTACTATGTTAACTACTGTATAGTTTCGTAGCTTGACAATGAATAAGGTAATAATTAAACAATTTAACATTAACACTATAAACCAAGTGACTTGGAAAAAAATTGGATACATTTTCGTTTAAATATAGATTATACCTTTTATGGGACCTATTTCATTAATGCGTAAAATTATTCAAATATTCATTTCAATTTAACAGGTATTAGTACATATGTATTAAGACATGAATTAATGGAACTTTATACAATTCATACTAATAATAATGATTATTTATCTCAAATATGTAAGACTTTATTACACGACTATATTTTTGATAATATTTTGTTTTAATGTTATTTATTACTGTAAATTATAAATTGGTATTCAACATGAGATATTGTAAGACACAATCTAGGTACCACAAGCTACGTGATACTAACGCCGTTATAATGATTTGATATTTAAGTTAAAAACAGCTTTTCTTAACATACGTACTGTACACGTGCATATGTTCTGTGTCAACACCGCCGGAATAATATTAATGCTAACAGCTTGTAGGTATTAGTGCAATCATGCCTTCAGAAGCAATTTGCTCTTGCAAACACTCTGAGTGTAATAGCTTAATCAACAATTTCACTATTCATCATAACCGAAGTTACTCGGAAAATAGTAAAATCTTCGGCTCACCAGGATAACTACGTTAAAAAATAAAACAGACACAGGAATGTTATGTGATAGAAGAAGAAAAATCGAATATGTAATATAGAAAAGGAGTGAGGAATTTACCGAGCATCATATGATATATTATTTTCATTTCTTCTCTGAACATATGTTTCAAGAATTCAGTACCTAAGGTTAAAAATAAAATCCCTTGACCATTTTATAATTAATTCTGTAAGATTTACTCATAGATTTACTTCATATTAAAATCAATTCAAGTTAAAGATAGATCACGAAAGGTCAAGCATAATTTGCTATCCGGTAATGGATTTAATCATAATGAATGTTTCGTCACTATCGTTAATATTTAATGGATTCACATGATGAATTTATTCCATTAGCACCTAATTTAAAATATCAATCGATATTTATGGTTTCACAGTTTGGATACGCCATAATTAAACCTAATATTTAAATTTTATTTGGAATATGTATTGAAGACTTAATAGTTTACTGTTGAGCCAAACCTAGGAGTTTGAAATTTCATATCGAACAATTTACTCCAGTATTTTATTTACTTAATGAAATTTAAAAATTTAATAACCGTACTAATTCAGAGTAATGGCAGTCCAGCTTATCTTACGTATTTAAACCTATTAACCTTAATATGGAGCCGCTCAACATTAATATAATATTATTTTTTGTTGTAAAGTTTCTAATCACATCACATCTTCATAAAAATAATTAGTTGTCGTTATTATCAGAAATGGGAGTTTAATATTATATACAATCATAAAATATGCATATATTTGTAACTGTAGCTTATTGCTGGAGTTATTAGAGCAAGCTTACAGATATTTAAAGTCAATAGTAAACTAAGCGTCCATGGCCTACGTACAATACATGTTGTACAACTTGTTGTTTATGGTATATAAAGAAATATATTATCTATAATAATACTTTTTCAACTTAGTTGTACTACAGTGAAAGGAAGACATCGTAAGACATGTATATAAAGAAATATTTCTCTTTATTTATTAGGATTTCTTTATTTACTTTACATCTACTAGTGCGAAGCTACCTGGAAAGTTTTCTCTGTCAAACAAATGTAGTTCTATGTATACTCGGAAATGAGTATTAATCCTGGCTCGACTATTGAGACTGGCAGTAAGAGTCACTTAATCCATTTAACCTAATTGTATTGTTAGTGTATTTGGTCGTACCAGGTTATTGGCTTGTTAAACAAGCTCAAGAAATATTCATACGATCATAAAATACTTGTTGAACTTAGTATGACTACGTTGCGTATAATTTTACATATTTTAATCTAGAAATTATGAAAAATATTGTTGTACAAATAGACTAAAATAACTAATAATAATAACATTAATTACTACAGAATCTGCACACATCGTGGTTGCAAATCCATAGTTTGACACATTTATCAGACAATATAGTGACAAATCTGTGTAAATGTTTTTGCTAATATTTTTTAACATTATTTATTATGAATAGAAGTTATAATCTCTCATCTAATTGTATTTATTTTTTGAACTTGATATTAACGATCAAATATTTATGAATTGGGAATACACAGCGTATTTTTCGTGCTCCAATTTCCATACGAAAAGGAATGTCACTCATAGGGGTTTTATTAATATTTATCAACCAGATAGTGGTAGATTTCTATATTGGTTATGGGTATTAAAACATTGATTCTCACAATATTTAAATGTTTACTCTCATACAATCAATATACAATAAAGCGTAATCAAGAGAGAGGACTTAACAAAGTAAATAATCAATCAAATATATACACAAAGTTTACACATGTTATAAGGACATATGTTACAGGTTTTTACATTTATTTTTTGTATATAAAAATCTAAATGATTTAGTAGAAAAAGGAGAAATTTTCAAAAGGAATCTTTGATACTAAATATAATAGTCCTTTTTTCCACCTCGTGGGCTGAATAATTATTTTCTGAACTGAAAAGTTATTCTCTAACGGGAATAGTCTGCAATGGATGCAAAAATGTGTCTGCACTCGGAGTGGAGGCTATGACACCTTAACCTATAACTACGAATCGTATTTAATTTTGAACAAAGACAAATATTAAGAGTCTATGTAACCATTTGAGATTTACCGTTATCAAGCTAAATGGCAACAAATAGCCAGTAATAAATAAATATAATTACTAAATGTGATAATTCCCAAATAAATTTAAAAAAAAAACCCTCCAAAATGTATACATATGTAATTTATACAGAATACTCACATATCTGTGCAATATTAAGGTTCGATTACACACACAAAACAACACACGCATGGCCACAAACACGTATTTTTTAATGTATTTTGATTTTAATAACCTATGGCGCGTGATAGAGCCGTGATCTCGCGATGGTAGCACGGTTACTACTGAGCGTACGGGATCATTGGATTGGGAGACGGGACGTCTAGGTTGCTATCGCGAAAATTGGGACACGCAATTCGGAAAATTATTCCGCCTTTGACTATTTCACAAGTCTTCCGAGAATCGTATAAACTGAACAGGAGGGAACAATTAAATTTTGTTCAAAGTAAACGGATTTATTACAATATAAAAAAAAAAATATATATATATTGGATTAAAACGATTATCTCTAGAAAATTCGGTGAAAATTTAACTCATTGATAATTTTGAAAACAAGAGGCCCAATAACATGAAAAAATTATGGCTTGAATGAAAATTAACCACTAAAATATGAAGTATAATATTTTAAATAATTTACTGATTTTGAAATTTCAAAACGCCACACCAATATTATACTTCTATAATATAATTTTATTTAAATTGGTTTTATATCATAAATTAAATAAAACAATCAATCAAAAAATAGATTACAAAGGCGTTCTTAAGGGTGGCAACCCAATAATGAGAAAATGGCGGGAAATGGCGCCTGCGTGGACCCGTCCCTCTCTCCGGTGACGAAAACTTACCGCCAATCGACGTGACGAATTAGGCTTGCAGGCTGCATCTCACTTTGTATTGCCTCTATTTCGACTCTATTAGTTGCAACTTCGAAAAACAACAACCTCCTTGATTGTTTACCATTTATTTCTTCAAGATAGAAAGAGATTTTCTACAGAAGAAAAAAATCTTCTTATATTCACTCAAGTTTTGATATGTATATAGTTTGAATAAACTAATAAGGTTTTTTGGTGCCTGACAAATATATTTGTTTTTTATAATTGTATTTAGCAAAAGTAGTAAAGGAAAAAAAACATTGCGCCAACTCTACCTGTGATAACATAAATATTTGTAACCTGGTACTTTTTTGTCTTTGCGCTTACCGTAGCAATTATAGAGCCGTAGCACTCTAGTCCGTAGCGCCTACTGTAGCACATATTTCTCAGACAACCATCGTTTTTGTGCGTAACGAGAACGAGCATTGGTGATTTAAAAGCCCAATTTCTTTTATTCCTATAGAAAACTTAAATGTACGTTATAACGGGTTAAAAGTGTTCTTAATGCTTTTTTGCCTCCGTAAATAATATAAAATAAACATCGGTCTAACTTATGAGGCGAAAACAAGTAGGGTTTGCAATGGAGATATATCTCTTTGATATTATGAGATAAATAATGAGGATTTTCGTATTTAAAACAAAGGAAATAAGTAATATTGTTTAAGGCTTTAACACAATTATTAATTTATTTGTTATGTGATTTTTATACGTTGCAAACTATTACGTGTTCTCGATCATATTTTATTAACCTCTACATACTGTGTGTGATTTATTTACCTCTATAATGCGTCGCGAATATCTTTCTCTATGTTCTATAGGCATATACACAAATATATTGAATGTTAATACCCCTACGCTATCACTTTAAAGTTACTGTCTTCCTTCTTCCATAAGTAGTAGTTCCATAGTAATGTTTTTAATAATATGACAAAACTAGGGGTACAAACTAGATTTAAACAAACTAAACAAAACAACGTAAAGTCGCCACTAAGTTAATTATTTTGCTAACTATACACTGAGCTGCGGTCACGGCAACATCACAACGAAACAATGGCTACGTGTGTTTTTTTGCTGATGGTACGAAAGCTCTGCCAGCCGAAATTGTTTTCAGCGAGCACGTATTTCGTGAACTTTTTTGGCGTAGAGAAAAATATTGAACAAAAACTTGACGCGTACAGATTTTATAGTTAGTCATTTCTCTATTATACTCATAGTTCTGCTAACAATAACAACGTTCAAGTGTGGTAAATATAAACCTATACGTGTTTGAATTCTCATAATGTGGCAAGGCGCGTCGTTTTGTGCGTTATTTTATCAATATCGGTTATAGAAAATAAACCACCTGCTCGAAATAATTTCAGTGTCGGCAGGGATGAAATTTATCAGTTAATCTGATAAGTTTCATTCGTTATCCGTAAATTTATCCCTTATTATTTAGTTTAATCAATTCTTTTTTGTTTTTAAATATTATGTAGTAGTTTGAAATAAAAACCACATATTTTTATATTGTATTTATTTAGAAAATAGCTTAAATATACACACTTAATAAGTATGTACCTCTATAGTCTCTATATCGCTCCTGAGGAAAGTTGCTAATATAGTATTAAATAATCTTCTTTCAGAAAATTTCCTTTGAGGTTGATGAGATAAATCTTAATTATAATATTATTCTGTATCTTTATAACTTTAATTTGAATATGATAATACGGTGCAAGAAAATTCACACCAGGAAAGTAGTTTCAGGCAATAAATTCAAAAATATATATACTCCTATATTCCGCAGAGACATGTTAATTATTAATATAATTAATTAATTCCATCCATTCAAACGCATTTTTAGGCTCATTTCGAATCTTCTACGATTTTTTTCCACGTGGAAGTAAAAGTAAATAGAAGAATCAAAAATTAATCACATAACGAAGTTCCATCCGTTCACCTTAACGTCTTGTATTAGCACAGCGAACACTTTTACCGCACATGATAGCTTTATGAAGCCCCATTCAAGGTATTCCCGAAGCGTGACGACTTTGAGGCCTTGAAAGAATAGCGTACTATATTTTTAAGGCCGACAACATACTTGCTTCTTGGTGTCCACGGGTGGTAGTAGCCCGAGTCTGACAAAAGAGATGCAAATGAACTCAACCACTGTGGTGTAACCAATATTATATAATCTGTTTTGGGTATCACATACTAAGATCTCCGTCTAATTCTTAGATTAAATAAAGCGCAGCTGGACCAAACGACCACGGACATGGTTAAGTATTAGTTAGTATGCAGAATATCAAAGTTATTCAGCGCAGCAACACTGCACCAAGATAAGTGTCAAACGAACAACGCCCCGTCGTTATCTTAGTGTCAGTTGGCAACTTACACTTTGAGTTTAACTTCGCAACTTGAACAATTACACCAACTCAAACGGTCAACTATATTTAAATCGGGTTTCATAAGCTTAAATACAGAAATGTTCTAAGTCTTCTTTCTTTAACTTAAGAGAAAGTGTCTTTCAACAATGCATCTATATTATTATTCTTTTTTTTTGATAATTCTTGCTGAATCGGAAGCCTTTGTCACATTTATGTAATACCTCATAGGTACCGTAGCATTGGACACACTATGACCACTTTCTAGAAGGTAAATTATTAACTAAGACAGGCAATAGCAGGTTGTCATAAGTCTCAAAATGCTGTTTATGAATTATGCTAGTATAATATGTTATACTAACATAACTCTTACCGAAAGCTATTGGTGAAAAGCATTCTATCTTTGCGTGAAGGATCAATGTTTGTAACATAGAATGCCATCAATTTCTAACGCTTCTATGTCGATGAATCAGTCAGGAGTAACGATTCTGTATAATGAGGAAGTCAGATTATATGAGTTGCGGTGTAGAAAATATAAAACAAGAGACCTTTTCCATTTTCACAAATTGCATTAAGAAGAACAAAGCCGAACGGAATAAAGTATGCAGAAAACAAAAACTTACAACACTTTGAACAAATTCACTTTAAGTTGCTCTATGTAAAGTAAAATAAAATTTGTAGCGACACAACTTGTTCAAAGGAATGGCGGGAAAATATTGAGAGGATTGCAAAGAAAAAAGGTGACTACCTATTACAACAGAGCGTAACACAATATTATTACTTCTTGATTTTATTAAGTTAATATAATATTGTTCCAAATTAATCATAGGTTTTCCATAAAAAACAATAATATATATATATTTTAGATTATTACCTTTCAGTACAATTATTTCTTCTATAAATCCTGATGAAATGTTTGAAACGTATACGACGTTTAGTGACAACAAGTTATAGAAAACTAATCCATTAGTCAACAAAATTACACGTCGAATTACCTTCAGGTTATTTTAAGTCAGTTAAAATATATCCTTATGTATGTCACCTAAAATAACTGGGTTGTTTACGACTAATTAGCAAATGCAAAGTTGAAATTACGTAAATAGTCACAAAGCGTAAATTATGTTAAAAATAAACGTAATTTTCTTGAGCGTACTTCTATAAGCAATTAGCTGCGTAAATTTATCGTGAAATGGCACAATTATTACTGTGAAACTGTTTCTTTTATTCATAATTATACAGCCTGATGCTAAATTGGATTAGTATGTTGTTCTATGGCTTATTAAATGTTAATTTTTACTTTTACCTACTTACAATTACATAAAGATGTTACGGGGTAAATGCATTGACTATGGTCTATATGTCTAATTGGTCGATATGGTTTTTACATTTTGATTGATGACATTTTATCAAATGGAGCTTCAAACGATTGCATCTAAAAATGTAGTTATTGTAAGGCCAGAATTACGAATGGCTTCGTCACTTTGTAACAATCTCATGCAGTTTTTGTGCTCCACTTTTGGAACACAACTTTTTTTGAAACTATTAATTAGGTTAATATTAAAAGGGCATTAAATGGTTCTGCGATATTATTTATCCAATTTTGAACCTTTAAGTGTAGATTTTTTATTACATGTCGGTGTATAAGCAAGCTGGTGTAGTGAATCCTAATGAAATTTCATGCTTTGAATGGAGTGAATTGGCTTCTTTGCATATCTGAATGCGCTCAAATAGATGGACATTTGAAGGGGTACCTTTTCTACTAAGAGAGCCTATGACATTTTTCATAGTCTTACGATGAAACTTCAATCTTTATAGCTATATCAATTTGCTCAAGCGAGACAAGGTTACTTGAACTTTGAATTTTAATATGGCCTAAAATACGAGTACTTTTGCAATTAAATGTTTAGTATGTAGTGGTCAATTACCTTTAGGAAACATTCTGCGTCTTCGAAGCTAAAATGATATTTTTCTGAGTTTCTTGGCTTCTGGAATAATATTTTTTTTTTTTTGAAAATCAAATGCAATTGTTTAAGAGCTTATCTATGGAGGTGATCATTCGTATAACATTGATTTTTATAACAAAACTTTCAATCCAGTTGGTTTGGTTTTTGACAATCAAATTTTTTTTATATTATATACAAAATGGAATTAATTTCAGAGCATAATAACGATTTGGAGGTAATAAAGAAAATGGAAGACGAACACTTGCGGTTACAGAGACAGGTTACAATTTTCTAGCTTAAGAACTGTAGTTTAGTATAGGATTATTTTGTGGTTCCTTAGGACAGAAATTATGAGCATCAGAATGCCGAACGTGAATCTTGTTATTGAGTTTTCACGCTTCCGTGGATCAATGATAAACATATTATGCAAATTTATTTTTGAGGCTACCGTAAATACTTTACCGTATTACGATGACAGGGTGACATTTGTTATTTATTAGAAATATTAATTCTGCTAATTTGTTTTTACGCATTTTCTATAACATACTCTATAAATACAAATAATATCTAATAAAGCTTTGCTGATTCCGAATAAATTTACATTTTTTTTATTAGTTCATTTTTTTATAAGTATGTTAGTTGTTAGTAATATTGATTGATTTATTTTAGAGGTTGAAATTTATATCGGACCCCGTTTGGGTAAAAGCCTCCTAAATAGCTAAAGCATTTTTCCTGTCTTGGCTCACTTCATCTACTCATTTCCTGCAATTTCAATACAAATATATATATTGAAAAAACGGTCATTCATTTTGAATACATTATTATAAGGTTTGTTCGAAGCAAATTTTGTACAAACACTAAAACTTACAATTTAAGTATAATATATTCTTACATAGTTCTTACTATGCAGACTGTTAATGAGTTCAATTAAAAGATAGTACACTTATAAAACGTTCTTAAAATAGTTGTTAATATATTTAGGTTCGGATGATACAAGTGGACAGGCAAAACCGAATAATGGGTGTTCACCCGAAATTCCGAAGACAGGATCAGTTGTTAAGGATCCTAAAGAAAGACTATTATAATTTACGTACTGACTTAAAGGTAACAATGTAACCATTATAAGCAATAATACTTAGCTTATGATCTAAGGATAATCGTTATTATTCAAATACAACGAAACCAACTGAAATATTTGTGCGAAATCTAAACAATAAATAAATCAGCACCTTTTAAGCATAATTGCAACTTAATGAAGGATAAGTTTAAATTTGAGTGCGTGGCCACAAATTGTCTTGTAAATTTATCAATAGTTTGAATAAATAAATACTTCATGCTTTTAAGATTGCAAGATCTGGCGCTCATAAGAAAAACGATAAAAAAATGAAGATCAACTTAGAAAGGGCTCTCTTACTTCACACAAGAACTCAGCAAGAATGTGACTGGTATGTATCCCTATTTTGTGGCGTCCTACCACCACAAGAAAAATAGTATTACTGAGTATGTGGTGCAAACCTTACTTAGGTTTACATACATAGTTTAACGAGGATTAAGAAAAATAATGTATAAAATATTCTTAAAGCATGTGTGTTCAATAAGTTGGAAGATACATATTCTCACAATCTAAATATGAAATACATTGATATGTCCCTATAATAAAGATGTCACCCCTTGACCATTCTATGAACCCAAAAATGATAAGTAGCCGTCGCAACCATACATTATTTAAGTTTATTATAAATTTGTTTAGATGATTAAATAGTTGTCACTATACCGTAAAAAGTGTGTGTTTCATTTATTTGAAATCCCTCCAAAAAGCCCCGAACTTAATTACTTGTCTTGAAAAAAATACGTAAAGAAATTTATTAAAATCCTATATATCTGTACTATGGATATAAAAAATACACCCTATCGTTTAAATGAATTCAAAATATCCATTGCCACATATATACGAGTATAAGCATTTATTCGGATACACGTCTGCATTTCTATTAGCCCACTAGCCCAGAACTCATCTCTGAGGAATAGAGTTCATTAAAGCACTTTTAGGTGAAGGCCAGACATTCAGAAATGCGTAGAAGTTAGGTTTGTTATCAATTTTATTACTCAATTCTTAAAACTGGATATGAAAAACTTAAGGAAATTTGGGGTGTTTTTACTTAAAATGATATTACTACTATAAGTAGTATATGTTTGTTATATTTTCTTGTATACCGATTTAAAAGCCTTACAGTTTATATATATAACAAAGTTTTACTTGACCCCGCACGGTTTTGCTTAATCGCATACCTTTACTAGGTTTTTCATTTTAAGTTGTTGAACTGTTGAGATTATATTAAAGTTATATTTTAGAAGGGATTTTTCTCATGGCGCAAACCGATGAATTGTTGCAACGTAAAAAGAAACAACTGCTGCGATTGAAGAAAATTGTTAACGCCAATAACGGTCAAGTAAGTAGACTTTGTATAATAAAGACCTACTTTCAGGATTATTCTCCGATAAAAGTATTTTGAATCCGTTATATAATTATTATATAGTTATTGGTTACACAAAAGCTACAATTTCACAGAGAATACGTAAAAATTACGTATTTAATTTGTAATATCTTCAGATTATTTTAAAAATGTCTGGATATCAAAACAATGATATTACCGCATAACCATTCAAACTTTTCGACCGTAACTACGTAATATTCACGTAATTCAGTTTCTGGAAGAAATAGCTACGTAGCTATAAGACCCCCTCTGTAACAGAATTAAGTTCATAATAAGCCTATTATTGTTTTATTTTTAAGTCTACTATAAGTTTCTTTCTATGTTTTATGTGTGTAATAAAGTATTTTTATTATTATTATTATTGATTAAAGCGGGTAATAAGCCGAGAAATTCACAATTTTAACAACTTTGACGTTTTATTTAGAATAAATTTTGCAAAACGTATAGTTATTAGACCATAACTTCTATGTGTGAAATGAAATATTAGAATCAATAGTGATGCGAAATAACCAACTATAATCCTGACTCACAATAATTAAAATAAAGTACGATTTAACAACTGTTATGACTGCTGCTGCAGTTTTGACACAATATATAAACATGTTAATTACATACGCCCCGCCAACCCTACTCCTTTAATTTTTTTAATGGGGGTTGGTACAAAAAAAAAAAAAAAGTTACATTCATAAAGTTTTATTATTGATATTTTATTAATATCGACCATACCAACCCATCTCAGTATAAAAGGACCATTCTGTCTATTATAGAAATTGCATAATAGTTCCTTGCCTTTTTTTATTTTATATGGGCATTATTTTGTGTTTTTAATAATTAATTTTAAGTTCTGCCGCACTTTATCAGTTAGAATGTGATTTGTTTCAATTTCGATTTTCTTATGTGTGTCCTTGTTGGCGTGGCTTTATAAAACTAATAAATAAAATAAATTATTTGTGCGCCTATTGTAATTCCACCCAAAGAGACATCGAATTCCTCTTACGTATCTGTCTTTACTGTCTTGTTCCCAGGCTCAAAAAAATAGTAAAGACAAATTTTACATTTTGAATAAAATAATATAAGTATGTAATTTACCTATTCCAAAGATATATTACCAGCTATAAAATCTGTGTTAATCTGTGTCATTCATCTTTCTCAGTAATATCGTGAGATCAAAAACTATGTGTTATTGCATGAGTTTTTCTCTGAACATTAATTTGTCATAAAAGAACTAGTTAATTATAATAGTAGTAATAACTGTACCAAACTGTTATAATTAACTATTTTATTAGTAAAAATATAATGGTTTAGAAGATGTAATAATGTTAAGTATATAATGTATGTGCTACACGAAATAACTATAGGGAAATAGGATTTCGATTTCCCCTTCTTATTCTTGGTACCAATAATATATTGACAGTTAGAAGAACGGCGTCTTGTCAGTGAAAATCGCCTTGCATCAACTGAGAATAGACTTGAAGCAGCCACATTAAGGTTTAATGCTGTCCAGAGCGAGAATAAAAAGATTCGAGAGGAAATTGAGCATATGCTTAAAGACAGGTTAGTAGCTTTTTGATTCATTACTTCAAGCCTTTAATTGTAATAATAGTCTCTTAAATTTGTATAATATGTAGTAATGAGAATATTGATATAAACCAACGTTCCGTTAAACAATTGTAAACAGTAAATTTAAACTGTCTCTTTTAATCTGGTGGTATATTAAAATCTAATACCAGATTTTCTGTCTTCCGTTTAATTGAAGCAAAAATATCACTGTTTTCTCTAAAGATATTATTCACAGAGCAATATTTAATGAAGCGTGGACGAAAATGTTAAATGCTCTGAAACGAGGAAAGAAATTTCTAACTGATCTTTTTGAGTCCTCGACTCTTGCCTACGACCAAAGAGACGAATGGTGCGCAAAGCTACGCTCTATGCAGGAGAAGGGAAATCTAGATCAAATGATTCAAGTTCAGGTATATTCAACTTTTATTATTCAACTTTCGATAACGTCATTACTCGAAGTCTTGAGGCTGTTACGGAAATGACAGAAGATTACCTTATTTTATTATAAAACTACGATTTCATGATAAGGTATCTCAAAATAAATTTTCTAGTTGAATTAAATGCAATCTTCTACTAACAATCTCCTTCACGTTTAAAGTTATATTAATACTACGGAGTAGATTAAGTACAAAGCCTCTCAAAAAAGTTAGCAAAAATCTTGCAACTATTAATGATTGAGTTTTTCGAAATGCTTCAAAAAAAGTTAGTACAATTTTTAAACTTCAATCTAATGTAATTACACACATTGTAGCGTGCCTCGCGTTTCGTACTTTTGAATTTTTAAATCATTTCCTGTATATCATTAATCATAATGTTTGATGACAAGCAATATTACTCATCAACTATGTCGCTGTGTCATGGCACACTTACAACGTTTAGTAACTAAATTCAAAAATTGCTCGCATTTTTTTTTATTTAAATATTTTATACATAGTAAAAATTCAGTTATTCCCAAGGTTTTTTTTAATAAAATACCTCCTCAAACTCAAATACATAGTAATAATAAACAGTTGCAGTAGGTTAAATTTCAATAATTAATTAATAAAACATTTATTCAAATGTAAGTTAGATTTAAATAAATAAAAACGTAACCTCGTTTAAATAATTACAATAGTTGTCTCTATAACATTGCAGAAAATAATTATTTTTATAAATGAGCAACTGCAAGGGGAGGTATAAATGGTATATATACGTAGTAAATATATGTCAGTAGGTTTAAAATAATGTATCGAAGATAAATATTTCAGGAAATGCGTGACCTACAAAAAGCATTTGATCACGAGATGAAACTGTATCATTTTTTGGCAAGAAAAGGAGTGATCCGAGTGAATCAGAGACAAGAGGAAAGACTACAGAAAATTAAGCAACAAGAAGAAGAAAACTTGAAAAAAATATTCGATGAACACGTGAAATGTATTGAAGAAATAACGGTATTATATTATTATTATGGAGGACCATATTAATTTAAAAAGTAAATTTGAAGACCATAATATAAAATACATTATTTATTCAATGAAATCTATAACATTATGTTTAGTAATTTATGTAAATGAAATTTATTTATTATCTTCATTTCTTTGAATTTGGCGCACTGACATTTGACGTTTGCCATTTGAGGGATTAGATTTGGCGGGAACGAAACGCGGTTGATATTTGAATCGTTATGTTTAACTTTTTTTGTGAATTGTATTGTATGTTTTGTTGTTATCATTGTGATATAATAACATTTAGTGTATATTTATTTTTATATATTTATGTATGGAAAAAATACTATTACAGTTGAAATTAAAATAAAACTATAAAAAGTATACGGCACTGAATTTATTAAATTTATACACATTTCATTTAGGATTATGCGAAACAGGAAGATGTAAACAAGATTATAGATGAATTCAACAGAGTCGAGCAAGAGAATTTTGCGATATACAAACTTCTCATACACTTCTGTGCTGAGAATGAAGTGCTTAGTCGAGATCTAAAGAAGGTACAGAGGGATATTGGTAAGAAATCTTATCTGCTATATAAATAAATATATCTCGTTACATAGATATGGAGTTAGTATATAGATATATATAGCAACAAATAAGGCACTGGTTTGTGATTTTTAATAACCTTTTTACGGTATTTAACCAAAAAACTTTCTTGTAACAAAACATTGAACAAAATACTTAGGCTTTTAATATAATGCATAATAGGTTTACTAACCTAATTAAGACCAGTGTTTTCAAAAACAAAAAGGACCTTCACTGACCAATTACATGTACTTTTTACTATATATATTATAATATATACGTAAAATGAAAATTTGTGCTGAAGAATTAATATGAATATGTAATATAATACATGAAATAATTTTGATGTTAAAATTTATAATATATTTCATAACTGACATTCAGCAATTTCTACTTTAAATTTGTGTTTTTGTGGAATGCCAGAAGCATTATTATGACACTAAACATTCACACATTTTAACCAGAGGACAGACGAGATTGGAATGAAATGATCGAAGAAAAAACACAAAAGAAACTTGATAAATTAAGAACGAAATTAGAAGAGCAGAAACTTAGAACAGAAAAAACGAGAATTATGTATAGAGAGAAGGAAGACACTCTGAAGAACACTATGGACAGCGTACTACAGATATTCAAGTACGTCTGCGTAACTATTCTTAGAAACGATATAAGCTCATCATGATGCTCATACCTGAGAACGTGTATACGATATACAATATTTCTTTTCTTTCTGTACACCGCAATTCACACTTATTCAGCGTGAAGGTATATTTAGAAAAGATAAAATAACAAAATCTGATTCGATGATATATTCGTTATTTTTAATGATTTAATAGTAAACAAAGATTATACTAACACTTAAAACTTTTACTCGTATCAATAATCAATGCATACCCAATGCAGAAACCAGACTGTGAAATGATCTATATCACATTAAATAATATAATTTCGCACTTTCGTGTTTTTCATTTACTATAGGACGATTAACGTTGGTTACATTATTCTTAGTAAACAAAACTGATTGCCGAGCACTTCATAATAATACTAATGGTAACAAATCATGGTAGGTAAACGTAACGTCAGCAATATGCATCATCACATTAAGAGCCCATTAGTGACGTCACTCACCGCTGACGCGACGTCATCACTATAATAAATTAATTATTCCCAACTCATTAATTGAATACAATTGTAACCAGATTAATTTAGCCTCTGGTAAGATGTAAGCAAATGTATAGTATATTTCTTTCATCAAAATAAAAAAATTTCCTATAGGTTACCTGACGTTGCGGTTGAACGACACTATAATAAATTTGTTCATTAAACATAACACATATATGAGCCGAAAAGAGTAGTTATTCATAACATAACACAAAAAAATACAAGGACAAGAGGGATGTCTTAATACAATAATATTTTAAGCAATAGCACTTTTTTACATTATCCATTGTCCGTACAAGTATAAATGTATATTTTGAATGGATTTATGACACCCTCTTAGCCTACTGCTTCTGCGTACAACGTTATCCCTATCTCAAAGGGAGTTTACTTATTCCCACTTATTTTCAGTGTTCAACTACATCGCGAGATCATCAAATGACGTTGAGTCTCACCGAAATATTATTGTTGCATTTTTCTATTAAGTAAATACACTGATGGCGGATTACTATATCTACCTTATAGTACTATGTAGTGATAGTAATTTCTGCGGTCCGTTAGTCGTTTCTACCGATGTTGATGATTATTAATATCATATTCCGTATATTATTCTATGTAAATTGACAGTGGATCAATTCACATATAATATCTTACTTATATTGTGCAACACATGTAGTGGTCTATCAAGAAATATCTTTTTTCCCAACTGAATATCATATAATAAATGACAAAGCAGTAATTGTGAAAATTTAAAGAACGCCACATTTAATTATTTCTAGTATGCTCGAATGCAGCATGGAGCCATTTGTCAATCTTCTTGGAGACAAGGAGCCTTCACTACACAGATTGGATTTGACCTTCCGTCTAATAGCTGAGAAAATTAAGGAGTATATACAAATTACGTATTATTATGTGAGTTAAGTAAATAAAATTGTTAAACGTGTTTAGCAGTAAAACTATTTTGACTGATGTTACTTAGGTTTATTTGTAAAAAGAAAAAGTAAATACATACTATGTACAAGAAGTAAATTTATATGTAAGTAATTAACTTAACTTTTATTTCATTTGGCTTTGGATTGGGCGTTGCCATATTTTATTGTAAAGCAATTTTAGTACACGTAACCGCAGGGTGACTATTTCTTTTTACATAGAATTTTCTTTCAAATATAAGACCTCTACCATCCCATTTAGGAGAGGCACATGATCAAGAAAGGAGATAAAAGTTCTTCGCGACTTAAAACATACACCATCCATCCTCAGCCACCCAGCTTCTGTGCAGGAATACCAATCAATCTTTTAGTACCAGCTGATCCTTGCCCGGCGTATGTATGATCTACGATAATATTATGATATAATATGTGCTAACCTGCTAAACATATACTTACACTTTAACACATATATATAACACACAGACCACAAATATTGACCATACCAGGGATTGAAAACCATATTGGGCAGTTCGTCATGATGTCCACTGTGCGAACAGAGTCGTGGTGATTAGCCCTTAATTCCTGACGTACGTCATCGATTTCCTAAGATTGTTTACACGGAAATTCTTCTACAAGGGCCAGATTCCATTGTTGTTTCGAATGACTTTAGGATTGATATACTCGGCCACCCTATAAAGGTACATAAAGTATGTAGAATCCTTTTGCAGGTGCATAGAAGCGCGATGGCTTTCTCGTGTGACCGAGTCCCTTGAAACACCGTTTACCAGAGAAATGGCTTTGACGGCACTGCAGGAGTTGGCTGAAGATCCAGCTTTTGAAAGAAGTGATAGAATCCACCAGCTCACGGACTGCCGGGTCCCACAAAGCCGAAACATCTTGGCGCGACGATATTTACAATACGCATGAACTAAATATATATTTAAAAAAATGTATGAGATAATACTTACTGCCTAATATAATTAAATTGTTTCATCCTTTTGATATTATTTGTACTTAGTGACTGTAGCAAATTGATCATAACCCCCTTTTTGTTTATGTTTGACTAAACAAAGGTATCCTACCAAAAAATTCATTGAAATCAATATTTAGCGTGGAATAAGAACGCTTCACTTCAACAATATCTAGTCAAGATGAAAATACTTCCATGAGTGTTAAAGCTAACAACGAGCATAAACTAAGGCACGGATGACAAAGCTCCACTTTTTGTTACAATACGATACAAAGGCTTTAAAAATAGAGTGTTACACTTTTTCACTCTGCAAACATTAGGATCCGTTGACTTTTATAACGACTGAAATAAAACTATTTTCTTTGCTTAACTCAATACGTGGGATTTATTTTCTACAAGCAATTTCTCCGTTTATATTGAGGTAGAACTTTAATAGTACTTTAATTACAAATTTTTTATTATCTATATTTTATGACACTACTACTGCTAAAAATAATCAGTTGAAGCTCCTTCAAGAATATGAAGTTGAATGAAACAAAAATTGTATGTCTAAATTAATGGTTTTGGTATAAACAAAAACGTTTCGAAACTAATTAATAATTTTTAAAGTCCTTATATAAACATTGGGTATTGAAGTTTGATATACGCTTTAATCAACACATTTATTTGTATAATATAAACTTTACCACAAATTATTCAAATAAATTAAAAATTAAAATAATGCTAAATAGAAGTTGGCACAAGTAATGGCGGCGCGCCGTGCGGAACGGACATCCGCTTGACATCGCGCGACTATTTCCGGTATTGCCCTATTCACAAGAGAAGCGATGGCGATAAGTATAACAAAGATTTATGTATTGTAGAAATTTATACTCAAAATTCGTATAAGAGTATATTTGTGGGCTGTGTTTGTCTGGGTTTTTTAACTTTATTTATAAAAAGTAAGGTTTGAGTATATAAATATATATATTGGAGGGTTGAAAGATATACGTTGGTTTATATGTATATATATATAATATATATACACCTATATATAACCTGATATATGTACATATATCATGTTTAATTACAGGATACATTTTACATATGATCCTTTAACCCCCCTATATATATGTACTTATACATATACGTTGTGATAGCTTATTTCGTAACACTCACACTCGTAAATACGTAACTTTATACGCTACTGTCGTGGACAAAGTCTATATTTGTGTAGCCATTTAGCTGTATACAAACACATTGATAGATGGTGCATTTGCAATATGTCTTACTGCTTACACTACATTTTGCTACTTTGTTTTTATAAAACATGACTTCTTTTGGCTTACATTACAAACTTCATGTAGTATCTAAACTATATACCCGATTTCAAAAAATTCATTCGTTTATGAAAGTGAAAAATTACTAGTTATCCCGATAAAAACATTTGCTTTTTTAAAATCAATGCATCAATGGCTATTGGCGATGTATGCATGTTTATATGTACCTTTTTCACACTTCTGTGTACAATATAATCGCTGCTTGCAGTGAATGGCTGATTTATAGCCCATAAAATGAACAGTTTGTCCCTGAACTTGATGGAAGCTGACCTTTGTCAACGATAAATAACAGGACATGTCGATAGTGACATATTGGTAATTCATTATATATTAGTTGACTATAGCGATAGCTGCGTCTTAATTACTTCAACAAACGAAATGGTCCTAAACTCTTTATACTTACTTTGATAATAGTGGACCCAAAAGTTTTACGCAAGAATTTCGTTTGTTACATAGAACTCGCAATTTGAATTTATCTCAATTCTTCTCCTTGATATTAAATGTAAGTAATGTTTAATAATTGACTAGTTGGAAATATAGGTAAAATTAATAAAATCACTGATTGATCGAAACGAAATATAGATTATTTTTTTCACTTTTAATGGGATATAAATTCTTTCTATCCATTGGTAATATTTAACTAGTCTACTTCGATATAATATATCTTAATCCTTAATTGACTTATTCAAAATTACTAAAGAAAGTAGTTCGTAGCGTACGTAATTATTTAAATAACTGGGATTTAGTTCTAATCTAATAACTATTGCAGACATTAAATGTGCCTCAAAGCTTCCCTTTATTAAGAAGAGAAATCGCTAATTTCCTTTTAATTATAATAATCTTTACGCAGCTTTACTCTTATATAATCCCAGATTATCGTCAATCAATGTATTTAATGAATTAAGCGTAGGTACTGTACTCCAAATCCTTATAACACTATTAATTTAAAAAAAATATAATTACAAAAATAATTGCCTTGGAATAAATAGGCTTTCTTGTTGTACAATTTAAGCTAACTATTGTCAAATTACGCAAATCATATCTCAAGACTGTTTAAAAGCATATTGCTCAAGAGGTCACTTTCGGCAAAACATTTATGAAATCTCTGCACTTAAGTGGTAAACTTTCAATTCGACTTAACGGTTCAAGTACTTAGAGTATATCATCCATAATTTCAGCCATTTAAAGATATAATTTTATTGCTGTTCTTTTGCCAATACAAAAATTTTACGTAGAAGACAATATCATTAAAATGTTTTCGTTCACCTTACAGTCTTCGTGTGCACAAGTGATATTTATTCACCTTTCTTATTGTGTATATTAGCTTTAGTAGTTTTACTTTAACAGTTCTTGCATTTAACAAAATTGTTGTCTTTGAAAGTAAGAACTCAAAATTTTCTAATGAAAATATCGACTGATTTTTATAATATTTTTAATTTTTATAATGTTCTAATAGCTACGTGAATATCAGATGTGATTAATATAGAAGAATATAATCAAATGCTTGTTCTTATTGAAACTTACGTAAAAATAATTTCAGTAAATCCCAATTTTTCAAAAAAACATAGACAACATCGGATAATCGTCAAGATTGTCGACAAGTTGACGGGACCTTGAAGAAATAAGATTAAAAAAGTTACATCCTTGTCACCGTAACAATATCAGTCAAACTTGTTCAATAAATATTGACGATTTGCCTCGTCATCACAGTGGTTTAACGTATTTTAAGAAAATTAAATTAAATTTGAGGTACGCTCTCCATAAACAAAACCATATGTGTTGTTTTTATATGGTATGTTTTTAAATTTACGACCGATTATTTTAAATTTTCCACCATTTTTCCATACCGTTTTGTAAATCGGCACGCAAGTATAATAAGTATGAAACGAAGGTATATTCACGTATCTCTGCAAGTTCTGGACCAGACCTCCATCAGCTCAATAAAAAAGATGGATGGGGTGGGGTGATTTGATAGTTCTAGCAAAATTCTTAGAGCATAATTTGAGAGTGAATAACAATTTAGGAGCTATGATTTAGTGTTTATGCTTAGATTGATAAATATAGACTATTGAAATTTTCAAGTATTAATAAACCAATTAGTTTTTGAATAAATATACCTAACAGATTTACATTTTTGTAAAGTATCTATCACATTTCAATATTATCATTCGATTACGTATCCATCATCAGTACAAAACTCATTTGTACGGGAACCGCCGACACCTTCGTTCAAACACGGTACATACATAAAAATATACAAACATAGAATTGTTTACCTCCTCGTTCGGGATTTTTGAACTTGGTCAAAAATTTCGGACTTTAAGACTTATCGTTACAGACTTCCAAAGGATGTTTCTTAAACTAGTTTAAGGTTTCAGAATGCAAAACATTCTTAATTTTCCTCACATAACTTTTAACTCTCTCTTATCCGCAGTTGGTAAAGTGAACTAATTTCAAACTGTCCTGAACTCTAATTATGCATCTCAACTATTTCCATAAACTATTCAATTATGTGACATTAAGATACGCCTCTCCGCTGCAGTACGCCAACTTTTAATTTTAAATAGTATTACAGTATTTTCGAGAATACCTTATATTAAGACTGTTCTAATTTAATACTAAAGGAGTTTCTGCTATAAAGTTTCTATTGAAACTTTGGTACTTCATGGTGCGTTATTTCAAACCATAGACTACACACTAATACCTTGTTTATAATAAAATTAATTAAATAAGGCATTTTTGTATAATTCAGTGTTTTTCACAATGCGACCCCCCGTATTACGACCCCCTTGACCTTCGGTTTTTTACATGTATGTAACTTTAATTAAATAAGGCATTTTTGTATAATTCAATAAACAGTATTGTTCTATAAGGCATAAGCCCAATAGGATTTCCTGATTCATTATCTGATGTCAAAATAACATTCAGACTTATTCTTTATTAGCTGGTGCGATACATAGTGCATCGTCTTATCTTTCTTTAAGCGCAGAGTAAATTTTATAAATTACTTACATAGATAGAACTTACGCATTGCGACGCTTTGTAAAATACAGGGGTGAAACATTGTTTCTAAGTTGTCGAGAGTTAATGGCCCCGGGCTTAATATTTCAATTTATTCTTGTGTGTGACAGAGACATAAATTGCTCATGAAAACTTAGGCACTTTGATGTGGATAATTCGATTAATAATAGGAGTATAAGAAAATTAACTACTATTGGTTTTATTTATTAAACATATTGAATTACTTATAAGATATCATCAGTAATTAATTAGTTATATTTTTGCCAACTTCGTATAGTAGTTTATATCTAGTAACTGTAATCTTAAATTCACACATTTCAGCCGTTTTCCATGATCATGTTATTCCCTTAGCAAGTTAGTAGCGGAAGATCATGACATCAAGGCATACAAAATATAGTCTACTTTGTGCATAAAAATGAATTTAATTGATTGTTAATTGACCTAAAATGAAATTTATTTCTAGGTCAATTAACTACATTTTAAATATAATTGATGTGGATAAACAATCAAATAATGCCTTATTTTTTTATAAAACATTTTATATTATAATTGTATCACCGCCATCATTTTGGTCTGGTTTTTTTTATCGACTTGTTTAAAATTCCGAATCTTTTAGGTGAAGACCTAATATTAGGAATGGGCAGTTCCATTAATCATTTCAACACGTCTACAGACTGGGTTTCATGGCTGGTCTTCAAACTACAAATCAAAAAATTCATTTACATCCCTAAATTTGATTTTACTACAGAGTAAAGATAAAATAACTATTACATCTACGTAATCAGTTTCTAGCGACTTAAGCTCTAATGTGTATGAGTGATTGGTCATTAATAAGTTATATAAGAACAATGCGTTAGCTTTGATATAGGTAGGTATTGGTTGCTAGAAATAATATTTAGTTCAGAATTTAAATTAATTATCGGATACAAGCTAATTACATATATGTGGTTTATGTTCAACCGACATGATCGCCATTTTGTATCATGGAAATAAATTGAAACTGTGTTTGTGGTCTGTTAAATATGTTATAATGGTATATAGCATCGACCAATAGTATATAAAAAACACTTAAATGCTCCATGTTTTTTTGGATTTAAGGTAAGTGCGTTGTATATAAGGATTAATAGTGTGTGTTCAAGTAGAATTATTATTATGAAACGGCTTCAATTTAATAAGGTTGTTTCTTCAAAAATATATGAACTGTGAACATCGAGACTTCATTATTAAGAGCTTTTTTAATGGCACCGGGAGCCTTTGTGTGGCAGTCCAGCATGCTAACTTTTGCACCACTCGGATATTTTTTTAAATCAAAAAAATATTGGAATCAAAAATAAGATAGCCTTTTAAGAATTTGTCGTTGCATTTTTCCTCCTGTCCAGTACGAGTCACTACTTATCCAATTTTTTAACTGGTAAAAACGTAACACATTCGTATTACAATAGCAACTTATATTTGAAGGGTATTATATCCAATTATTAAAATATTAGCTAAAATAAACATGATATTCGCATAATGCTCCAAACATTGACATGTGCAATGGCCAGTATGCAGTGCAAAGTGCATGTCGACGTCAGCATTTGCCTCTATAAAGCATGTATAGCAGTTAAAGCTAATATTTATTTATTTATATCACACAACAACACAAAACACACAAAAAATAGATTATATAACACTAAACAAATTCTTATATAATTATATATGAAGAAAGTAAATAAGTTTGAAATGATGGTACCAAAAGAAACGTCAGTAAACGCCGCTCAATAGATACCTCTCGGAGTATTCGTAATGCATAATCATTTTTGTATGTATTACATGTGAAACACAAGTGTATCTTTATTAGAAATTCATGTCTTTTTTAACACGTAATGTAGCAGTTATTAGTGGTACTAAGACCACCTCATATATATAGATATATTAATATATAGTGGTTAAACCTAATAAATCAATATAATGATGGCGCCAAAATGTATCTCCACTATACAAATTGGGCTCTTCGTCACACAAAATAAAAATGATGGGTGATACAAACTTTGTCGACTTGTGACCTGTATCATTTCAACACTGATATTAAGCTGATATAAGATTCGTTTTGGCAATCATAATTCAATAATAACGATACGAATTAACACTATTATAATACTTTATAAGTTATACTTACCGGTAATACTAATACATTACATATTAATAAAATCACTTCGTATTTTTATAATGTAAAAAAAAAGAGATTATACGACTTGACAGCTCAAACAATTAATTAATCTCAGAAAATGAAAACTTGTCGTTTTAAGGTTCTTGTCCTAAAGTGTTTAGACACAAATATATTGTATAGAAATTTATTTAAATTATTTAATAAACGATTCCTTTGAGTGAACATTTACAATAATGTCTCTAATTAAGATATCCAAAATCTCGTTATGTGACATCACCCTTACATCAAAGCAAATGTTATGCGGACGACAGAGATGTTTTGATCGCTATGTCACTTGAATACGCTTTGCTACTAAATGTATAGATCGGGTTTTAGGTTCTATTCGCGTTCATTACGAGTAGCTGTTCAATTTTGCGAAACGATAGACGGATACATTGCGGCTTAATAGTAGTAGCTTAATTTTGTGGCCTGGCATCTATTTGCGACAAAATCGATTTCAATTAATTTGTATGGAGATTTGACAACGACAGAATGTTCCCTATATCTAAGAGGTAATTTGGTGACTAGTAGAGTCAAACATACAAACCCCAGGACGATATCTATTTCATCATCTATTTCATTTTGTTTCCACGAAAATCTACCATTAGATAATTATATGCATGATAATAGATGTGAATCGTAAAAATAGGTCATCAGATAATTATTAGCATTTCGGTCAGCTTACCGCATTTTAAAAGTAGAACACAAAATTAAGAATTGAAAAATGGACAAAATTAACAATTAGCCTAAAAGCCTTTAGTTTGTAGCACTCTCCACAGAATATTGAGATTTCGAAGTTGAATGAAATCCCAATTGGCGCGAAATGCTAATGACGTTTCATTTACCTATTATGTATCTGCCACCTACATGGCTTAGTGGTTAAAACATATTAGGACCCGAAAGATTGTTGTTTGAATGTCGTATGAAAATAAATATTAATTTATAAAAATATATATACTGCCAACATAGCAGTGATCACCTAATTAATTTGCACAACAACCATATCTGAGATAGACTATTTTTAAAGACAACATGCCGTGTTTCGGTCAATCTTCCATTGAACCACTAATCAATATTTCGTTATAGTTTTGTATCAACCTACACATCGATTAGGGCAGATTATAATTATTAAGTTTTTTAAAACGAAGCAAATGATTTAATTTAAAAGTTAAATTATATTAAAAAATTAACAAATTTAATGTACTTACAAAAATCACCTTTATCCAAATTTAATACAAATCCATTAACGAGTTTTTAAACTCCTGACACAGCTTGAAGATATTATTTGCTACTAAAATTGAGTAAGTTTCATGCATGGGCACAACTTTGATCTTTTATCGACATCTTAAGAGCCTCTATGTTTGCATATTGAAACTTTGCTTATTATGGTTTATCAATATGAATCAGAATATTCACTCTACATCAGTGATGTATAAAAATTCACATTCGATATTGTAAATGAAAGTTCCGTATATATGTTTTGTCGATAATTTATAAAGATTAACGCATTACTTGTAATGTCCTATCATAGGTACACATACCTTTCTTCATTCACAAATTAATTAGGCTTTTTAATTTTGTTGCCAAACAAAAAATTCTAGATTATTTTGCGGAAAAATAAGGAATCGAATTTTAGCCTTCTATATTATATAATTAAGCTCAGACTAAATAAGAGACCGATACCAATAATTTCCTCATTAATAGATTAAAAATTACGATTTCAATTAATTAAAATTTCGTGATAATGATGATCGTGGTGTGAGAATGGGCCACTGATCCGTGTTATACTAGTACCACTCTTTCTTAGCATACGCAGGTCTCTTAACACAGGACACAATAAAGAAGTTGGATAAAGAGAACACTTTTATTTGTGTAAGAGTTGCGACTATATATTTTTCGTAAAGTCAGTCTCTAGATCTAATTTACAGCTGTAAGCGTCCTTTGGCAATGCAGATGTCCATGTGCAGCAATTCTTCTCTATGTGATCGTGCTCGTTTGCCCCGTCTCACAGAAAATACTTATTTCTCGGATTATTATTTATAGATAGTTTTCCTATAATTTCTTTAAATATGACATTGTCCCCTTCTTACCGCCGAATAAAATATTGAAATCGGTCAGTCGAGTCATGGTTCATATTTCTTGTTTTAACTTATCAGAAGTTAAAAAAAAGAAATATGAACCGATATGCACAATATTATTTTCCTTAGGGATTGTTTAATAGGGAAGCTAGCACAATGCCATATACCGGTTGTAGGTAATTGTTTCGAGTCGTAATTTTCCATTAAAGGCCCTGAATGTTTATTTCTTATATAGAACTAGCGTGTTTATTGATTTAAATATGGAACGCCAGCAGTTTACACAACATACCCACATCACTTGTTCATAAATTATTACAAACCATTTATAAGCGTAGGCCTACACGTCATTATCAAAGAATATTTAACATTAAAATTATTTGAAGTAAAACAAATAGAATATCACAAATACATTATTATAATTATTTCTGGCATAGTATTTTTTAAAGATATCAAAGGAGTCATGACTTATCATGTGAAAATTAGCAAAATGTTTGGGCCTGTAACTACCAAATAGTCATAACTAATCTTTATATTTATAATTCTTCTGTGAGTGTGTATGTCACTGAACTTCTTTCAAACAACTGGACCGATTTTGATGAAAATTTTTGTGTGTGCTCAAGGGGATCTGGGAATGGTTTAGATTCACAATTTTGTCCGCTGGACAATGTTTTTTTAATTAATTTTTAATTTATTAGTAGTTGTTGATTTTGGAATGTTTTAGATTGGATCCGACAGACGGCGCTACCATGGCAGTGTCAAATTTTAAATAATATTCGAATAATTAATTGAAATCACATGTATGGCAAAACAACGTTTACCAGATCAGCTAGTAATACTATAAAGGATAACGACACTCAAAGATGATTTATATGAATGATTGTAGAATCAATATTGTTAATGGCGCCATCTATCGTATTTTAAAAAGAAGTTCTCCACGCACAATTAGTTTAGTTATTTAGTAGAAAGCTATACGTGAGTTTTGGAAATGTTTTAATGTACCGGAAGCCCCTAACTTTTATAATATATTGTTTGTGGTTCCATAGAAGGTATCAGCTCGCCAAATTTGAGTAAATAAAATAACATTCCTGTACACAACTACTATGTGTACTAGGCTGTATAGAATACTAGTTTTAATTATCCCACGGGAGCTTTAAATTTTCCGGGATCAAAAGTTTCTAAGATGTAGACTATAGATAGAAAGAAATAATTTTATTTGCAACGTACCATGTTATATGGTACGTTGTTATACGTACGTACCATGTCATACGCAAATAAATCTATTTTAAAATGATTGATAAAATCTAAATGTCTAGGGTATGTTATTCCTCTTCCTACATTCCCTGTAATCAGGATTTCATTTTTTGTACTAAAATTCGATGTATATGTTTTATTAAAAGTATCGATGACAAGTTAGGTATATGTATAGAAATAAAACTGCATAGATTTTAATATTTATTATCTAACTTGAATAAATACATTCAAAAAATAAAACAAGTACAAGAAACAAGATCAAAAGCTCCAAGAGACAATACTTAAAATGCTTGATTCTGGAATAACAATACTTTGTGCTTAAATACTAAAGTTCTTTTCAATGAATAAATGCTATAAGATATTCTAAACCTAATTTTTCAATCAATGAAAATAGATATCATTTGCTAATAGCTAAACATGTGGTTAAGTAGAATTACATATTTTTTACAATAAAGTTTATTAGTTACATTGAACAACCTTTGATTTGGTTCATAGGACTAGTAAGAAATATATTAGAAAGTGAGCACAGATATATTATATACTGTGTTCTGAATATAATGTGCTTGGCTGTTGCCAAGAATGCATAAATTGTTATTTTCCTTTTGAAATGTACCTTTAAATATTAAATTACAGCAATCCTTATCTGCTTATTATGTTTATGTATATTTGCACAAAATTAAGAAAAATCAGTCAAGCATTGTTCCCTTACAAAATGAAAGAATGTATCAATTGACCCTTAGACTATGTTAACACTTCGGTGATTATTTTGGTGCCATCATGTTCACCTGCAAAAATGAAATAGTTATAATAATAATAATATATAACTTAAAATTTATGTAAGCAATGCAACAAGTTTGTAGCAACAAAGCTATACTAAGTATAAATGTACAAAACAAAGTTAAATCAAAAATGTACTAAGCTATATTTTTGTTTATAATTAAGTAAGGCTATTATAAGTTTACTGTTTGAGTTGTTTATCCTCTGTATTACTTTTATAAAAGTACATTCATTTAAATTACTTTCTAAAACTCACATCTACTGGGCCTTTTCATCTTTGATCTCTTTAGGGTTATTCTTCCAAATGTAGTAGCTTAATGTACTGGCATATGCTAGCCAGGCCAAGTATGGTACCAACAGGGCACCTGCAGTCTTATTCACTTTAGCAAAAGCAGCTGTTGTAGCTACTGCAGCTCCCCCAAGGACTGAAATCTCTATGAATGCCTATGGGAATGAAGTATAATATACAACTGTACTAGTAGAACATAGTATAAGACACGGAAATCAGAGAAACAGTGCTAGCTACATTCCTTTTGTGTGACCAATGGTGGTTCCAAATTATCTCATCATTCATCACAAACACATGAAAATTTTTCATGTATGTACATTCATTGCTTACAATATGCACTTATATAGATGTCTGTCTGATCTGATAACATACTACAGCAATTTATTAATAAATTAACATATTTTACTCCTATTATTAAATTACATCATGACACTTTTCTACAACAATTTATTTTAACCAATATAATAACTCACCAATTTGAAGTCCTTGAGGCCAAAGAATATAGGTGTCCACGCCCAATTAAGTAAAAGTTGACCACCATATAAAGTCAGTGGCAAAACTGCATCTTCTGAAAGATTTATTAAAATTGTATAGATTTATCTTTACACTATAACAGTATGACTCATTGACACGAATTGACACTTATCTAATGTTATGTTTGTCTGATAATTATAAATCTTCTGTGAAAGCATGCTTTTATAATTTGTTTGTGAAAATTAGAGTTTGTTACATAAATATGTTTCTATGCCTTGATAGTTACTTTTCAATTTCTAAGGATTTCAATAATTTTGATGACAATTATGCAGACAAAAACCACTAGTATTGATTCCAATATTACCAGTAAAACCTCCACATTCTTCATAAACCAAATAAGATGCATATCCCATTCCACTGTATAGTACAGTCCAAGTGGGTCCAAACACCCATTTAGGGGGGTTCCAAGATGGTTTCTTCAGTTCATCATACCAGGCCTTGTCTCCCTTACGAATTTGACCAGCAAAGTAAATCCCATTTGCCCATCCTCCTACATTTGGCAAAATAATAGAGCCAACAGCTGCCCAGTTTGCCATTTTTAAAGTTTCACTATAAATATTAAATGATATCACTAAGCCAATATTTATAACATTAATTTACATGTTAGTTAGCCAAAACTTATTAGTCCTAAAAACTACCAAAGTTTATTTTTTGTTATAGTTTTGATTCAAATTGTTGGGGAAAATAAATAACTCATTAAATATTAAATGTAGATCATAAGATCATAACCATATTTGTCTTTTCTATACTAGTTACCTCATAATTTCTGTTACTTGATAGGCAATTTGAATATACTTATTTTAGAGGTCATTTCAAGATTATTTAAGGAAATGAATACACTACTTGGAAGTACATATAAGTTATATAGAGTATTCAAAATATGCAAAAATCGGTATACAATATTATTTTTGAAACTTTACCTTGCATTTTCAATAAAGGGTTGTAAGGAATCCATTTTTTACATAAATATTTTATAATTACTTCGAGCAATGTGCACAAAAATCACGATTACTCAATAATCTATCTAATCAACGAATGGCCAAATGAACTGAGATATGATAATTATTAGAACTTATAAATATTTAATTGCGCCAATTACAATCAGTTATGTAAAATCCCTTATCGAGTAAATACGTACCTACAACTTTTTCCTTGTTTAATATGTATAAATAATGCAAATTTAGAAGTAAATAACGTTACATTTTAAGCGATGATGTAAGTTTTACTTTTGAAGCAGTCCGACCTCCGATCTCGTGATACACTGGTTCAAAGTAACGACATAAACAACTAATATTTCGTATTTTAGGGATTTTAAAGGAATGGAATTTTTAATAACCTACCTTTAGCCACCGGCAATTAGAGATTACTGGTTAAGAGCAAGCACTTGCAGAAGAAAAAATTATTTTCTCACGATTTCTACTTTTCCAACATTCAATAAGCTATTTGAGTAATGAGTCATATAGAGCAGTAAATTGGTACCAAAAAAAACTTATTCGCAATTGCAATTGTATGTGCAATCAACGCCAGTGTTGCTGATAAATTATCTATATCTAGAACTAGAAGTGTGAATATACTAGTCTATTTTTTGTATATTCTGTATATTTTGTTCTATACTGTAATAATTATCTGTGTAGCTTATCATTAGATAAGCTATAACGCTTTATAAGCTACGGCGTTATAACGCCTTTACATTCGTGCAATACAGATTTTATCTAATTTTGCAATATTAATAAATATAGAATGAAAAAGTTTCAATATTATATATTATGATTTATGATGATTGACCGAAGCCACATTAAAAAAAGTGTACACACATAAACATTTAATTTTGGGTGGCTCTGTGACCTGAAAACTGAACACACCTCGCTCGCTGCCTAAAAGTACAACTCGACCTTTGGTGTCCAAACGACAGTCGACAACTGTCAACTGCCAACAGTGCCAATGCCTAATGCGAGGTCACACAAGGCGCGAGGCGAATGCCGCGGCACATTCGTGCTTGCAAGAGTTGCGGCCGCACTCGTATGTATAAACAAGGTGCTTAGTCACCACTGCTTAGCCCATAGGAGGCAACTTGTGAGTATTAACAAAAGTAGTAGTGTTGTTATAACTTATAATCCTCGTATAAGATATAAGTAGAAGACGTAATAAGCTTCGTATTAGATCGCACTCCGAATCAATTTTGAGTGGAATAAGATAGGAGATAAGGATAAATATTGAAGGTATGTTTTGTTTATACGATATATAAAGTGATGTCAAGAACAGAAGGAAAAAATAAAAATGATTATTGCTACTGCAAGGTTAGCTAAAAGTATTGTAAAACAAAAATAAGTTATACAAATTCTATTACGAATTAATCATTATATCTAAATTCCAATTACCATTAGGTCATTATTTTTAATAATTTGTTTTTTATTTCTTTCTTCGAGTGTGGGAGTACAAGTTTATGCGTAAAACTACTACTGACCCTTCTTTTGTGAGCAAAAACACCTTTCCTCTATCTCCTTCATTAATAATTAATAAAAATGTCTTCTCCAAATGTAACAAGTGTTGCCAAGTTACGTTAATAAAGCCAATTTGAATTATATAATTCCATAGAAATATGCTTTTTACACCCATCATATCATCTTTTATCTATTTATTCTTCAATAAGTGGTTTAGATAAATTGAAATTTATTATCAGCTTTACTGTTATCAGTAACCTGTTGTTATCATCATTTTTCTTTTAGAATAAGATACTTCTGAAAGTTATAGCACATTTTTTTCAGTTATTATTTAAAATGGTGAACTGGAAGTTAATTGGTGCTTTGGCTTTACCAAATGTTGGTGGGTGGCTAAGTGCCCTTTCAATGGCCGGTGAAGTTCGAAGTCCTACAGGCAAAGCATGGTATGACCATTTGAAGAAGCCTTCTTGGAATCCACCAAAATGGGTGTTTGGTCCAGCATGGACAGTTTTATACACAGGCATGGGATATGCCTCATATTTGGTTTATGAGGACTGTGGAGGATTTACAGGTGAATTTGGTTAAGTATTTGTGTAAGTCAATGAGCATTTCTTTCTTTGTTTTTAATTAAAAAAAAAATTCCCTTGTTATGTAATTTTAACTGAAGACCATACAATAATATAAATTTGTACAAACATCTTAGGTATTTTTATAAACTTGCAGATGATGCCTTACTACCACTCAGCCTGTTTGGTACCCAGTTATTATTTAATTGGACATGGTCACCAGTGTTCTTCAAATATCACAAAATTGGATTGGTAAATACTCTTGACTTAAAAAAAGATATACCAAGATAGTTAACTTTTAAACAGTTTAATATGCAGATATTGTCAACTTAATTGTAACATTATAGTTGACTTATATTACATTGATGCAATGAAAACTATATGGATATTGGGAGTCTTATTAATTTTAGTAGATATTTGATAGTAAACATTATAGTTTTAACTTTGGAAGATATTACACAATTATTAAATAACATGTCAAGTAAAAGAAGGTCAGGCACACAGTACATTATGTATATATATATATATATATTAAAGACATTAGATTCTATTTTTATGCTTTCTGTTAAAACTACAAGTGTTGTTTTCTACAGTTTTTTATAAATATAAGGAACCTTTAAGTATACAATGATCAATAATATTTTGTAAGTCTCATTATTCATGGTAACATTCTTACTTTATTCTCATCAATTTTAATGGTATTTTTAATTTTTGGTTAAAGTTTAATGTGTGTTATACACAAATATAACTTTGTGTCCTTGCCCCTCTTTCCTTTCAATTAATTTTATTTTTCAGGCTTTCTTGCACATGATAGCCCTAGATGTTGCTGCAGGAGCTTGTACAATTAGCTTCTTCAATGTTAACAGGAAAACCTTATACTTTATGGCACCATATCTTTGTTGGCTCACCTTTGCATCATGCCTTAACTATACTATTTGGAAATTGAATGAGGATATTCCAAAAATTCCAAATAAAGACAACTAGAAGTAGTTACACAAAAAATATACAAGTCAAAAGATGCGAAGATAAATATATAACATTTTTTGAGAATACTTATACAACAATGTTACCAAAATAAGTATAATTATTGCATTTATGCACCAATGTTATTTTTTTTACAAAGTATTGTATAAAATAGAGATTTTACAATTAAACATATTAAAGTATTTTAAGTGTTGAGAGGTCTCAACAATTAAAATACAGAATAGGGGAATAGCATTTATACATATGTTATTATTATATTATTGTTGTCAAGACATATTTGATTTTAATAAAATATTAATTTAATACAGAATCTTATTTATATTCAACCTTTGTCTTTCTGTTAAAGTTTTCTTTATTATATTCAGAAACATAGTCTAGTCACATTTGATTGAAATCATGGTCTCTGGTTCTGGTTTTTAGGTGGGCTTTAAAAATTTAATTATTTTATATAGTAATACCAAAACAATACAACAGACACTTAACTAAATACAGATATAAGTATCAATAAATAACCTATTATACTAGTGATCTAACAAACGCTTATAAACATATTACCATGAGCAAACCTGTATCAAAAATTAGATCGGATGCTGATGCCATGTATAATGCGTAGAGAGCACCCAAAATTAAGCTACTAGTCGTTTTACTGCAATTAATTACTGAACCTTCCAAATTCATACTTCATTAAATATATTAAATTAAAATTGACCTCATCAGCGAATAATAAAATGTGAGACGATTGGATCACATCTTGTAGTCATTAATTACGATAAGAAAAAATAGAGGTGACTCTTAATTCCAGAAATCAGTAATGGTTTTAAAAGTTAACGACATACTTCACGAACTGTTGGCCACGCAGAAAGTTTGAGAACAGCTTTATCAATATTTGCCCGCATCCAACATTGGCTAGCTTCAAGAAGGACCGTTTCATCCTATCGAACGCCTTACGGTAACCACAACAGTTGTATTTTGATTGTCGCAAAAAAGACCTTTAAGTAAGGAAATAAAAATATAGGTACATGTAAATAAGTCATTGTGTTTTATTTATTTTTAGTGTTACTTCTAATACCAAGAGCACGTTTCGTATACGTCATCGGTCTGATTATAATGGAACAGTAGAAGTAAAAGAAAAAATAATCACTCAGCACATTTATTAACCCATCATTTTCCTCGTTTCAACTTATTCAACTCTCCTTGTTGTATAGCCGCGTCCTTATAGATCTGTTTAACCTTATCTTTTCTTATATTGTCACTGGAATAGAAAAAAAACATATTTACTTTTTATTCGTACGGATTTTCACTATATATAGTATTCTAAATCCTTATAAGAACAGTTTTGACAATAATCCACTTTGTATTACGATTGGGATTGACTTTAAAATTGACGTGACTAAAATTTTATTTTTATTCCGTTCAACAGGTAAATAATAAATTTTTATAACATGCCAATAGCAGCAGAGTGTGAAATAAAAATGTTGATACACGACAAAATGTACGTTAATACGGTATTCGTCACAAGTATTCAATTTTGGACATGAATTGCTATGGCATTTGAATTCAACAATTCATATCTTAGAGATATCATAGTTTTAATGTACTAGCCCAAAAGGCATGGTTTGGTACGCGCGCGGGTTTGAGGCTCATTAGTTTTATCTATGGCTAGATAAAACCATTTTCCATTACCGCGGTAGTTAAAAACTATATAAATACCTCTGTATCTTTTGGCGTATCTTGACTGATGCAATATAAGCCTTGTCTCTCCTTATTTCCCTGAGAGCGCCCTTCATCTCCTTTTTATATTTGCCCTCTAGTCGTTTTCTTTCGGAAGCCTCACGAGACAGTTTCGATGATTTACTGCCGGTAAAGCTAAAAAAGGTAAAATTTAGATTTTTATTATTGTCAAGTGGTCGATACAAAATAGTTTTAGAACCGGATTAAAACTGTATCAAAAATATATAATTGCTAAATATACTGGAATAAAATGCTGATATTTTTGTTCCAACAGTATAGAAAATATTTTTTTAAACGAGTATAACCGAAAACATATACCAAGCATAATGTATGTATAACATATGAATTCAAACAGATTATAAATAGGTTCTAGTCGCATCTGTAAAACTTAGCAGGCAAATACTTACACTTCCTGTATATCCGGTTCATACATACGTAAAGCCTTCGGCCTTACTTTTTCTCTTGTCATTAAAGTGTAAGTCTTCGTTTCTAGAGTTTCCTTCATATGTTGAAGAACTTTTGTCAATTTAGTAACAATGTTTTTTGGATACCATTCTAAATCTATTCGATCTAATAATTGTATGTGTGGTTCAAATAACGCTTTTAAAGCTTCAATCTCTATGTAATTGTTGAAAAACTCCTTTAACATCATAACTGAATTGTGTAAACATTTTATTTTAAAAGAATCATCCATTTCACACACAAAATCCTTTGCCGACATTTTGTCATCAAATTCCATTTTGGAACAATCTTGTTCTAAATTTAAAATTTTGTTATATTTATGTAATCTGAACGGCGGAACGACTTGCACTGGATTCAGCACCGAGGTGTTCGCAGACAAATAAAAAATCCCCCGTAAAAAGTTTAATGCTGACGGAACGAACCGTTTCGATAGAACTGTGAATTCTAAAATCATTGTAAGAATAAAGAGTCCCCTAGAAACAGAATACGCATCTTTAAACCGTGATAAACTCAATATTTCAGACATAAAAATTAATGATGGCGTTGTGACCGGATGTCGAAAATCTGAAGTGGGGTAAAGCAAGGAGACTAATTTAAAAAATATCAATGTGTTCAAATCTGGTACTTTCTTGGGGTTCCGTTTGAATTGGTCATGTTTTTCTTTAAGTAATTCTACTATAAATTTCTTAGTGGATACTTTATTAATGTGAATTAGGTCATAGAAATATGGCGCTATTTTGTCAAAAATTAAAAACGCTTTCATAATATCACCCTCATCTTTTAAATCAGTAAAAATATCGTGAACATATTGTAATAGGTGCGCGAATAATCTACTCAATATCTCTTTGTTATTTGGTGATAAGCTGGGATCGTAACTTTTTATTAGTTTAGATAAAGCAGTTGACTGCTGCGAAGGCGTTTTACCCGTCAATAATTCCTGAAAAAAAAAATAAGTAAATTATAAGAATAATACAAATAAGATTTGTAACGTTACATATATGACACTAGAAACCACATACCCTTAACTTATCACCTTCAGCAGATCTAATATCAAAGATAGAACCGAGCTCATCGTCTATATCCATTTCATCTTTTTCATCGCTATCGCTTCCCGAATCTTCTGACTCATTTTCACTATCAGCATTGTCACTTTCATCGTTATCACTTTTCACATTTTCCTTTCTCGTATTTTCATTGTTCTCGTTGATATGATTTTCCAGGATCTCGTCACTACTGTTTATTGTTCTTACTTTTTTAACATCTACTTCACTAATCGATAGTTTGCGTTTACGTTTAATTTCAACTGACTTCTCATTGTCTCCACTAGTTGAGTCAACTTTGACTTGATCGCTGTTACTTTCAAATACATTAATTTCACTCTCATTACTACTGTCATCGTCTGTTTTTCTTTCCGTCTCTTCTTGTAGTTCATGACCTTCACTTTCAGCATCACCGTTAACTTCGTTTTCGCTGTCTGATTCGCTATTACTTTCTTCATCTTCCTCTGAAGATGTATCTGATACTCCATCATCGAACTTTTTCTTTGCATTCGGTACTGTAAAATAATTATTGAATATGAGTAAGGAGTATCATATATTCTTATGCATTGGGCAATATATAACTTTTTAGTGTTCGTGCCAAGAAGCCAACAGCCCAAAGACGCTATTATTATAGAACACAAAATAAATATAATCACCATTATAATCTTTCAATATATGCTCTGGCAACAATGGTTTACCATCCTTGTCATATGCTAACATAATCTCTTTCTCATCATCCATTGCAAAGTTGTCATCCAAGTCATCTGCAGATCTAAAAAAAGGTGTTTAGGTGCTTCAAAATGTTTGTTGAATAAAAAGTTTAAAATTTAGTAATTCTGAAGATAGAAAAATAAATTATTTAGCTACAGATTCTGTAAACAGGCTAGGTAAAGTTTACCAAAAATATACTAAACGTTGACGGTTACAGAAAAAATACATGGATTGTATTTGTATTCTTTCAAACCTGGGGATCACTTGTGGGTAATAAGAAACAACACTCTATAAACATCCCCACTCATATGGAATTAAATAAAACAAACATTATTATTTATAACTACAGAGTTAAATTATCTTTCTCCTCATATTCTTGATATACACATGACAATACTAACCTATGTTTAACTGTGGGCCTAATTGTTTTAGCCTTTTCTTCTTCTGGCATCATTCTCTGTTGTCGTTGTTTGTCCATCTCTTCTAATTTCTTCCTCTCTTCCTCTTTTTGCTTTTCTGTGCTTTTAAGTGCATCTGAGGGCTGATAAATAAATCAAAATTAACTATCACCTGCAATAATTTTACTATCAAAACATAAAAATATTATGATATTCATTTCATAAATTTTAATCTTGTATATCACAGATATAAGCATAATGTTAAGGTTATACAGTTCTATCTTCATTTTTTTTTGTAATAAATATTTTACTTATGTAAAATATATATGTATAATTATCACTTTAATGATGTATGACTGCAACTTGTTACATTTATCTGCTGAGATGAAACTGTACAAAATGTATTTAAAACCTGTTACTCACTGTTCCTCTCCTATCAAACTTAAGCTCTCTCATCATCTTATCATAATCCTGCCCTTTTTCAGCATCTGCCAAGAGCTTATCAATCAGTGATTCACCCTGCTTTTTAAACACTACCGGTTGCAAATCTTTCCATTCACTATCTAATTTTTCAGTCAGATCCAATGTTTGTTCTTTTTCTTTTTGTTTTTCAGCTTTGCGTTTTTTTGATTCAGCTATAAGTTGTTCTATTAAATCTTTATGTGATTTTGCTCCATCTTTTGATTCTGTTTTTGAGAGAATGCCACCACCAAAATGGCCCTCTGATACAAAATCATCTAAAAAAGAAAATTAGTTATTTTTTATACCTTTATACTTTTTTATATCCCATAAATAATTTTTAAGGGGACCGAAACATAAAGAATGTTCCCTTTTTACATTGTTATATCAGATTACTTACTATCCAAACCGCCAAATGGTTTTTCATCATCTTCATCATCAGATCGTGGGTCATCAAACTTTTCAATTTGCTCTAATGTTTGGCCCCTATATCATAAAAAATTTAGAGATTATTAATATTAATATAAATTATATAATAACAGTATATTATAATATAGATATGTATACTGGTACTAAATAAACTATATGTTAAATGTTTTGCAGGTTTCATAAAATTTTAAATACAAATAGTTTATTTCCCAGCACAAAGCTCAATCCCTCCTTGAACCATTACTGTTGATATACTAATTCTGCAGGAAATAATTAGGAAGCAGTATAACAAAAAGAAATTAAAATACCTGTGAGTTAGGATTTCATCATCAGCCAAATTATAAATACTCTTTTTGCTGTGTTGCTTTGCTCTTTCAGCTGCAAATCTAGCAATCATGCGATCCTCTGCAGAGAGGTTGTTACTTTTTTCACCAATACGACGGTCAATGAAAGTATTTGTCTTGTTGATAAGTTTCATCTCTGTTCCAATAGTTTCTTTACGCTAAAGAAGTTACGAATTTTAGTTAGGTAACGAATGAAGATGGACTATTATGCTTCTGCTGTAAGATTTGTATGCTCACCTTTTGGATAGCCTTCGCTCGTGATACACCTGGTAAGCCGCGATCATGTTTAGATTTCTTGCCTAAAACCTTAAGTTTTTCTTTATTTATATGCACTTCAAAGGGGTTTAATTTCTTTTTAACACCTTCTAATTTTTTCCTATGGACCTTATCCGCTAAATCAGCATTACGTTTATTTTTAACTTTAGCCATTATTTAATGATAAAATTGTTTACTTAAGTTAAATGAAGTAAAATTCAAAGTTTAAGGCTTTGGTTTAAGGTTACAGGAGTTCGAAAATAAGTAATTTGTAAACACATGGTTTTGACAGTCGAGTTTGAGTTTTTCAATTTGACAACAGACAAGCATGCCTGAGGTTCGAACTGAGCGACAAATAATACTGCGATCAGAAATATGTTTACTATAAATATCTTCAGCGATAAAAAAAATGATTTATTATACTATCTTTTAAATCAAATATATTTAAAAATAAAACGATTATGATCATTATTTGCAACATTTTCAGGTTTTGATTTTGTTTAGATATTGTATAATTTGTTAAAACCAAACGCATCTGTTCGTATAAATTGCCTTCTACTCATTGGTTGTTGAAATACCGCGGACTTTTGACGGCTGCGCCCTGCCTCATTTCACGACGTTGCCGTGTACTGTGTAGCATCTAACGCGTAGGTATATTATTGTCTGGCTACTTTTTGTCATATTATTATTTGTGTGGCCGCCGAAATACTACTTGACTAAGAAAATGGCAGACGTATCTGACGAAGACCTTCAAAAAGAAATTTTAAGTAAGTTTGTCAATTATTTTAACAATAATTCGAGGTTTTATTTTATTTTGCAAGATAATATAAATTTTCTGACTCCGTGATGAGGCTTACAATATAATTCCTTCAAACATGTAAATGGCTTCCATTTTATGTTCAAGAGAAGTTAATTTTTCATATCTGGGATTTGAAATATCTCTGATACTATGAAATCAATGTGAAAATGTTTCATGTGAAAGTTGTTTGTTACTACGATGCGGATGTTTTGATATCAAAAGCATTATTTTAGATTTCCTATTTAGGTCTGTCTACTGGTGGTTTATTTTTATGCAACGCGTAGATCGTAACATCGGAAGCTCCACGTATAGTGTACATTATTGACAAATTCTTAATATAATTTAGCGTTATATACAGTAGCGCATCTGATAAATAATTAGTTTTTATTTGAAGCATTTTAACAGATTCGGTATATTTTATAAATAAACTCAATTTATACTTGGAGACTTGTTTGAGGCGCCATACTAAATTGTTTATCGGTGTTGCCGTAGAGTAAATTAAAATTTTGTTCTAACAAAACTCTTCAGAGTTTAATAATTACTTTTACACATTTATTTATTTAATCACTATTTATATATTAGTACTTATTAGTACTTTATCTTAGAAAGTATTGCTATGGTCATATGAGATAAAATGTATAGAATATTTTTTAACAAATAAATATGTATATTTGTTGTAGAGATTCTTGAGAAGGCAAACTTAGCAAAAACTTCTACCAAGAAAGTGAGGCAGAAGTTGGAAGAGGTATTTGACACTGACCTAACAGATAAGAAAGAGTTAATTGACCAATATGTTATGGACTATGTCAATAAAATGGAATCAGAGGACTCAGATAGTGCTGAAGAAGAATCTGATGTAAGATTTTTTTTTTAAACTTTAAACATTAGATTCTAAGTTTAGAATATAATGTTTAAATACTATGTTTTATATATTTACATTCACTCCTTTACTTAATTGTTGTCTATCATGATGAATTTTTCAAATAATTTATTTATTATAGAGGTTAGCAAATAAGTATTAACTGTATACATTACTAGGTTAGGCTGAAGCTTATATTAAAAAAACTACTCATGCATGAAAAACAAAGTAGTTTAAATGGGACATTGTTTATTACTTATTAAAAATTAAAAAAATAAACATAAAAAATTAAGTAAACAAAAGTAGAGGTCAACACAAAAAGAAACCTACACTATAATAGGTAAATTATTTATAATAATAATAATATACTATTTGATAAGAATGTACCGAAGCTGGGATATGAGTATAGGGTTTGATGATAGATTTGATTTATCTCATGTCAGCAAGAGTGACACTTTTGAATGATCACATATTATGTTACAGGAAAAGAAAAAGCCAGCACCTAAGAAAAGAAAGAAGAGGAAGGGATCAGATTCAGACAGTGACTGGGTGAAGAAGAAGCCTAAAAAGGTTATTGTAAACTGTGGTAACAACTTGGCTATTAGTTATATTGAATAAATACATTCAAAATCAAAGAATTGGTTCAAAAGTTCATTGACAAAGTGATGTGTTTTTGTGATTTTTGGGCTATGGCATGTTGGTTTCCTCAAGATTTTTTTCTTCACCTTACAGGAGTGTGTTAAATACACACATAGACGTAGCAGGGAGCTTAACTATTTTACGAATTCCATTTCAGCAGGCAGCAGCAGGAGGCGGACGTGGCAAAGGCAGTGGTTACACTCGGGCATACAAACTATCGCCGGCTTTAGCTGAATTAATGGGCCAAGAAGAGATGCCACGACATGAAGTGGTGAAACGGGTATGGTCCATCATCAAGGAGAAAAACTTATATGACCCAAACAACAAACAATTCGCGATATGTGATGATGCCCTCTACAAGGTTATAGGAACTAAACGATTCCGAACATTTGGCATGATGAAATACTTGAAAACTCATTTCTTAGATTAAGTATTTCTTTTAATGGTATGAACAGCGGCTTAGCTATCAAAGTATATTGACTGTTTATTTTCTAACATGCAACAAAAGATTGGAGAGAAAATATTAAAAGCATTTTGTGAAAATTAGTCTTGCAGGTAATAGAATATTTTTATTATTGTGACTTGTACATTAGGTACCATATTATATTCTTTGCATGATTTCAGCGTTAACCTTAGAATTATGTTTATAGATATCTTAAATAAATTGGAAAGAAGTTTATTTTTCACTTCTATAAGAAAGTAAAATATTGGATGTTGTTGTAAATTTGAAGAATGAGGATATGTAGTTAATATTGAAATTTGATAGAAGTCCAATGACACCCTTATATTTTTGTTCCTTTTATAATTATTAAGGATATATTCTCACAGAATAAGTTTATAATACCTAGTTAATCTTAAAGCATATCACTCACCCAATGTAAATTCTTGCTTATTGTGTTAATCACGCAAGGATTCGTGAACTGAAAAATTTACATAAAATTAAGTGAGAACCAAGTCATATTGCGTTTAGTTTACTTATGTATCTATCCGACGAGAGATATATGTTTTTTATTATAAGTTAATATAATTTCTGCTTTTCTATATTCTATTACGAAACTTAACATGAATGTAGAAATGCAGTGTGATGAAAAGATGTATGGAGGTTGTCCAAATAATGTCGAAGGATAAATGATGCAATAAAATATTCTAAAATTCAAAAGTTGTATTATTAAAACTGCTTTTTTCGTATTATTACTACTAGTGCTACCATAGATTTGAACACTGTCAGCTGTTACAGTCTGTGATTACTTAGACAATGCGGTGAAGTGGTTACCATGGTGGCGTAATTGTTTTTAAAATATAATTTTTATGTAATTATACATAAATGGCTTGCAACGAAAATATTATAAAAAATATAGCCAATGAAATAGCGCGAAATTGTCACGCACAAAATAATATCAGTGTTGATACAGAATTTGTAATTTATTTGATAGAGCTTTTACTTCTTAACCCTAAGTATGGAAAACTATTTTCAAAAACAATTAGTAGGAATAACTTGGAGTTTTTCGTTTTGGAGTGTGTTGCTATGCTGACAAGTAAGTACAATAATAATCTGTCTACTGAATGTAATAAATAGAAGCTGTAACTACCCTGTTATGTTCATAAAACCAGATAAACAAGCGACGATAGTGCAAAAGATATTAACTACAACCAGTTTTTTAATGAAGCACCATAGTAATTGTTTTCTATTTTGTCGAAAGATATAGACTAAGTACGACTATATGTATAGACTAATAACAATAAATTATCAGGGGCGACATTTTGAAGCATAGGTCAGGCGAATGCTGAAGTCTTTAAAGCCAGTTTTAAACGCAGCTGTATTGTAAAGAATATACTAACATCTTGATCTTATCTATTACAAATGATGTAATACAATTGGGAGTGTAAGAACTAAGTCTTAATGTAGAGATAATTACAGAGTGCGAAACATCTTTGTATACGCTAAAAATGCAGTTTACGATACAAACAAATTATGACAAACTGCAGAATTTGATTGACAAACATTTGGACTCGATCAACAAATGCCTACGTCCTCTGGTTACCGAGATTATCGACGAGGATCCAGAAGACGACGCTGCGATTAAAAAACTATTTAGGAAGATGTCGATTTATATTATTCTATCCAGTGGTCTCGGTAACCCTGGAAATATTGGGGTAAGAGAATTTAAAGTACCTACATTTATTTATTTTTCGTAGAACAAATTAATATTAAGACATTATGTCACATTTTGTATCTAAAGCAACGCCGTTACAGAAAAGTGGGTTAAATACTTGAGCCGAATTGGTGTGGAGAACTTCTACTCTTAACTCTAAACGAATTTACATTTCAGACTCTAAAGGAAGGCATGGCGGCATTAGAAAGCGTTTTTTCTCTCGACGATCTGAAGGTGTTCATTTCGTTGCCCCGTAGCGAGAAGTCTGTACAGCTTAATGAACTGAAGGAAGTGGCCTCAGGTGTCAGATTGTTTAACAGAGACTGCAAGAAGGGTGGAGAGGGAATTCCTGACTGTGTGTATTATTTGAATTTATGATATAACTATCATATCACCTGTACATGTAATAAATTCCACAATTTGTTTGGTTGAACGCGCATATCTCAAGAACTACTCACTGGTTCGAATTGATCAATTATTTTTGTATTGCTCCTTAATCCGTTATGTTTACGGTAGTCGAGATTTAAACTGTTTCAGTACCCTTCAACTTAGTCGACGCCGGTAAAGCATGTCTCTCCACACTTTCCAACTCTTTGATCGCCGTCATGCAGCGTGTTAACACACTTACCACAGCAATTTCTGATACCATTTCAATTCAGGATGAGACCGGCAATGTCATCATTGAACTACCGCCAAATACGCAAGTCACAGAGTAAGTCTTAAAAGTTTTCAATCTTCGATTGTAAGAAGCTTCATGAAGGCGAGATCTTTTTTGTAAATCATTTCATTTATACACCACTCACAATTAACACTGTCATGTTAAGATTATTAATTATTTTAGGTGTATAAAGATTTCTTGAAAAACTGTTATATAATTTTATAAATTAAATTCAACTTGAATAATTAGGTACTTACTTTGCCTTGTATATACTTATAATATAAAGATTCCTTTATTCAACTGTAGAGCGGACTACAAGCAAATGTTCGAACTTTTGTCTTTCAACCGGCAGTATGAGATATACATACGTAAACTGTTGAACGATGTAGAGACCCTCGTTGACGAAGGTTCGCAGCAAGTTGAACGCTTCCGGGTCGCATTGGAGGAATTACATGCCGCTGTTAAATATAAAGCAGCTGTGCCAATTGCTACCGTGTTTGTAAGTAGCTATTCTTGTATAACTACGTCGCCTTAACTACATGGGACCCACTTATATATAATTTATTTATATTTATATAAGTCACGCCTGTTTCCCATTGGGGTAGGCAGAGACCACATACCTCCACTTGCATCGATCCTTGCATACCTCTCTCGCTTCTTCCACACTCATTAAATTCATCATACATTATATATAATACTAGTATATTATTGATGTATAGTATACAACTGATGTTTTAAAAAAAATGTCCGAGTTTGCCAGGGACATATTCAGTTCCAACATACTTTATACTACTTAAAATTGGTCTTAAGCGGGGTGATCTTTATGTCAGGTCTTTTAAAAAATATTTTTTATTACATAACCTAAAACCTTCCAGCCGCTTTTCTCGAAGGTATGGCAAGTGTGGCGATGTATGCAAAATATAATGTACTTGGTGGCTACTGTCAATCGGCTAATGGGTGCGCTCACAGTAATACAAGGTACAATATTTTAAATAATTGTAATGAATTATATATAAAATCATTCACTAACCGTTAGCCCTAAAAATACTTTTCCAAAATATTTTAAAGCTCAACTACACATGTTTTCTAAGAATCACGCCATCTTACTAGCACAAGTAAAATATAGAATTTTGATTAGATCAAGTGAAGCTTCCATACCCCATACTTCAAAAAATGCTTCGAGGGAGAACTGTTTTGTCAGACCAAGACAGAAGTAGTCGGCTTAGTGTAGAAGAAAGACTGTCTTTGGGTTCTATAAAAAATTATGTGGCTTATTCTGATAGTATGGCCTCCATCAAGGAGAAACATGTTCAGGTAAAAATATTTAAATTTTCATACATCACAAATAATAAAATTAAATAAATTAAATGATTTGATGTTTTAACTGTTATATTATGTAGATAGGTATTTTCGACTAAATGTTTCGTTATTAACTTCGGTAGTAATTTATCGATCTGATAGTAGCTGTAGAGCATAAACCGTGTCTGTATTTTTTTAAAATAACCGGAATTGTAGCTATTAGTCATTTATAAATAACTAGATATATACTCATAGCTACAAATATGTATACTATACGTAACTAATAAAAATGTTAACGTAACTCAAGCTCAATTATGTTAAAGTAATTTCATGTATAGTTTTTAGGTTTCTGGCATGTATAAGTGTTGGTGCTTTAGTTCCCAGTAATATGAAGCTGGGCCTTATTAGTTTTGGGAAAATAATGTCACGGGTTTTCACGGAAGGCACGGTTTAGTAGGCGAGTATTAAGACGTCTTGCAAGCAATTAATGCATGTAAGTAACACTTAAGTCGATTACGGTGCTTGATAGTTACCCAAAGGTACTATTAAATATTGTAAAAAGCTGTCGGCTAAACTTATACTTGTGATTTATTAGAAGATTTCTGAGGACGTTACGGAGTCGAAATTTGCACGGTCAATAATGGCCACTACGGTTTGAGTCATAGCGTAAATTGGAATTTCAATCTAAAACATGAGAAGGAGAATATTTATCATGTATAGATTAATACAATATTAAAATCGGAGTGTCTGTTTTTAATATTGAAATAACCCTTTTTTACAAAACAAGATTATATACGTACACCAAAATGAAATTTTTTTAAATTTTTTTTTTTTTTTTTTCCAAAACAAAACCCAAAAAACCCCCCCCCCCCCTCTCTTCCTGGGCTTTTTTTTTTTTTTTCCCCTTTTTTTTTTTAAATTTGATTCTTTTTGATAGACGTATACTTTTTAAGTAATCGTGCTGATAGTAAATGTTTCTAAAATAAGTACTTTTAAGATGTATACTAATCCATGCAAAAGCGCTAGAACACTAGTATTTATATTATGAATATTAACACACCGTCGGTTAGCCTTAAGGTAAAAAATTATAACTAATATTATTTCGCCAACAGATATGTAAACGAAGTACTAGAATACGCCCGCAACAACCCTTACTTTATAAACTTGCTGAATATAGCAGCCGCGGTACAAAAAGTGAGAGAAATCGATCGATTAGTCACTAGAGTGGAACCCAAAAGTAAGATTTATCCCCTAGTAATACAAAAAGAGCTGTTTAGAGGATGATTTTTCATAATAATATTTTTGCAACGTAACGATAGGTAACCACTTCGCTTACCAATAAACTTTTGTTATGTGCGTTATTGTTTTAAGTTATCCTCACACGTTCAATGAAGAGATCGTGTGGAAACTAACAGTAACCTGGTCTACTAAAAGCGGCAAGAACAAACACAGTATATATTCAAGACGGACTGTTTTAGCTCTTTTTCCTTTCTCGATTATATACGCGAAGTACTTATTATTATTTGTTACGTTCGTTAAATTTACGCTTCTCTTTACTTTTATTATTAGGCCATTTTATTTTAATATAGGCGTTTCACTCTATTTGAGTTCTGTCTAAAAGTATTGCTTTTAATATTATCCAGCTAAAGTGTCAGACAAAGATATACAGACCGAGACTCACCCAGTAGAGAGTTACATTGAGAAGAACTATACTTGGGACATCTGGGAATGGAAGCGGCGTGCCTGTCAATGGGTAAGAGAACTATTAGCGAATTAATAGAAAAAATTTTGTTTATTTGTATTAAATAAGATGAAAAGGAAATTTTAACTTAATGGGAATTTGTGTTCACTTTTATGTGCTGTCTATTATTTAAAACCATGTTACAGAGTCATTACATTTAATTTTCTATAGTTTTACGTCTGCAAAAATTAGTATTATCACATATTTCTATATAATCGCATAATACAAAAAGTTGGGTTTGTTAAACTAATGGGTTTTTATGTTTCAAAATTTTCCTAATGAAAATAAATCAACTTTCATTTTGGTTTTTTCTGTTTCAGGCTAATATAGTAAAGTGCCAAACACATTCAACTCAAACAAACTACAGCCATCTGAGATCTGAAATTCAGTGTCAGACAGTCGAACCACGAGATAAATGTCTTCAAACGAAGAAAGATTGTGGGGTCAATACTACCCCTAATGAGGTTTTTCTATGGGGTTTACGGGGTCAGTTGGGATATGGTCAGCATTCAATGGCATTGAAGGAAACTGATACAGAGAAGAAAAAAGGTACTGGGAGTTCGTGCCCTAATTTATTGATTAAATTTAAAACAGCTAATATGAATTAAATTACTGGAGGTTTATACATGTTTGAGGTGAAATTTAATCGAGGTATTTATCTTCCTTTTATTTTGTTTTTAGCTCAAGTAGTCAATATATGTAGCTGGCCGTGCAATCTGGGAGACAACAACATAAACTGACCATTTATAATAATGTTTTTATTTTATTAAATTGATTAAGTTTATTTGAGTTTAATTTATATGATACAAAGAAATTAAACAAATATCTTATTTATAAATTTATTAACAAAAATTATAATTTCAATTCAATCATAATAATTATATACTACACTACAGACTTATACTAGCACTAATAACGTTAATTTTGATACTAAGAAAAATGGACGATCTAATAATAGTACATAGAAAATTTAAACTCAGCATTAGACTAGCGACATTCCCACAAATTATTATGTACCTTCACTTTTAATTTCAAGCGTAGACACACATCTTACAATGATTCTATAACCTTTATTTAGCACAGCTTAGCTAGATACATAAAGGAAATAGTAAACAGAATAAGTGTTTATAACCAGTTCTTTAATTCTGACCTTAAGACACATTCAAAAAGTTGCTTCTGTCGCTAGTCTGTATATCCCATGATATAAAATATGCTGTTTTAATAAGTTTTAAGAAAAGAACAAACATTGCGATCTTAAAGACTATGTGTATAATCAATACTATAAAACTTCTCTACACTGAAATCAGTAACCTATTTTTCTAAATAAAATAATTAACATTTTTGAAACCGCTATTGAAATTACTAAGCTGGTATTAATTCAGTGACACAATATTCTAAAATACCACTATGACAACCTTACTAAAGTATTTGTATTCCACAACAGTATTGTTTAATACAAAGCTCTATCTTTTTCTTAATAACTCTTTAACAAAGGAGTATAATTTGACGTGTTCAGATATTTAAAATTTCATTGTTAACAGTTGAAATTATGTATTGAATTATGGTACTATGAACCCATGTAAATTTCTTTTTCTTTTTCTGATTAAACGAGTTCGATTAAATTGGTTTGATACCTAAAGGTACGTAACTTAGACTTACTGATGAATGCTCTGTGACATAGGTGCGAATCTAAATGTTGCTACAATATGGCAAAAAATTAATTCGGTGGAGGCATAAATCGCTTATTGCGGTGGTTTTACTGTCATGTATATGGCAATTTTACACTGTCGCAAAATTCTAGTTTTTCCCTAGCATAAAGCTTGCTTCATATTTTAATGGAATCTTGCTTGTGACTTTGGTACAAAATCAATAATTACTTAAGGTGAAATATATTTCCTAAGATGAAACTACTCTACAATAGTAAAAAAGAAAAATGTAGAATCTATATTATTTTTTATTTATATAAAATGCATGTTACATATTTTGTACATGATTTCAATGAACTTTGGGTTTTCCTAAATGTGCTGAAAATTAAATGTTGCCACTTCTACAATTTATGACATTTTATTTCAGTTTAGAATAAGCGGCAACAAATAATTTTGAGCCTTTTTTTAATAAATTCTCAATTAACGGTCGTTCAATAAAACTTACATAATATACTTCGTAATCGAAATCCTCGTACCATAGTGGTATCAAGGACCTGTCTAAACAAAAATGAAAGATTAAATTCAATAATGAATAAAAACTAATTTTGGGCATGTACAACGTGTTTGTAGTGCGCACGCGCAGGGGTAAAATTGAGCCAAGATTGTTGTGACAGAGTTGCTTGTTTGATTTTTCATAAAGCCCATATTATTGTATGTTTGTTGATGTGTTCACAAAAATCTCTAAATGTAGAAATATTTTACAAATCCTTCATAATGTTATGACTTTATTTAACAAATATTATTGAATTAAAGGCTGGTCATTAACTAACATTTAGTTCAAACCCACTACTCGTCTATTTTGCATATGAACAGGTAATTGCAACCGAAAAAACGTTAGTCTACAACAAGCCTATGCGTAATTTAAATCTGATAATTAGCAGCCATAAGTATATTAAAATTTACAGGTGGGTTTATACAGGTTACAAGTTCGGAAATAATTTGAGATATTACAAAAACAAAAGTGACATTTACATTCACAAATTATTTCAATATACCTGTGGCTACTTCTTAAAATATAATTTTCGTAAAGACGGCACACAACAAACAATATTTGAAACACATAAATTTGCCTTTTTTGAAGTAAAAAGCATTTTTAACGGATTTAATTGGATAGCCGATACACTACTGCTCGGGTTCTATATCAAAAATAATGTTGGTCCTAAATTTTCCTATAGAAAATCCGACAGATCGCGTTGATTGTGATTGCTCTACAGTGGATAAATCACATTCAAGCGAACTGTTTGTTAAATTAATTAACTTTTTCATACAAGTATCGTAGATACAAACCCGGGCGTAGGACCATTAGGCAAAGGTGATATGCAATTATTATATATATTATGACCTATATAATAATTGCATATGGGGCACTTTGTACATATATAAAAAAATATATTTCGAGAATCAAACCCGTCAAAATATAAACAATTCGATTTACAACCGATTTAGCGAATTTTATATTAATGTTAAAGGTAAAGTTCATTAATCATTAAACAACCTCCTTCTAACCTGCGCAGGCGATAGTCGTTACCTGAATTAAAGAAACGATGCTTTAGAATAGTTTCGGAACCCAAGATCTAAGACTTTAATTGCGTACTCACATGATAGCACAGCGCTTGTCCCTGTGCGCTTGTGTCGGCGCAGGCGCAGCCGGGAGCGAAGTGGAGTTCTTGAGGGACTCGGGGTCGAAAGTCTCGGCCGCTATCACCGGCGCTGACAGTGGCAAATCCGTGTTTATTCCCACGATCTGCAATTTAGTCAAAATTAGTAAGTTAACAAAAATTAAAAAAAAAGACATCTGCACATAAATTTTTTTAAAATGTCCTGTATTATTGACATGTATTCAAAAGTACATTTTTTCATGACAGAGTGACGAAGATATTTATATTCAGACTACAGCTATTTCCATAATTCGATTAAGCAAATCTTTCAGACTATTAAATGTTTAATTTAATCACCTCAGCGGTACTCTGAACACAGAGCCGCTCTGAAGCAGCCGTTGTAAATCGGAAAGGTCTAGTGAATCCGCCCAAACGTTCCAGAAGTTTGGCACGTTTGCCCCTCGTCTCGTGCGACTCTTGCACTTCCTCCGCTTCAGGCTTCCTCTTACGACCTACCACTGTGCCCGTGGGACGGCTGCCCTCTGAAACTGCACAACGGTTTTTGAAATGGCAATTTGGGGAGTAAATCGAAATAGATAAATTATGTGTAGGACTGAACTCACTCTACTCTGAATATTTGTTCTATTTTCAAATACGCACAAATATTGCATTGCAAACATCGAATACCTAAAATACAAGGCTAGGTTCACCTATGTTATTCATTACATCTTCATTACTCGATCTATTTACTTAAAAACTTTCATAAGAGATCACTTTCTTTCACCTTTTAACTTCCCCTTCCCTCACAGCATGAAAACACTCTGACAGAAAATTTATTCTTGATTAATAATTTTATTACGTGTCATACCCGAGGCACTACTAGTAGACCGGATGCTGGTGTTAACTCCGATGTTCCTTAATGTCATCTCCTTCAGCGGTTTGTACGATCTCCTCCCGCGAATGTTGCGTAGACCACTTAAGTATGGACTCTCAGCGGTTGAGGGCTCATCAATCATTAGAGACGGCTCTGTTATGTCCATTTCCATAGTTGTGTTGTTACCTGAAAATAATTTTACATCTCATTATATTTCGAGCAACAATTATTGTAGCATAAAAATATTTGAATTTATTAAATCTTGTTCAAGACTTAAAAAACTGAAAAATTAATATTTTGTAGACATACTAAAATTCTACAAAATATTATTCTAAAACCTTTGCAGCAAAAAAGATTTTTTAAAGCCACCAATGCCATTTTACATTGTACTCTAAGTTTATTGTATGATATATGAGCTGGAATTGTCCCTCACCAGTATAATTGGCGAGCAGCGAGGACTGCGTGACGTCAGCAGGTGTGGCGAGACGCATACTGCGGCGGTAGGGCGACACCTTGACGCGCGACTTGGAGTAATTCGTGTCCAGCTTGCGCGCGCCCTCTGCGCACACACATTGTCACACTACACACATCGTTACGCTCTGCCATGTGCAATACACACACGCACTAATACTGAACTAAGACTACACACTCTCAACTGCCTCCATAGTAACTTATTAGCAGATTATACAAAAGTATAACTTAACAACAAGTAAAGCAGATCATATGACTTTTGGAATCAATCTCCTGCGAAGCAACAGTTTTCTTTATCTTAAATACAATGTCGATTACATGAGGCAATAATGGTATTAAATCCTATGAAAATAATATGGTTGAAATCGCAGTTATTACATGAGAAAATACAATTGCTATAAGTTTGAAAAAATACTCACCCTCAGTCTCCACTTCTATAGAAATTTCAACTTTATCTTCTATCTTACTGTCATTCTTGTCATCCTTGTCACACACACTGTCATTTTTGTCCTGTTTAGGTTCTAGCTTCTCTGTTTTATCTTGTCTTTTTGGAGAGTCCGATGAACGCAGCTTACGATCAGAGATGTCATCTTTGAGTTTTAGCAGTTTCGACTCCTTAGACTGAAAATCAGGTTGGCCACTTAGCACAAAACGTATCACTCAGTGACTTTCATATTTCAAAGTATTAAAAAATTAACGCAAATTGTTAGTTTGCTGTAGAGACTACTTCATATGAACATTATTATTTTCCTGGTATTATTTCTGAGGTGAGTTTTTTTTTGTTGTTAAAATAGTCAGATAGCGTAAGTCGAAGAAGAAATTTCACATAAATATATTTAGTGTACCAATTAAAAATATTATATAAAAAATTGAGTGTAAAACAAAGGAAACTTAAGAGTATATTTTAATTAATAGAATCAGGTGTTACGCAAAGGCGTAAGTCCATAGTATAAAATTCCAATAGACCATTTTACTAGTCCTTTGAAAAAAACCCTCAAACACTCGGGAAGAAGACACCATTGCATTCTCAGGATGATTCCTCTACAAACTGCGCAGTGTGTTTGAGGGTTCTTTCGCGTCTATTAGTATTTTTGTAGCAATAATTTGTTAATCGTAACGTTTAACTTAGCTAAAAATATGTCTTACATCCTCAGGCACATAATCCTTGTCCGCTTGTTTTTCGGAAGCGGGTCGCGGCGTTTCGGGCGTACGACTCGCCTTCACCTTCACCCAAGACATAGATATGTTAGTGCAATAACATTTCGACTGGTTAGTTACAAACACAATACACACTTTTATCATGACAAAAGCTTTAAAATTTATGAACTAATAATAACCATAATATTGTCTTTTATTAACATAACTGTTACTCATTTAAAGAAAAACACGGTAGACCACGAACGCTGTAAAGTACGCGAAACGTCGGAAAATTTTAAAAATAATGTTAAACATATTTAAATTTTGCAAAAATACATAACTTAATCCGTTAACAAAGTGTTTTTCTTTAAACTAATAACCAGTAATTTTGTATTAAAATGGTTCCAAAATGTATTAGAGTTAGGATCGGAAAATGAAATTCACACTTCAATATTAATGACGATGAAAAACATGGTTACATGGAATATACAAAAACATCGAAAAAGTTTTTTATGTGTATCATCCTACTTTTGTAAAGGTTGCATTAATACAATTCTGTTTTGAGTGTATTTTTCATAAAACATACAATTTCATTGATCTTAGTAGAATTCTTATAATCTTTAATACATACTTGAGAGCGGCGAGTATAACTTCGACTTGGTCCCTCAGGAGTGGGCGGTTCGAAGCACTCTATATCAGAATCCTCATATGCCAGTTCTGGGAACATCTGGTCATCTTCTTCCTCAGAACTGACGCCGTCAACTGGTTCACCGTTAACTCGTGCACCATTCTGTTTAGCTTTTGAATCTTTCTTTTTGTCAGGTGTCTCCGACTAAAATACATAAAGAACCAATAGGTAGAAACAATGTAAAGGTAAAAATTAAAACTTTAAAATAATTTTAAATCAATGTAGAGATCAACACCGCGATCAATATTATTCAGACGTCATAAAACTTTCATTTTTCAAGTCCCTCGCGTATACTAATGATAAATTTAGCGACTCAGATGTTTATAAAAGTATTTTTTATTTCCTACAAAATTAGTTAATTAACAATCCAGACCAGCCAATATGAGAAATATAAATGAGTATAAACCGTAATCCCGAGTGTACATTTGAAAGAAATGAACACGATAAGAAAAGAGAGGAATAACTTGTCAAACAAAAGTAACATATTAGTATTATTATTATTTTACTGTGCTATCGAAATAGACTAAAGTATGGAAATAGAGTTATAACCTACCTTTCCGTTTTCTTTAGAATCTTCTTTCGTTTTTTCTACATGAGCCACCGGGGCTTCTTTCTTCTCTGCAGCCTTTTCATTCTTCTCGGTAGTCTTTTCTACGGATTCTTCTTTCTTTTCCGTATGTTTCTCTGCACTTTTTTCAGTAGGTTTGTCTTTTTTCTCTACAGGCTTTTCTGTAGGCTTTTCCTTCTTATTTACAATTTTATCTGTAGATTTATCTTTTGTGTCTGTCTTGTCTACTATTTTCTCTGCAGTCTTATCCTTTTTGCTTCCTTTTTCTTTATCACTTGGGCTAGGTTTCTCTGTTGCTTTCGTATTCTTTTCTGCACTTTTTTCAGCTGCCTGTTTTTCTTTTTCAGCGTGCATCGCCATTTTCTTTTTCATATCTTTTACAGGACTGTCTGTGTGCTTCTAAAATGAAAACATGCTTTTATGATGACATAAATATTTATACTTTTACATTAACCTAGTAATTATTACTAGGAGTAATATAATAAATAAATATAGGATATTTATTATATACTTCATTAATATTGTGCCGACACGAGCAGTTAACAATTTTCAAGATACGTAATCAAATGAGGTCTGTATCTTTGTACAGTTACACCTTGTGCATAGTATACAAGACAGCACAATTGAAAACTTTAAAGCCATCGTTTACACGGTAAATATTGTCAGAAACTAAATTCATATTTACCTTACTATCGTCGCCTATTGGCCCTTTCCGGGTTACTATATTACTCATGGTTTATCTGTAAAAATAACAAATATCATTTAAGAAAGGATAGAGCCATTATATAAGTTTTCTTTATAAATTTATACTTTTGATATATTTTAGTCAAAAATGTATAGTCAAAAATTTTTTACTTAATACTATCTTGTTTTTCTGTGAGTAGAAACACGTGCGATTTTATTTAAACAAGGTTAAAACAAAAATATTTCCCTATTTATTTCCTTATAAGCACAGCAGTTATGTCGAATAATAATAATGTGATTTAATTTATTAATATACTAACGTAATATAACCATAGGTTATGAGTCCCTGCGATTACGAGATGTGATGACTACCGTTTTAGATTCCATCATTACAAAGATGTGAAAAGATAACAGAAGTTTGAATCATGATCTATCATGATATCGTTATCGTCGAATTGTAAAACTATATTATCTCCCAATAATTAATTAATACTTTATTTCTTTAAAAAATTCCAAGTCTAACTTGATTGTTGATTTTCTGCAACGTAGGAGTACTTTTTTGTTCATAAAATCAGAACGCAGCTGCTACTAAACCAATCGCTTACTTGAATTACATGACATACATCCTGTTTTGTTGATGTCAGTTCATAAACGTTTCTATATACTAGCTGACCCGGCAAATGGTGGTTTTGTACATATATAATTTTTATTATATAAAAACGTGTCGTATAAATTTTATTATACTCAACTTTCTTCTTTTTACGTCAGATAGTATCGCAATATAAAATTGTAGTTTGGAAATAGAAGAGTTACAATTGAGGTTTATGTATTATTTTATTTCAAAGCAAAAAAAGATGTTTAGGTATTAACCGTCTCGACAAGTATTTTACCAGACAATACATGAATGCATACAACATGGTAGATGATTTGAGATTATACAAAAACTTCAAAACAAAAGAAAAGATATTATGTAATGAATAATTTGTTGTTTTTGTATAGATTGCACAATAGTTTGAAACTTTAAGGCTTTAAAAAACAAACGCTTATTTAATAACGATCATATTTTTCATGTATGTATAAGAAAAAATAATATTTTCGTTGTTAACAACTCAAAGTAGAGGAAACTCGCAATAAATTTCTACCTTATGTTACCTAGACTAAGAAATCAGAGCCTATTAAATAATCAAGAACCTGTCTTTAGATTTTACCTTGATATTGAAACGTAAAAAACGCTCTACCAATGTAAGCGAAGTAATGACTCGGGTTCAACGAACCAACTTACGCACACATAAACAAATACACAGCTTGTGGTATAAGTATAACGATTCATTTACTATTTCTAAATTGGAATAAATTTAGCAAAAAATTATTCCTCGTAATATTATCACCTATTCGTAATTGAACTATTATTGTAATTGATGGGAAATTAATTATATTAACAATTACCACATTACCTAACGTTGTAATAACACAATTATTTATATGAATCATTAAATTTGATAAAACGAAGACTGAAAAAAAACTAATAAAAAGTTTCATCCTTACATGATTACATACCCTGAATAAACTACAGTAACAAGTACTAGGAACTATTATTTAGTGCTTATTCACAAAGTAATAATGCCTTAGTAATTGTACTAATATTCACAATTTATTAGGTACAATTGTAAAACACCTACAAAATCGCTGTAAGCGTTTATTTATACCGTATAGTTTCCACTCACGCGTTTCTTATGCCACGAAGGGCTGAAGCTATTAGTTTTATGAGTAGATGAACGCACCAAGTGTTAATTTAGAATTTAGATTTAGAATCTTCCCGAAGATACGAAAGAGTAAATTGCCCGCCATTTTGTTTCATTACGTTTTTAAACGATATTTAAACTATCAAACAGTTTTTTAGCTAAATACCAATCTTAAGAAGGCTAGGTTATTTATATACTTCTATCGACACGTGTATGTCAGAGTAACAATGGCTCTATTTTTGCTTGACGTATCTTACAAGCCATGAAATCAAAGCTTTCATTTTCATGTTTTGTAGATGAATAAAAGTATAGGAGCCGCATTCCTCGTGATAACTCAACATAAAAATATTAAAAAGCTACACTAGAGAATGCAGAAAATCTTCAAGCTCTTATCATTCAACAGGTGTGGCCGGCCCTAAAATGTTATCGTTTATAAATATTGCATAACATAGTTATTTGGTCAATTTTAATCTTAAATAAGATTACCTAAATGCCTTAGCTAGTAATTGCATTACTATTATTTAGAAGCTTTCACATACTTTCTCGATAGTGGTGGAGAATTATTATTTTTTTCCAAGTATCTTTTTCTCTCAACTTGCTAAAACATAATTTTTATCTGTAATTGTTCTATACGATTGAACATATGAACACAAGTATGTAAGACGAATACCAATAAAATTTTTACATTTTATGTGCAATATTACATAAAAGTGAAATTTTGGTGAAAACAATTATAGCTTATTTTTAATAACATCCTTAGCGATGTGCAAGCAAAAAAGCACCCTTCTCCTTCATTACAAGCCTGGCAACACGCCACGCAAAAAGGTCTTTGACCTATCTACTTACATAATTATAATTGCTAAAACATGCAAACTCAGTATGTCAAGAAAATAAATCTAGTTATATCATTGTTTCAGTGTAAAAGTAGTAGTTTGTCAAAAGTATTATTATCAAACAATTGATTGACTAAAAATCGGTAGGTACACGTCTATTTTAGACGCGAAAATTTAAAAAAAAAATGTACCTACTTTTCATTTTAAATTATAATATAAAATTAACTAAAATCTAAAAAAAATTTAGATTGTCTCTCTGATCATTTCCAGTCCAGAATTTATTTCTAAGCAGTCAGGTATCAAAGTATTAAAGGTGAGTTAATTTAAAAGAAAGTTTCTCGTCCACTGATATATCAACAAAAATTATATTCAAATGCTGCATGTACTGCTAATTTTTTAAGAAAATTAAAATTAAATTATTTTATATTTCAAATCTATTATAATATATTATATACCTAGAAGCTGTATTTTCTTTGACCAAAAACAATGTGTCACCTAGTTTTCAGACTAACAAAGAAAACAATGACACCTGTTACTATACTGAACTTATTGTAGGTACAAAATCTACATACCAACATGAGTAACATAAATATCTACAATGCAAAACTTTTAACAATATAATACATGATTATATTACCAATACAATAGTCCCATATTTTTTATGGGATATCTATACAAGCTATTATTTAAAAAAAAAATTGTCCCACTTTACAATATTTAAAAGGTAAAACTATTAACATCAGACAGGTGAGATACAAGTATATTTTATCTCAGTTTGTTTCCAAAATAGATCCAGTTACTTCAGAAGGTCAAACCAGACTATATTAATTTAGATAATATTGGCGTAATCACATTACCTCAAGGTGATATTATGTTTATTATGAAGGAATGTTTTTAAATCTTTTATGCATTTTATTTTATTGAAATACAATTTTTAAGATTTTGACCTGTAACTGAATTTAAAACAGATGGTGCAGGTACATCCACTTGAAACTTGAGTATTTGGTAGTGAGTTGTTGAGTATTATATCTCAACAAATAAGAGTAAATGAGTGTTTATGAAAGTCAACACATGGTTGTAATTTAAACACCATGCATCATTCTAAACATTTTTATAATATATGACCAATATAGTTTTACAATGTCTCATGTGGAATCTAGCCAAACATTTTTGAAACTTAGTGTTATAATCACCTTGGTTTGGTTTTGGTTTAAAATCAATTTTATAAACCAAACTTTCATTGTTTGTAGTAAAGTACTAGATGTGTTGAGAAGAAAGAGGAAAAAGTACAGCACAAAACTGTTTATGTACTATAGGTAATAGCAGGATAAATGAACTTACATGCACTGAAAAGTGTAACTAACATTATGCATCAACAAGAACAAATGTAACAATGAAATATTATTTACAAAAGGATGCTTGAGAAGGATCTTTCAATGCAGTTAAAGCAACATGAAAATATATTTGCAATTCAAATAATGTCTTAGCACTTGAAACAATTGACCTAAGACCTCAAAGAGAAACCTAAGTTAGACATTATGATGAAATCATTGAGAATTTACATTTCAATATTTTGTATGAATATTGTATTACGTTGCTATACTTCTTTTGTGGTTATTCTATTATAGTTATAGAACTAACTTTTTGAATAGGCCTTAAGACCAGTTTACTCTCACAAAATATAAATAATACTATTTGAAAATTTATGAGCTTGTTAATTTTGAAAAAATATTTTGAATATTATTATTTCAACCAATATTCAAATTTAAAGAAATATTATTGTATAATGTTGTCCTTATTTCAAACTACATGGATGGAACATCAAACATTAAAATTTAAAGTTTAGACTGCTGTAATTTTGGCTAACTTATTAGTAATTGATAGATAAACATACTTTCTTTTCTCTGTTATTTAAAGTTATATATATTGAAGAAATTAATATTAAGAAATTTGTATTTTTTACTTATACAAAACACAAGAAATTTTTTCCTTGTAGGACAATACAATGTGCATTTTTATTAGTAATTGTGAAGCCACAGTAAACAGCTATTATTACATAAATTAATATTAAACAACTGATTGATAATTTTTGAATGTAACAAATTGCCCTATTTACAAGAAATTCAGAATATTTTTTTTTTTATCCATGAAAGTTATTTTAATATTATAAATTCTTTTAATTAATATAAAGTCTAAACTTTCGTTCTATATTACACTATAATATACATAATGTGTGAGACATCCTCATAGCTATGGTTGAGTGATTGTTATGCCCCAGTTAGTAAGGGATTGAGATAATTAAGGCAGTATTGTACCATGTATGAAAGTATGTGAAGCATGCATATCATATTCCCTAACCTTTGAAAGTGATTATTATATAAATACTAGCTGATCCGGCAAACATTGTTTTGCCATACATGTGATTTCAATTTTATGTATTTTTGTATGTTTATTGTATTATGATACACATAAAAAAATAGAAACTAAAAATTTTGTCTAAAAAATAAATAATAAAATTTAGGGGTGGACTACCCTTAACATTTAGGGGGATGAAAAATAGATGTTGGTCGATTCGCAGACCTACTCAATACGCTCACAAAGTTTCATGAGAATTGGTTAAGCTGTTTCGGAGGAATTGAAGTTTGAACATTGTGAGTTCAAAGAAATGACTGGTACAGTATTTTTTCAATATAACCATTATTAGGAAATGTAATATAAAAGTACAATAGTGAAAGGTTTAGCAATTTGTCCAAGTATGGAAACATATGTAACTTAATATGAAAAAAATATATATTTTATAACACTAATAGTTTATTACATACATACAAGGATATCACTATATCCTTGTATACCTTAATTTACTGTGTGGATTTTTTTCTATGCAACCAAACTTGGTTCCAAAAAATCCATATTAGATATACCATTGCATTTGATTAGTTTGAACAGCCTCAAGGTTATGGCCACACTTCAGTCACAGAATTAGGCACATCGCTATTTTTTGCGGGCTTCTCAAAGAATTAACCTAAGTAAGTCTCATGTATCACGACACACCTTGTAGTCACTAGTTGCCTCGGATTTAAATTTCATTTTGTAACTTTATAACCTTACAAATAAACATACAAGAAAACTGTGTTTGAAATAGTGCACATAAAACATACAACTCCTGTAGGTACTTATACCTCTGTGATTTCCAATTTGAAATAGTACTACGTATATCAACGTAAAAAAAACAATAAAGTTAAAGAATGGCGGGCGGCATAATATGGCGAGATACGTTGATTACAATTAAAAACAAATAATACATACGAATGGATTCTTCCTTTTAATGCAAAAACTGGGCAAAATCCACACAACTATGAAACATAAACTTGGATGGTAAATTTAAGATAGACTTTTTACTTTAACACGAAAGCGTCTCTCACTAATTCACACAAAATAAAAATGTTCGTTGTTCCATAAAGTACAAACGACAAGAACACATTACACAAATATCAATGATAAGTTTGATAGATGCCAGAGTATGACGGATCAAATAAATGTACTCTCGCAATACACTTCAGAATTGACATTAATTTTAATGTAGCGGTGTAGACATAACAACAAAAAAACTCATACATGTATGTTAAACAAAATAGCGGTCTTACTGCTAAAAGCAGTTTCTTAGCAATATGTGGTATTATTTAATAAAAAAACTTTTATTATAGCTTACACATTGAATTAAATAAACAAATCAAAATTAATGGCAATTGTAACGTTGTATTAGTACTGAAAAAAGAGGCGGTATATTACATATTTGCTGTCTAAGATGTTATTGCTATAATCTGTAACTTTTAAAAAATTACAAATATCAGTGCTTTCAGCTTTGTCAAATATCAAACTGTCAAGAAAAGTGAAAACACCATGTGGTTTTCGCGTTTTTTAAAAAGTCTTAATAAAAAATAATTTTTAATTCTGAATTCACTGCGGTTACGAATTACCCCAGAGAACATTACTTTTAAATGTTTAAATAATTAACATGGATTACGTTGTTGGAAGCGTTGCAGCTTTAGTATCTGGTAATGTAACGCCAAGTCGGCCAAAATTATTAAAGAGAGCATTAACTCCTACTAAACACCAACCATCGCCAAACGTTACTCCAAAAAGTGAATACGTTGACGACCGTTCTATATTTTTGTCTCCAACTTTACAGAAAAAGAAAGCTATTGTTAAGAAATCGCCAAAGCGTATATTTCAGAACCCTGACTTGGATACGACAGTTGATGACGGCAAGGACTGTTCAAGTCCAGTAGTAGATAAAGCAAAGAAACATCTTAAGGAACATCTAGAAACTGATGATATAAACATGAAGAGCCCCAAAACTCCTCAGAAAGGAACAGTTTCTTACACAAACTCAGAAAATAAACAAAATGATGATGTCCCCTTAAAAAAGAAGAAAAAGCGACAGTCCAAGGCTCATGAGGGTAATTTAGAGACCATACCAACAAATGATGATAAAGAAACTGAAGATGTTCAAAATATAGTACCCCTGAAGAAAGTGAGAGCTGTTATTGATAAAGAAAATAGTAATCAATTGGAATCTATTGAAACTGCTTCCATAGAAAAAGTTACAGAAATCACAAAAACTAAGAAGAATAAAAAATATAAAAAGAAAAAAAATAAGAATGTTGAAGACATAACTGAGAATACAGAAAATGTGAATGAAGATGTACACATTGAGAAAAGTCAATCAGAAGTTAATTTAGCTGAAGCCAATGAGGATTTGGTAGTTAATCCTAATGCCATCACTGCCCAAGATACAGATTCAGAGCATGAATCAGATCATGAAATACATTCAGAGGATGATCATAAAGAATCCCTAAACACAGGTACTTCATTAATTTATTCTTTAAATATAATGTTATGTAAATAATGAAGGTCTAGAATTTTTAGACTGTGAAAAGATATAGTTTTGAACCAATCAGTCATTATATAAAATAGGGTGTGTGTGGTATTGTAATTATTTGTGATGTGTTTATGACAAATCACAAGATTACATGGGTCTTTTATTCCATGTAATCACAAAAGCTAATACACACACAGTAATATAATAAATACTATAATAAATAATAACTTTCACAGTAATGTTCAATCTTTCAACTTAGTTTACAGTTTCAATTTTGCTACTTTTAATATTTTAAAGAACTCATAACAAAGTGTTATCCTCTTAATAAAGACTAAGAAGTGTTATTATATGCTATTCTTATATCCCTCTGTATAAAATTAAGTGTCATAAGTACTCATTACTCTTATCATATTTTTTTAAAGATTTGTCTGAGTAAAAGCAACAATTTTTATATAAAAAATAGGCACCCAGCGTTGATATTGTTTAAAACAGAATCCCTTAAAGGTCACCATTTTTTATTTCAAAATTTTGTGAATTATTTTTTTAGGACCGGCTGACAGTTCTGATGAAGAAGAAGAACACTCAGATAAGAAAGGGAAAAACAAAAAGGCAAAAGAAATTAAGACTGTTGAAGAAAAAGTGCCCCAAGAAGAGAATGATGATGAAGTTAAAAGAACACTGTTTATTGGGAATGTACTTTACAAGCCTAGAACAAAAAAGGATATAAAAAAATTGTTTAGTCAGTATGGAGATATTGACACTGTCAGGTAAGATATTTTCTTATATGGAATATAAACAGCAGAAAATAACGGAATCTTTTAAATAAAAATAAAAATGTATGGATACTTCCAGAATTCGTGCTGTACCAGTAAAGGATGCAACTATGACTCCAAAGCTTGCAATCATCAAGAATGAATTGCACCCTGAACGGACAACTGTTAATGTTTATGTAAAATTCCAGAATCCTGAATCTGTTGATAAGGTAAGTTTGTTTAGTATAAACATTGTTTGACATATAAAGATTTAAAATTAATAATATTAAAGATTTAACTAGATATACATAATAGCTTAGAGGCCATTAAGTAATTTAATTTTTTAGAGAAAGATGAGATAAAATACGAAAAAACTTTTTAAACTATTTGTGGCCTATAGTGTACTATGTATTGGAAAAATCTATTTTGATGGAAGCTATTATATGTTACTCATTATTTTGCATGAGCCATCTATTATTATACAGTCGGCAACAGAGATCTTTTCTATACAGAGTTGTGATTCTTAGACATATGAATACTCTTGTATCATCAAAAAAATGATAATGGGAATGAAATTACATTACTTTAATGACAAAAAATCCTTGTAACATCTAATTTGTTTTATATAATAAACTTTATAAAATTTGATGTTAAAACTCTTAAATTATGTTAAATATTTACATATTGTAAACTTCATAAACTACAGCTGAAAGTGATTTCGCTTTTAAGGCTTTAGCAGCAAACAACACAGTACTAGATGGTCATCATCTTCGAGTCACTCGAAGTGATATAACTGGTACATTGGACACCAAATGTTCTATATTCATTGGTAACTTGCCTTTCGCTATAGAAGACGAAGCGTTAAGAGCGAAGTTTGAGAAGTGTGGAGAAATAGAATCAGTTAGGATTGTAAGGGACGAGAAGACTGGTGCCGGGAAAGGTATTATAAATACATATTATATTCATTCAAACCAGGTATGTTTCTACATGCAGCAGTCATTAATTTTCCCTCACTGCTATTGTAGAAAGTTGTACTCAAATGTGTCGTAATACTGTGTCCTCATCAACTACTATTTATTATTTTGAATAGACTGAATAATTCTTGGTATTGGGACGTTAGGGTGTTGATTACTGGTAAGATGGATACAAAATTTAATTAATATGAATACCTTTCCATCTGACTTGTCAAAAAGTGACTGTACATAACAAGATACCAATTAACAATACAATATAACAATAGCGGACACGTTCCTAAAATTAATTAATTGCTTTAAAAAGTGTGTAAATTTTTACGAATATAACAATTATAACATTTCCTCTCAGGATTTGGCTATGTCAATTTTAAAACAAAGGATGCTGTAGAATTAGCATTAGCACTAAGTGAAGAAGATCTTACTATTAAAAATAGAATTCTCAGAGTAAATAGATGCCTTCAAATACATAGCAAAAAAAGTGGAGCAAATAACAGAAATAGTGGAAACAACAGAAACAACGGGGACAATAGAAATGGTGGATATAAGAGATATGATGGCAACAACCGGTATGGTGGAAACAATAGAAATGGCAATAATAGAAACGGTGGGTTTGATAGAAATACTGGCAATAGAAATTTTGGGAATAGGAATATGGATAATGTAAATCGAGGATTTAACAGAAATGCACCAGGAAAATTTGACAGAAATAATGACCAAGAACCTGCTGGTGCTTTTAGAAGAATAGCAAATAAAAGACAGAATCAGGTATGTGGTAATATTTATTTGTGCATAATTTTTGGATTCTATATCATCAATGTTTATGTTACTAATTTGACATAAATGTTAACTCGTAAGTGTTTAATAGAGAAAACTGATAAAACTTCACTCATATTTTAGTTTTGTTTTCTCTGTAATAAAAAAACTAAAGTCCACATTTTGTACGTGGCAGAATCCTATGCGCTGAAACAAAAAACCTCATGTCTTTAATCTGTGGCCGATTGCAATGGGCGCCCATAGAAAAAATTGATTATTTTTTCCCGCCATTTTTCACAACTCATTTTCACTGTTGAAATTAAATGAATTTTTGTTGTTATTTTATTCGCAAGTGTGTTGAAAAACGTCGTATGATACACGTGAATATTGCTGATTACCATCCTCAGTTCCCTCAATGTCGCCTCGTAATTACCAATGTTAAACACTTGTACCATAATGTACGATTAACCAATATGTATAATTATAAGTATGATTTACTTATATAATATATAATATATTATAATAATTATTATGTAGATATAACTTTATTTTAAATCGTACTTTTAATCCAAGCAACATGATCAATTTTTCTGCATTGTTCTCCTAGTTTATATCAAACCATTTTACTCTTCCAGGATGACACTGGAGGACCAAACAATAAGCGTGGCAAGAAAGAGAGAAAAGAATTTGTTGGGAGAACTGCAGAAAAGAAAAAGGTAATAGTTTCATACAATTTTAGTATACATTTTGTAAAATTAATATTTAGTAGAGAAGGTTTTGAATATTCAAAACAATTTCATTGTTCTTGGGGGGAGAAAACTTGCTTTAGAACTTGTCGGTGATTATTAGGAAAAACATAATGAAGGATGAAACAGACAATCGTTATTTGTAAAAATCTGTACATTTATGAAAATTACAAAACTATTACATACAGAACTTTAATTTCCCTTTTTTAATATTTAAATGTTTGTTTGCAGAAAGGAAAATTCAACAAGGGTCAAAAGAAGAAGAAAGCACTTAGTGAGATTTTAACTAAGTAATCACAACACTTATTTGTGACCTTATTAAACGCCATTTCAATTATGTGAAGAAGTATTTTTATGAAATAAACTTTTTATTGTTATAATTATTTTTCATTGTTATAAATAATTACATAATGGATATTGACTTTTATCAAGTAGTTCCTGGCCTTGGTCAAATATATGGTTCATATTTATACAACTTGTTGACGAAATGTAAAATTATCAACTTATTTTTGTTTTTTGTGATATTATTTGTGTTCGAATAATGGCGACATGACGTGAAAAAGAGTTCGCGCCTGGAAATGAGTGTGTCTCAGAATTCATTACTTCGAGATTTCTGTTCCTTAAGGATGTTTTTTTTTTAGAAAAAGTAAGTGCTATATTGTGTGGTGGTGATGTCGAGTAAAGAAAAATATCAGTATGACAGATTGTACGGACTTTTATTTAAATATAAAGGTCTTCATTAATAAACACAATATCTTATTTGGTACAGTATTGTATAATTGTCATTACAAAATGTCAATGTTAGCAAAAATAATCACAGTCTGACACTTCTAGCCTAATCTAGCTCCTATTGTATACAAATTATATATTGCCCGTTCAAATTAACCGAATTTATTATATTTTCTTTAAAAAAATACAAATTTTTAATGAAATACCTAGCAACATTTACCTATTCTGCATTGGCATTATATATTGCCATGTCTAAAATACAACCTTATTTCTATGAAACCTAAACTATGTCAAACTATACTTTACAGATTATCTTATTGCCATTTGCAAGTTGGTCTTTATTTATAATCTACGGAACATAATTCGATTGAAGATGGCGCGGTAGTGTCAAAATTTTAGATTATAATCATCGATTACATTAAAATTTCGTCGCAAAGTTCGATAAAAAAATCACCATTATGGCACCATCTAAATCTATGGTAACTTCGAGTCATAGACAATTAACGTAGTCTTCTACCGGAGGTATACAAATGTATCATGGGGAAAACCAATATCATGAAAAATTTAGATGTAAAATAATTACATTTTATGAAAGACGTTTTTCGCTTCAGATGAATACTAATTCATTTCTTCTTTTTATACTCTCTAGTAGGAAATTAAATGTCTGATGATGGGAAAACATTTTAATCTCTTTTCATGGAAAAACACCCAAAGGAAAGTGTTGGACAAATCATAATTGCTAACATCCCTATAACCTTATAGTATTATTCTACTATTTACATTGACTTACAGTCATTTACTCTAAGGCCTGGCTTATTTTGGCGGGATTAGTACAGATTATAATCTAATTTCATCAATATAATCCAGGCAGGTGTGAAATCAATTTTAACCGATTTTGTTTGTAGAAAAATATCTACGAGTAGCTACCAAAATGTAAAAAAAATACGTATCTATATAATAATCAGCTTTTACTCCTGGTTATAAAGATTTCACACATTGTTCATATCTGTTTGAGCAAATTATTTCCACGACGTAGCAGAATAATAGGGGTTGCCATATACAGCAGATAAAATAGAACTTGCATACAAAACCCAGAAAAATAAATAATCACCGTTGTTATGTAAAAACCCAATAGTAAAATCTTTTTCTTGGATCATCTATGGTTTAAAATTTTAATATTTCATCACTGCGGTAATATTGGATATTTTCGTATGATAAAACTGGATCAAACATTTCTTTAGGCCCAAAGACCTGATACTGGGTTTTTACAAAGCAACACTTATAAATAAAAAAATAATAATTTAACCCCGTTTGAACCTTAAAATGGTAAGAGTAAGGACTAAGAATAAAGATATCCACGATATAGTCGAAACAAAGCCCATATACACGTCAGGGTCAGTTATGGGCCAACCGCGGGTCAGTATCGATCTTAAGGACGAGGTAGCGAGGGTCAAGGGTAAACAAGTAGACACGTATCGAAGGATCCAAGGCATACCCTCGATGGGCCAAATTACCCCACTGAGTAGGAGAGTGGGATAGAATGAACCAAGGGCAAGCTGGATGGCGTTTCGTTCGAGCTCGCAGGCCGCTGATATCACGAAACCGAAGCACATTCCACAAAGGCCTGAAAAAGTATATAAGTTTTACGCTAGATAATTTAAGGCCCCAAACGTAGGAACAAAATGTATGTGCTAACGATGAATTTACCTTGCAAAAGCGTCAACATGACGACATAAGCGATATTTCCATTACTCTTCACTCCAAACACGAGGATCATAAAAATAAGCACCAACGCCGTCTGGCCGCACATCACCACAAACTGAGTCACCACGTGAGAAAACAAAATCTCCCCTGGGGAAACGCCGGCCACCCAAGATCGGTCCAAAAGACCCTCAGTACGTTCTACTATGAGAGCAGACGAAGTCAGGGCTACGGCTAAGAAGAATACGATTCTGGAAAATAAAGTTTTCAATATCCACTATTATATAAATTCAGAATTCCTGTCATAATAAAAATTAGCTGGGCGATACCTAAGCCATTTTATATACATAGGTAAAGTATAAAAATAAATTTAGACTAAAATCGTTCAATCAATAAGCATCAATTAAAATAATAAAGACTTTCTTTATTATTAAATAATATCTAATTTTGTAACATTTATGGAATCATTACAAGACATATTTTCTAGGAATAACTTAACTCTGCAGAATAGTAGTAGCACTCACTGGTACCAAACAGCGATGCGAGGACGCTGGGATTACCGACGTCACCTCTCGTCGCACGGATCGAATATTTTACGCTCAAAATAGAGTCAGGTCTACAAAATCTGCTTCTTAGATTGGTCACTGTTAAACTTGTGACCAATTTAAGTAGCATAGATGCCGTCCATCTATTTGCCCAGAAGCTAAATCGGATGGGGGCGAAGCAGCTCTTTAAGCCTGGACTGGTCAAAGCTTTGGCACGGAAATTATGCCAAAGCTTTGATCAGTCCAGGGAAAATGTCCCAAACATAATATAGTCCCAAATATATTTTTAAAACCAACATAGCGAATTGTCACATCTATACAACTTTGCTTATTTGTGTTTAACTTACGTTAGAATAACTCCCGGCGCGACGAAGTCAGTGAATGAAGGATTGGTGTCACCGTAAATAGGGTCCTTGAAGTCGATAGGAATGTCGCCCACTTTAGGATTGTAGTTACACGTCGATAGAAGACCCTGAAATAGGTTTCGGTTAAAAATAAGTATATTATTTTGGTATACCAGATATTTCCGGCACCTGGATAAGGGATGCTATTCACGAAAGGTACCACATATACTAAAAAAAATATTTTTACTACATTTTATATTTCAACTACTACTTCTTGTCGTAAAATGCCTGCGCTGTAGATTTAAAAATAATAACTTTTTTAAAATTTTAACATTGATTTTAACATTTCGTTTAACATTTAGTTTATTAACACGAAAATTACCTTAGCGAAGTCCCTGTAAGAGAATTGTATGTCTCGACTCAGCATCAAACCAATTTGCTGGTTTGACATGTCGAGCCACACTTCCACCTCCGATGACATTATCGTCTCATTGTCAGCTGTGTCACCTGAAAATAATTCATTTTATAATGTTATTAATGTATATAACCACATTCTCTAAATTATCATACTTTTTTTATAATTTTTAATGTAAATACAACCTAATTGAAATTAAACCGATTTCTTAATTTAAGCTAGGTATATATGTATACGAAGCCGTCTAATACTACAACTAAAAGTCAGAATTCAGATTAACATTAATAATCTCGACAAATAGCCTTTTTTTTAGCCAGACAAATATTCGTTTTTTTATGCATTTTAATTATTTAGATGTCCAATATTTTAGTTACAGCGAAGGACGCCCGTGGTTTAAAAGAGAGTTTTCAACATTTGATTTAAATAGTAATATAAAAGAGAGCTTCATGATTTTAAGAACCTCCTTACCTAAAGCCAGTCTCGCGACTAGTGAATCCGTATAATTCTCATTGAAATAGATAACTCCCCAAGCATCTCCTTCACGAACTGCGGTTTTGGCATCTTCAAGATTGGCGTAATAGTTCTTGATGATAGATCCATTTTTCAAATTATCTAGATACCGGCAAGATAGATTCTTCATAGAACAAGACGCGTTGTAAGGACAGTAGCCGTCGAAGACATTAACGTCGTCATTTACTATAGCCTGCGATAAATAATTATAAAATCTTTAATAGACTTCCTTTACACAAAGAATATTTCTTAAAAAAAATTGAGAGCCAAACTTGACAAAGTAACAGTTTGGATACATTTGAATAAGATCATCATCATATTCCTATAATATAAAATTATTAAGTAAGTCTGTAAATCAATGTTACTGATACTTTATACATGTAGACAGAACACCATCAAATAAAAAAAAAGAATTTGAAAGAGAGATAATTAGTTCAAAATATCTGTTTATTTGACACTTAATATAGAGAGCAAATCTTACCAGTTTAAGTCCACTCGGGTCCCGTCCAATCGCCAAACAGAAGAGAATGACCTGCATCACGGGTAAGGCAAAGATGAACAGCATCACACCAATATTTCTCCACATACGGAGGAAGTTCTTTTGTATCAGCGCCTTGATTTTACCACGGGATGTGAACTGGAAATAATATTAAATATTAAAAAAAAATCCTACTTGTTTAATAAATCAATCTTTAGGTGCAAATTTTTACATAATTTAATAAGGATGCTTATTTATATAAGCTATGAAGTAGATATATTATTGAAATCTACTGTATTTAGGTAGTGAATTCATCTTTTTTTAATTCTGATGAATATCACGTTTTGTTTAACATGTCTTTACTAACATTAGGTAAAAAGTCTTTTCACAAAACCATCAAGTACCTATTGGATAATTCTATTAATTTTATTTTTTAATAAGGGTATTCATATTTAAGTACTTACACTAAATCTTCCGGCGCAATCGGTACAGTCCGTAGCGGCTTCCGATATTTTTCCAGGCAGCTTTTTTGATTTAAAACAAAACAATTTTTGAATTATAATGACTGAATATTATATAACGAATACATACAAATAAAAACGCAATTTAAAAATCTATAATATAAGAAAATAACAATCTATTTTTGAAAGGTTTTATGTTTTGTAATGAAAATAAACTGTAGCGAACATGGTGTGATTATTCTTGAGTACATTGAGCAAATACTCACATCACCATTAGAACCAACTCCGTTGTCAACAATCAGCACCTCCTTACTCTGGTGGAAGTTTAGCCCGATAACTTGCGCGTCTTCATTGGCGTAGGGAGCCTCTTCCCGTTTGGACATCTTGTTGAGACCTAGGCCTCCACCTGACACTGTTATTTCTGGTACCTGATTTCCTTGGCCTGAAATTTTTAAGGAATTAAAAGAGCTATTAAAAAAGACGTTGATATGTGTAAGACCGTGCAAGATTTGTAACTGCTCTCTTAGACATGACTTCGAAAGTAAATTTATATATATTTTTCTAAATGTAACCTAATTTGATAAAATTTGGTAATAATGATAATACTTTAAAATATGATAAAAATAGGAAGTCTAGAATGTCTATGTAAGTAATTGAAGATCGCGTGCAACCTTTGCAAGGTCTCGAAGTATGATCAAGATTATTATTGTTTTTCAGAAACGTTTAAATGAGACGGAAAAATTAAAGTCTACAAGCTTCATTTTTGTATAATGTGAGCGTTTAGCTGAACTTTTTACATAACTTATAATTTTTATGCGCAGACTTAAAACTGCTTAAATATGAATTTCCGCATATCAAAAAAATATCTCTAACACGTTGTATACATAAGAGCATAAGCATTACCCTTAATAATTTTGAAGTTAAAATTGAAGTTACATAATATATAAAATTTTAACTTTATACATTATAAAACATCATTTATTAATTTATACAGGATAAATGAACTTGACATGAGACCAAACGACCTCCAAAGGTGCCAACTCGCCTCTGCTAATTGATTAAATAAACAACGAAATCGATAAATATACACTTTTAAGTAATTTTTAATATATATATTTTTTATATATAGATGAGAGAGGTCAAGAGTTAGGAGTTTGGTAAAACTTTATACTATTATATACATAAGTTTTACCAAACTCCTAACACTTGACATCTCTTCCCACGTCAACAATGTTTCCGATATAAATGCATACAAATATTTTTTGTTTGAATTCCCATTATAAAATGCGTCGCATTTCAATATTCTGATACATGAACCTATATCCTATCTATCCTATATCCTACCTATATCTCGTAGTTATTAAATAACATTCTACATTTTATAGGAGACCGCATTGATTTGGTGCACTTACAATCATACCCTTAAATTGTCGGTATTAAAGTTGTAATACATAATTTCACATTTATTAGTAACGCATGGATTTCCGTTCACTAATCACGGAACTCATAAGATGTCATTGCGCAAACATTTATGTAATGACTTATATAGCTATATAAGTGTAGTTCATTTATCGTAGTTACTCATGTTACATCTTAATCATTATTAATAGGTAATTTTAGTCTAAAATCCATAAGGTAAAACCAATTAGTATAGCCAAGTTTTATACTTTACTGACAACTAGTATAAGAATTGTTTTACAACATCATCGAGTGCTAAAACAAGCGTCGGGTGAATATTAATATTTAATAATCTTTCGTTAGCTTTAGAACTTGAATTGGTAATAATTGCCAAATGAGAAAAATAAAAATGTCGTAAAAAATAGGAATCTTATAAAAAAACAAACGTGGTTATTAGCTTCTTTTAAAAATGAATATTTGATAAATCTTTTATCATTAGTATGTTAACTACGTAACGTGCGAATTATGCGGTGTAATATATTATAGATTGTCATTGCCGCGATTTTATGTTTTAATGTGTGTTCAATTATAAAAATTCCGTATATTTTAAATCATTAAAATTATTCGTGGTTTGTTCGTTCAGTTTATTTTTCTATGGGGCAGTATCTCCTTTTAGAAATATTACTAAAACTACTTCAAAATGTATTGTAAATAATCTAGTACCGTGTTTAACACCATGACAAATTTTATTCGTGCAAATACCAACTACGATTAAATAGGTCGAGATAATTTCTTATTAAACCCTACCTAGTAGTTATTGCGATATTAATGAATGCGCTCATGACATACCTTGTTTCCTAGATAGTTTGAGGAACACATCTTCAAGTGATATGCAGTTGTACATTCTGAGCAGCGCCTGAGGTGGGTCCTCGGCTAACAAGCGACCACTACGCATCAAACCGATCTGAAAAATTAAATGTCGTTTGAGAAACAAAATTATTAAGCCGTAATAAAAAGTTTGTGCGCCTTTTGATACGGTTTCCTTAAAATCCCTATTTTTATAATAATCACTAATTATAAAAATTGCAGTAAGAAATTTAGAAAAAAATCGAAATTTAGAAAATCATTTATATTCAGTGAAACCCGATATTTTTTCATATGATTAAAACACGTGTCGAAAGATGTTAAACGTGACACTAGAGATACCTCCTGACCTTGAGTCACATTCCAACTTAAAACTTGATGTAATTATTATAAGGTTGAGTGTACGTGGGTTTTATCTCGTCGTGTTTTATTAAGAAAGTCATATTTATTATACGTGCTATACGGATGAGATTGGTTGAGAAAGTAATAATTTTATTGTGTTATACATATGTGAGTTTTTAACTATTTGTCTTTATTGCTATGAACTTGTATTTAAAGAACGAATAAATTCGGAAAAACATTATCTGGAGTAGATTTATAAATTCTACTCATGATCATTTCTAAGCTTTCTTATATTTTGACTTATGAAGACAAATGTGCTATTTTTAAATTACTAAAAAATTAAAATCTTATTTCTTTCAACCAGGACAAAACATATCATTTATCGATAGTAGATAAGTATGAGGCCTGTAAAATATAGAAATAAAATAAGTTCTATTCTAAAACTTGTTAAGTTTAAATTATGATAATCATTAGTAAAAGGTCAAGGGAAATATCATACCAAAATAGCCTGTAGACACAAGGTATACAGCCTATGTATGTGAGCCTACTGCTTTTTCTTTAATTATAGAAACATATAAAAAAATGACGCAACATTAAGGTTATTTGTGAACACTTTAACACTGATTATCTTAGATTTATTTTACACTATTGGCATCTCAAAGACAAAGTAAAATGTATTAGGCATGTAGCACTTTTATGAACGTCAAAAAAAGAGCCCTGTTTATTTTAATCTCGAAATTAACTAACACTTTTCATGTCAGAGCGGCCGAGATGACTACTGCCATTAAACTCACCGTACTTTGTTTAATCATTTACGAGATCTACTACTAGATCTTATGAGATGGCATGCATGCCTCTTCGGTGGCTCGTGAATGCACTTATTTTGCAGATACGTATTTTTTTTATTTGCTCAGTAATTAGATCGGAACAGGTCGCTTATTTCTTGTTTGTATGAGATTTAGCATTTTGTTTTTATTTAGTGCAATATGGTTAAAAATCAAGATTTTCAGAAATTAGGAAGTAACAAAACAAGAAAATTACAGCGTATTTTACACAAGATTTAAGAAATACATATACGAGTTTTAAATATTTTTTGCAAGTGCTCAAAGTTAATGTTTGAAAATTTCCATTGCTAAGTCTCAAATAAATATTCCGGCCATGAGATGTCTATTTCGGACAAACGAGGCCCATTGCCTTTTAAAACTGATATTAAAAAGCTTTTAATAAATATATTTAAATATAAAAATCCTTGAATATACTTATTTGAACGGAGATAATTAAAACAGCTCCTATACATCTGCAAAAAGATTTTTTATCGAACAAAATTTTTTTTGTTTTTTTTTTAATAATAGAAGCAAATTTATAGATTTTCTTAATGATACCATACAACTCAGCATAGGTCTAACAAGTAATTTTAAATAGCTCAAAGTTAAAATAAATGCTTTAATAGCGATCACCATACAATACTTTTAATTACATCATACAATCAATAAGTAACTTACTGAAAGACAACTTACACAATGTGCCTGCCTGGCCTCTTCAATATAATGGGTCGTGATTATAACAGTCTTGTCTCCGGAGCTGGTGATCCGCACTAAATGCGTCCAGATGGACTGTCTGAGGAGAGGGTCGACCCCCACGGTGGGTTCATCAAGAATCAGTAGTTCAGGATCATGCATCAATGCAACGGCGAAGGACACTCGCCGCTGTTGTCCACCACTGTAAATGTAATATTTTTTAATGATAATGTAATGTACATCATATATGTAACGTTTCAAGCTATGTCAAACAAATAATAATGCTTTATTTTTATCAATACTGAATATCTACAGATTTATGGCACATTAAACATTATGAATATCAGCTCTTGATTGTTTGTAAGATAGATGGTGGTTTCCACAAAACTACCAATAAAATATATATATATGTTATAGTATAATATACTATCAGTACACATTACACACACGATCGGTTATCCGTATATATCTTTATGGAATAACACAATTGATATAGGTACATATATTTATATATGTATATGCCTATTATATTTATAAAAGGTGTTGTAGATATCTATTTAGATATATAGCAACACTAGAACGGTCATGCTCAAGACAAGTGTACACCGAATCGGGGATCAAAGTTATACAATTTCGCATATTAATTTTAACGTATTAATGAGTTAATAATATCATAATATCGCGTTTTCATTTGTTAACGAACTTTGGGTGTGGATTTGATAATCTTATTTGTTGTCGCTTCAATATTCAAATGTATTCGTAGAAAGTATATATTTTTTTAAATAAATTAGTAACTAGTTACTTGAAAGTATGACTCAGATATTTTAAAGAGAAACGCATGATTCATCAATAAATGAGCAAATTCATATATGATATTCGTTCATGAATAGTTCATTTATTAAGCATACCTACGCACTATAGGTACTACAATGAAATTAATATTGGGTATATATATCATGATTTATGACTTGTTTATAGCATCGGTTGATTCTATTACTTTCTAATTTTTGTCTTCCTTCACAAAAAATACCGTTTTATGCGCCTGCTCAATAATATGTTTTTGAAACCTAGATCACTTTTAACTATATGACTCGCACTTAGACCTGAAACAATCCTCTTTTAAATCTTTTATTTGTATGAAACTAAGTTTAATAACATGTTGTTACATTACTAATAACATTAATAGAGTGGTATGCAAACAAGTAAACGATGTATTGTGTCGGGGTGTGACAAATTGACACCAATTGTAACGTAACAAGCGTGAAACAATGTGACACGCACTAATTTCTGACAGCCATTAGGTATTGTTTGAAATAGCCAGCGCTGCCTTTGTCACATAATTAAAATAAATCAATTATTATTTCAAAAGCTCATAAAACAAAGTTTGGTTATTAAATCAAATTTTTGTAGTGTCACAATTTTAACTTATTACAATTAAAAATGTATTCTGAAAGTCCAAAGAATAACATGCGCTTTGTTTACAATCACAGGACTTATCGAAAGTTCACTTCGGTTAAATTGTTTAATATGATGTATCAAATATTTAAATTACAAAGTTGATTACACGATCTTAAATGAACCGAAATAATAATCAGAAACCGATTTGTCAAAAATAGGGCTAACTATGTACATCCGTAGATAAGCTATTTAGTAAATCATATAATAGTTCGTAAAATAAGTAATCGTGTAATCGCGTTATTATAATACAATTGTATTTATACATACAATTTATCATTATTAAATAACAAAAATAAACTCTAGAGATAAGTATATGAAAAAGAAATGCGGATATTATTAATTGGCCAGCAGAGTAAATGTTGAGTTTTTTGACCTTAAACAAAAAATGATAAAAGAACGATAAAAAACATAAACTAGTCCAGTCGGCTATTAAGTCAACTGGATGTATGTCCTTGCTTTCATGATATCCTGAATATTTTTGTCAAAAACATGTTAAGTGCCGAACGCAAAATGGCGTTAAATCAAGATGGCGGTTGTCATTCTCAACTTCCACTTAAAGATGTAGTCAATAGTTGCTGCCTAGAAGTATTGCAAGGTTCAATAGTTTGTTCAACAAGGACTTAATTAGCCAGCCATTTTATTAAAAGAATATTTAAAATATATTATTCAGTTTTGTAGAAAAAATCCAGTTTATAATAGAAGCAAATTGCGGAACTTACTTAACTTAAAACTTGTGTGACAGGCGTGAACACCACTTAACGTTGATAATATTTAAATGATCCATAAACTAAAGCCTAATAAGCCTAATTGCTTTATCGAATGTTCAATTTAAATAATATATGACTAAATGATTATATGCTCGTTCGCTGGTTATGCCTTCGTGAACAACATCCAGGACGTTTTTTCAGGTTTCAAACAATAAACAAAAAGTAACACTAGCGAATGAAAAATAAAGCTTGGTTAAGTTAAAGTTACAACATAAAACCTACGTAAGAGTTATGTTATAAACTAGGCAGGTAACAATTGGTTCATATAAAATGGTCATAACTTTTGGCTGGCCAATTACATTTGATGTTTAGAATATGATAATTACCTTACTACGTTCACACGTTCTACTTGCAGTATCACGTAAAATTAGATTAAAAGTTTTCATATTTTTATCAATTTCATACGTTCTATGAGACTTTATACAATTAAAGCATTAAGACCTGCAAATGGGCGAAAACAAGCAAGACACTACAGAAACTCAGAGGTTTAATTTATTTTTTTGGAGTAATTATGACAGAAAACTATAAAATTTACTAACCGACCCTTTCTTTTACTGTCGCTTTAATATCAAATTTAAATTTATGTTTACTTATATATTTAAGTTTATTACTTATTCATTATTTGGTTGGTAAATTACTACATTAAATAAATATATTTCAATGCTTGTCATTCGCCACAAGCAATAAAATTTTATAACAATGCAAATTAAAATTAATTGCTACATAGTGTTTGGAAATGGTATAAATATATTTAACATAATAAGTTTTCCTGGTGTATGCGCGTTATTTTAATGTGAAAATTAAATAAGTTCCGCAAAGTTATAAGTAATAATATTATAATGTTTTTCCACTTCTAGGATGGAAAAAAGAAGCATACGCATAAGCATTGATGTTGGCCTAGAAGGCATACGCAGTTGTACAAGACATACATTCTTCAAGCACTGTTTATACTACGCAAAATGGATGACAGCTCTTTATCTGTTTTTCTACAACCTTTGGCTATTTAGGGTATCGTTATATATATTGTATAGAGAGAGCTAAAATATATGTATCGGTTTTAATTATGTCTCTTAACCGAATTAATGAATATACTTTAGACATTTACATAAATAAGACTTAATCATAAATTTCCACCACACTCGTAAAAATTTAAAATAGGTTTGCAAACGCAAATGTTACTTTTTATAGAGTAAAATCAGAAAATGTAATAATATGTATTCGCATAGTGTATTTGACCAATGTCAACTTCCTTACTGATACGAGACGTTTCTTTGAAACATTATCCTTGTTTACGATGTAAATATATCTTATATTAAAATTTATATAGCATTTAGTAATGTTTTATCTAAATAATTTTTAGGTTTAGTGTAAATAATAATAATAGTTAGTTAGTGATGTATTTTTATTAAACCTTAACATTTAAAAAACAGCAGAGGACATGGTAAGCTTACTTCAGTTTTCAACTTTTTATAGAATCACTTAAAATTGTATTTTCTTTTAAATTTTAATAATCAGTGGTTGTTAACTTGCTAAATCACGTATATTTTGACTCAGTTTGCCATTAAACGTATAGATACTTATTAACCTTATTGCCACATTCTAAATATTTATGGAAGACTCGAGAAAAAATAACAAACCTCAAGTTCTTGACCATTCTGTTCTCACTGGGAAGGTCAAGGAAGTCCAGAAGAAACCGTAAACGTTCCACAATTTCTCTCGTCTCCATACCGAAAATCCAACCAAAGTACATCATCGTTTCCTTTATAGTGAATTCCCCATATAGAGCTATTTCTTGGGGCATGTACCCTACTCGTTTTCCAGGAACACCGGAACCTAGTGAAAATAAAGATTGCTTAGTGTTTGTGTGTTTACTACGTTGTTATGTATCATACGGCTATTCTTACATTTATTGTTTGCTTGAAATTAAATGAATTTAATGTATACACATAAATCTATTCCTTTTTTATTATATGCGTAAATATGGCTCTATCTCTGATCTATATGGCTATCGATGATATAAAACTAATATACACTGAAAATCTGTAAAGCTTTGTACAGCCTTGATGTATCCATAAATTCTCATAAAAAACAAACCTTTAGTGCCTGGCTTTCCACCGAGCACCCATATATCTCCACTATTGAGTTTCCGTCTGCCAACAATGCAGGAAAGTAGAGTCGTCTTGCCGCACCCTGACGCACCTAGTAGGCCGTATCTGAAAAAAATTAATGTGAAATAACATAGGAAAATGAAGTAATTAGTTTAATTTTTTTTATGTTTAATAAAACAATTATTTTGAATAAGAACAAATTAGTTTTACACTATTAGTTTGGAAAGAAGTTAGCACTTTAAGTAATATCACATTTATTTAATTATTTGTCCTCTTTATTATGTTTTTATGTATTTTTTAAAGAAAAATTATGACTTGAATGTGAAGTTCCAACAAAAAAATTAGAAAATATGCTTATTACTTATTAATACTAAGTTTTAATTATTATTAACGGTACAGCGTAAGACAATCATAGAATTAAATATTAAATACAATAATTATATGAAAGCAAAATATAAATATTCTAGGATAACATTTTAAGGATCAGTTTTTTGTTGCATGACGACATCAAACCAAGGCGTTTAGGTGCGTTCCGTTCAACATATTATATTAAATACGATGCAATGTTGAAATATCCCGTCTTTCGTAACCAGACTAGAAATTTGTGCGCCAAGGCAGCCGCAGTAATTGTCGAATTGTGTGCCGTTTGATCATTTATAAAACTAAACAAACACAAATAAAGAACATGAGATTTTAATATTTATATAAGAAATTGTAATTTTTTTCTTTACTCTATCCATAATATATTCATATATAGAAATTTTTTTTGCAAGTTGTCCAGAGAATATGTTAGTAGATGTGTTGTCAGTCAAAATTGTCTATAAGTAGTGTGTACTGTTTGTCAATAATGATCAGTGAGACGGTTACAGAAATATCAACCATACCTATTAAATTAAATGATAACGGTGAATTATTTACAAAACAAACTGTTTTAGCAGAACTGGTATCTTCAACAATCCCTAGTCAATCCTTTCTATAATACAAACATCATACCATTCTACGTCACACTATTGTCTCCAACTAAGAAATCAAGAACGCGTATTACCTACGTAGTAAGGATCAATTTTGTCATCACACCTTATTTGCTGAGTATAATTATTTGTAAAGGTTAATGTTCGTTTGTTCGCACTTGGCTCGGTGCCATCCTCCTTAGATATGGATGTGTAGAATTCGCTATATCTACATAGTGTTAGTAGTCAGTAATTCAAATAATGTTTATTTCTATTCATTACTTTATTTTTAAATATAATATACTGTAGATATTATATATAATAAATGTTAAGACAATATTACATTTTGCAGATAAAGTACCTAAATATTTATAGTATGGAACCGGATTTATGTAATCAAATGCTATTTGGTTTTCGTGGGCTAGTTTTAGGCTAATTAACCCTACTACTTCATTCATGAATGACAAACACTTTAATTAATTTATCGATTAACAGTCCATTAATATTTCATAATACTTAGCAATGGAAACTATTGTTTAATATGTTTTATTTATATATCAAACAGCTACTCCCAATGCAATATTTATATTGATATTATCAAGATAGAATATAAAGCTGTATGGAATGGATATGAAACGCCTAACATAAGCAATAGCAAATAGGATCGTAGGGACATTGTTAAATAAACGAAATTTTCCTCTTTAAACACCCTAAAAAGTAAGCGAACGTGTGTGTCTGCTGTATCTGTTGTCTTTTTTAACGCAACGAAATTTGCTTCTAAATATTAACAATTCGTAAAAAATATTTAGAGAGTACAACTCTTGAAGGTATACACGTGTAAATAAATGGAAATATACGAGTCTAACGACTAAATCAGTGTTAATTTAAAGGGTATTTAGCAACATAATACAACTTGAAGGCAATGCAAACATAACTTAGCTCATTGTGTTTACAATGAAAATCAACATTACCAAGAATGTGACGGACCACTTCTCTGAGTTTTGTATTTTGTATGATTCGTGTAAGAATCCATATTTGTGTAAAATAAGTCGTGCCTGGATAAATTTTCCTTTTTTTTAAACGAATCTACTTTTTGTTACAGTTCAAATAAAATATATTTCCCTAGTAGTATATAGCTACGGCGTAGCAGTCAAACTACAATATCAAAATTAAAGCCTTTCTACTGTAATAATGCAGCAACAAAAGTATTTAAATAAATCTTGGCATGTAATATATTACATGCACAATTGTATATATTTGATTCATTCTACATTTTTATTTGAAGCGATATAGTCTTTATGCAATTAATAGGTTGGGGAAAAAGAAATCCATTATTTTTATAATTCAAGACTTTATTTAACATGTTTTGCATTGTCCGATTTAGGTCAAATATACCATTTTGTTCTATAATTTGTTGCCATTTTAATGGTAGCTTCATTATGCCTCTCTCATAAAAGTCTTGGTCCTTATTACGAAAAACTCCATAATTGATTTTAAATTTCCCTTGATGCCAATTTCTTATCACTAAAAAAGTTTTCAATGCAAGAAAAAGATGGTAATCGCTTGGTGCGAGGTCGGACTGTATGGTGGATATCAAAATTCCCAACAAGTCCTGGAGTTTCTGACGAGTACTATAGAAGTGTTGGCCTGGCGTTGTCCTGATGGAACACGACACCTCTTTGTTGGCCAATTCTGGCCGTTTTGATGCATCCACCATACAGTCTGGACCTCGCACCAAGCGATTACCATCTTTTTCTTGCATTGCAAAACTTTATTAGTGATAAGAAATTGGCATCAATGGAAGAGTGTGAAAATCAATTACTGGAGTTTTTCGCTAATAAGGACCAAGACTTTTATGAGAGAGGCATAATGAAGCTACCATTAAAATGGCAACAAATTATAGAACAAAATGGTGCATATTTGACCTAAATCGGACAATGCAAAACATGTTAAATAAAGTCTTGAAGTTCACGTAAAAATAATGGATTTCTTTTTCCCCAACCTAATATTTTGTTTCGGATAGGAAATGTTAATATTTTATTGTGCCACACTATTTTGTTGGTAATAACTGTGTGTTTATTTATTAAAATTAATAAATAAAGTAAATAAATGAAAACAGCTAATACAGTATACTTACATTGTGCCCTTCTTTACAGTCATGTTAAGTTTACTAAGAACATGGTTCGGTCGTTTGTTGGATCCGTAATGTTTGTATGCATTCTGTACGCACACCGCCTCCGCCCGCTTTTGTAATGCCTAGAACCAAGACCAAATGCTTTTGAATGTCAGAACAGAAGTGTAACAAATAACAAAGAATATCGTATGGTATATAGTATAATTGTTATTGTAACTTATACATTTTGTTCAGTATTAAAAAATGTTAGAATTCATTCTTTGAGCCTTTAAAACATATACGGGCTGATGAGTTCATGTGAAAATATTAATCAAGATAGTATATGTTTAAATTTATTACCATCATTTAAACCTAATTTATCTACGAATAATAAACTGACATGAGATGATTATAATAATTAAATATTACTCACCAGTGTGTTTTGTTTATCGCTTGGCGGGGAGAATTGTATCTGGCTCATCTTCGACTCCTTCTCGTCGCCCAGCGGCGACGGAGGCGAGGTCTCTCTGTAATTAAAACTCAGCGTTAATATACAATTTTGTGTAATATATTGAATAGAGGCAAACATTTTAATGTTAGAAAATAATTGACGCAAATATTACTTTCTTTGTTGTTTGTCATTTAAGATCTTCGAGTTTCGTATTACTATACTGAATTATCATTTAAAATGTTTATCGTTCAATAGTATTACGAATTCACATTAGCTCTCGTTCGTTGCAAGAAAAATGAAATTGTATAAAACTATCTAAATTATTGAGTTAAAAATATATCTTATGTTCGAGTGACTAGATTCGCTAAGTCTTGTCTTTACAACATAATCGATGACCGATCGCATTTTTTATCCGATGAATCTTCACCATAGCTTAAGTATTCATCAAACGTATAAGTTTTGACATATCGCTCATGGTCGCGTGGCGAAACAATTACGATAAATTACGCTATAAAACTCACAGAAGTATAGCTGTCCTGCTTACTCCGACCTTGGTGAGTGCAGTTACGCTACTGCTATTTCGTTTTAGAGTAAGCAATTCGAAGATTATTCTGACATCGTTAAGTTATATCGCTCAAATTTACGGTAACGTTGACAACTCATCACTTGATGAGTCTTTATTCCAACTAATACTTTATTCGTGTTTCATAACTTGGGCGGGACGAACAGAAAATATTAGTTTACAAACACAATCTGTGAGTAGGTAATAAGAAAATGGAAAGGCCCTATTACTAATGTTGGTTTAAATTATTTTCAGCGAGCTACAGGCAGGATTCTAATAGGCCCACCTGTAGACTTACTACTGTGGTCTCCCGAACTACTAAGAACTTTTAAAACGCTTAAAGCTAATTTTGAAAACTAAAATCAGCGCATTACATAATTTACAAGACATGCACCGACGTCATTAAAACGTCGTCCTTGAAATGTATTATATTCAAATAACGATTTACGTATTACAACAAAAAAATGTAAATGATTACAAAAACTGTATGGAAAATCTCAGAGGAACAATGAGGCTGACACGACCCCAACCTCGGGGCGAGATAATCATTGTCTCGTAATTACAATGTTAAATGTAGTAATAATAATAAACCCATATCATTTCAGATATGTTTAAGAATGATGAATTATTCCAAGTAAATGATACAGCATTAAAAATAAAATTAAGGTAAAAATAGATAAACTTTTAATCATGAGCCAAAATATAATTATAGACTTTTGTTTAATATCATTACTATAGCACTAACCACCATTATTTATGTATCTTATCTCTCTTTATTTCCTATATTTTTTATTGAATATAATTGTTCCTTTCAGGGATATATGTTTAAGAATTATCAATCTTATACACTGGTATAGTTCAGTATTAATAATTAATATTAATTTAGTATATTTATATTTATAAGGTTGTGGTCTGTGTTTTGTTATAAAGCAGGTATGAATAATAAAATAATTCCTTAACATTTTATTACGTATTTAAATAAGAGATTGTCTTCCGCAAAAAAACTTATGTATTTTTAGTTGTTTGATAATCTGGTACTGATATAAAGAATGAAGGGTTGTTCGAAATTCATTACTTAGTTCAAAAAACTTAAACGCGAGTGTTCCCTGAAGTAGTATCTAGAATCTTACCTTTGCTTGACATTTTATTAATAAGGCTGTAGCATTTTGTTTACATTCGTTCCTACTTGATATTAACAAAACAAGTACCATGTTCAATAAAATCGTAAGTTCCTTGTGTTTTCATTACATTCGAATTGTATGCACTCTCAATAAATTAAAGCACTGTCTATTGTCCCAGGACTATCATCGCTTTTAGTTAAATTACAATGCTTAAGTTACAATGGTGCAACTAAGAAAATAAAAACGATGCTTATGACGTTCTTAAGTGATAATTAGAATGTTGTAATAATTACTGTAATAGTATGTATAAATTGGTTATTTTAGTATAAGCCATACAATACTCAACAAAAACTGTTCAAAATGTAATCTTTTGCAAATATTTAAAAGGATGTTATAAGCTCGTCGCTTACGTAAAGTTGACATTTAGTGAGAAGATCGATTATTGCGTAAATCTTACTAGGAAGCAGGAAGAACGTATCATTGTCTGCGTGTCTTTGATATTGCGTAGCAATCTGTGGATATAATATCTAAACAGAAAGAAAGAATATTTAAGGGTTAGTCCAGATAAGCATTTAAATCTTATTGTACGTAAAAATATTCTTCATCACAAGAGCATAAGTATAAAAATATGAATACAATATTTTCAATATAAAACCAGTCTTAATAGTGGAAAAGTTTTGTAAGATAATAACGCTATATAAACGTGATCAATTTAAGTCCATAAACGAGTCGATTTGCTTGAATATCGTTAATAATTAACGCCCGTTACGTTATATTTTTATTTTATCTTAATTAACGTATCCGTGTACTATGTTTTCTTAATGTTGTGTGTGCTATAAACATTATACCTACGTAGGTAAATAAAATCTGAAGCTCCTAAAAGTTATAATAAATATCATAATTCAGTTAGCAAAATGCAAACATCCACCTCTGTTAAGTCGAAACAGTAGTCAAGTATCAATAAGTATCAATTCTATACAAAACAAGTTTTTACCTCACTTCACCAGAAGGTCTTGTCATATCGATTTTCATATTAATTAACATATATTTTTCCAATAACCTCGATACTTCCTCGCAGTGTAATGGATCAAGGCTCTGTTTTATTTCAACTAGATTTAGAGCGGCTTTATTTATCCTGTATAATTCTTAAGATTAAGATTAATGCGACGGTATAATATTTTATAGATTTTTATGAAACAGACAAAAAATTAACCCTATGTAAAGGTGCATCTAATTATTAAATAATAGATTTAGTCCGAATGAAGTGCCTCCTGGTGATTTTTTATTACATTTCAATTGGACTTAAGTGTTATTAAAAATAATGTCTTGAACTTGTTTTAATTATATATAATTATCGATGTAAGATTTCATACTAATTTACTTACTTACTACCGATACAAATTATTTAGTTGTTATTTTCATCATGATAATTGATGTAACTATATGTATGACACTTCAGAAACAGTATAATATTGCGCGTATTACGAGTATAAACAAATTACATAAGATAATAATGCAGTTCGATTTAGATTACGTATCTCTTGTTGTTATATAAGTTTTTTTTTCATTTCATTACAGTTATCTCCCAAAAATCATATATTAATTAGAATTATTAACTTTCACAAAAGCCCAAATGACGTCATCTAAAGATGGTTACAATGACATAACGCTATTATCATAAACTTGAAGTATCAGCCAAAAGATCGATCCAGTCTCTGAACGAAGATCCAAAATTTTATTTCTATCTGAAACTCTCTTTTTTTTAAAGAAACTTATGAGTGTCTATTTCAAAATTATTCTTTTTTTAAATAATAAAATTTCAATTTGTATCCATTTGTTGTTTCTTATAGTTGAATAACAAATTTAAACACATAATTGCTGCAAACATATTATCCTTTGACCGACTGGCTAATCACTGATGTAAGGACGTTTAGTACTTACAATTCTTTGTATATTGACTTAACTTATTTACTTTAATAACAGAATATAGCCGTAATTATGGTGTAATTACTAGATTCAAATTAATATTGACCTAATACTTCTAAGGAATTAATAAATGCTTGAAACACACAAAGTTGCCATTTTAATCCTACAGAGGTCATGTATAGTATAATATAGATAGAGGACACATATTTTATTTGCTTGAACGCATCCGAAACTTCAGCATACATCATATTAATAATAAATCGCATTTTAACCCGTTATACTTACAGTATTACTCGCGTTAAACGTTTTAAACGTATAAGAGTTAATCTTATAAATACTAATGTTTCTGTATTAAGTAAATAGTAGTAGTTTTTTGTTAAAATAATTATAAATTTTTCAAGTAATAGAGAAATTTCATTTCCTCGTCTGTTCCTAACCAATCAGAGATGTCAAACCTACATATTACAAGTTTACGCTTTCCACGATTCATAGTGTTTTTTATTTTGGTTGCTATAGTCCGCGAGGTCGTTCAGAGGTCGTTAGGTTCGATTCCCGTCGTGTACTGACGCAAGAAGTTACATCAGCTGACCGGTTGGGGAATCTGGGTCATGATCTCGGCTTCCGCTAGAAAGTATAATCAATCTATATCTTATAGTTTTTACTGTAAGTAGTTATCTGCGTGAGCTTTATGTTCAACACTGTTAGAAGCAGTGCGTTATTACTGGGGAAATTTTAACAGCTAGTAAATATAAGTAAAATCGGAATGATAATACCGAAACTTATCGGCCTTAAATAATGATTCAACACACAATCTGTTTATTGTAACAATTCACGTAACAAAATAATTACGTAAACTATGCTACTATACATGTTAAGAGATTTTTCTTGAGATTTGCTCAAGTTATACGAGTGCTTAATTTAAAAACTCATAAAAGACCAATTTCCACGTTTCTTATTATTTCTTAACTATTTTCGTACAGTAAAACTTGTCTCACAAAAACTCAGCCATATTCTGAAAGTAGGTAAGTATGTCGCATTATGTAAGGTAACCTTTGGGCCAACGCTCGCCAACTCTGGCAAATACCACCAACATTGAAGCAAATGTTGGACATCCGTCGCCTTTACTATTAATTATTGCATATTTGGAGCAAAATAACAAGTTATTCTTGATTCATTGTACTCGTTTTAAGTGGGCCGTTTGGCGTGGTGTATTTACATGAAAAATATTTAGGAACGTATTTGTAGCACTTAAATATTGAATGAAATACTTATATGTTACCAAGCATTTCTTCCACAAATTACTCATACATATAGATATACCTCATACATTTAATAGACTTACTTATTTAAATTTCGTGCGTGAGGTGCTAAACTATTGAAAAGGTTAAATAGCATGATAGTGAGTTGAAGATTTTCCTATGCTACGGCGACCTTGGTACCGTATCAATCTGTATGCGTCACGAGATCCTCTTGCAACACGTGCTTATGGTACACGATGTCAGTAATACCGATTACTATCTCTGGTCTTGTTGAATTAATTTCACATGTAAGCTAGATTTAAGACGAAATTAAGAAGACTAGTAAAAGATATCAAATAGGAATTGTGAAAACTGTTAATACTTCATTTTTTTTTAGAAATTGACCTCTTTTTGTTTACAATATGAATTATAATTAAATTTTTAATTTATACTTAACAAATATTTTCATTTTTACATATATAATGAAACAACATGACAGTTGTTGATTAAATATTGAATTTAACTAAAACTCACCAGCTCTATGTCTACATATGGTATATTTGCATAGTATTTGAACCTTGTAATGACCTTGCAAAAGCCCAAGGCCTGTTAAAGGCTTTGGTCAAACAAACCATATAATGAAAATGTTTCCTGTTGATAAAACAATTCACGAGAGGCTCCAGCGCATAAAACGATCTTACAAATAATTGTTTATCTAATATTGTATGTCTTTACCTTTATAATGTTAGGTTAATGTCTTTTGAGACATAAACGAGTTAATAAAATAATGAAACGGCGGCTTATACGAAACAGTTATTTAGCAAATATAAATTTTTAGAAAAAATATCCAGGAATAACGCAATGGCTCATCATTAAATTTAGTTTTTATATTTCTTTTTGATCTCTGACGTAAATTTGTGCGTCACTAAATTAATGGTCCGTACAATTGTTAAACTATTCATAGCTCAAGATATATTTTTATATATATTCGATACTTAATCAGAATTATACCATATTATAATTCATTTTCACAACACCTAATCTGTCAATATTTCATTACAAAAAATTAGTCATATAAACATAATAAATTTACAATAATTCCCAGAGTGGTTCATTAGAAGTTATAGATATTTAAGCCATTTCTAATAATTTTATCTTTTGTTTACGCGATTAGGACTCTTTAGTAGTCATAGTGTGGCCTCTCTCTCAGACCACGAATTTTCAAAGCACTTGAAACGTCGATTTTATAGTAATACTTTAATTATGAGATCCATTTAAAATCGTTATTGTAACATAAAAGTACATTTTAGCTTTGATATTTTCTTTGTTCAATAGCAATTTATGTCACAAGGAAGAGTGGATTCACATGCGAAACGATCCACAATGGCATTGTTTTATGTATGTCAGCGTAAACCCTGGGAACGACTCACAATACGACTTGTCAAGGCTTTTACATGGTGATTTATTACATGAGTTACATAAGGGAACGTTTGATATATTATTAAATGAACAAAATACTTTTTATCATTTAAATTTAATCTAATTTAAATCAACAAAGTGACAATTGTCACATATTAACATGTTAGGCCCATAGACCACACAGACCCTGTTGTAGGGACAACAGATGACTTTAGCCTTCTTTTTAAACTTTATAAAATATTTACCTTAAAACTGTTTGTCGAAGTCTAAGTAAATGTGAAATGTATGTGTCTTAAATTTTTTGAATTTGTAAGATAGGTAATCCTGTTAAAATTATTTTGAAATAAGTCGATGCACCTCTGTACATACTCCACTCTACATTTTTTTAATTACCGTCTGTCAGTCTGTTTAGTGATATAATTATTTTCTTTGTTCCAAATATTATATCTTCAATTCCCAGTTAAAATATTTTTAAGATTTTACAGATCTGAATGATGTTGTAAGAATGACTTTCACTTGGGGTTTCCCGGCACCAAACATGCGGACAAATAAACCAGTTACATTGAGCAAGTTCAAAATGGTCGTGTTGCGACACTTTACTTAACTATAAGCAATAATTAAAATGAACTGTAATATTATGCACATAAGTATTACATTTAAGTAGCATTATTGTGTTACTGCCTCATATTATTACGCTTTGTTTTATGAATACCAAGGAATAGTATAATAATGAGTTTAATTTAAATTGAAATTGAGTAGTTTGTTGAGTAAATAAACTACAACGTATGTTAATAATTACGAGTCAAATTCCGAATCGCAAATCCAAGTAATGGAAATAAACAAATAATGTGAATCACATCAATTAAGGGCCTCTAATAGGATGTTTGATTAATAATTAATGTTACTTCAAATCATTATTTTTACCGAAATAATATTTAAACTAAGAAAGAACATTACCTAACATTCGGAAAGGTGTAAAAAGTAATTATTTTTAAAAACTATGTTGGAACGGCATGCACGATACGCGTTGATGTCTTTTGTATAGATACCCGAAACGTGAAACTAAAAAGCGTGTAGCTTAAAATGGGACTATGTCCGGTACAAAACATGTCCTGTTTTTTTTTAATTCATTTCATTAAAATAAGCTATGAATTATTGATGTAACTGACAATGGCATTAATTCAATGCAATATAATTGTGCACAGTTTTAAAAGCAGTACTTTTTCACGGTTAATCATACCATAAAACGATAATCGTCATTATTCATATTATTAGCTAATAAAATAGAATTCTAAAGATTAAAAGACATGCATTCTGTACAATAGTACGTTTGAATGCTACAAAATTCATGGTACATAATATTATTTTTCAGATTTATGTTAAAAAAATCTGAAATCTAATTGAATATGTAGTGTTGAAACTAGAAAAGTGCACCTAATCAGAACATGTCTTCATTATGTAATTGTACATTCACTTATTACGTGATCGGACCAATGATGAACGGATGGAAGTTGATTTTTATGTTAATCTCGCATACCATAGTCACTGGTCACACTTTTGTTCCCATTCTGATACAACATTTCCTATAATTCGGTCACCTAAGACTTTATTCATTCTTTTATGAAGTTTTCGTATAGTTTTGCCATTGAACTCCCAAGATAAGATTTCCTCGGTTTCCTAGAATATAATTAAAATAGTAATAACCTACTCAAATTATAGTAAATTACATTTTAATAATATACAAGTAATGAAAGTTTTCAGACAAATATTTTTATTATTAGTTATATTGCACACACAAGCGTAGGCTGTTGAGAATATGAATTTACATTGTAAAACTAGGAATTTAAACCTTTAGCAATTTAAAGAAAGACTTATATAGCCAAGTATAAAACATAAATACGAAATTACCAGTTGAAATCCAATCAAAAAAGTAGAATGCATCGTCTCGCCAACAGTAAGTAGGTAAGTATATATGTGTGTATAAAGACACGTTCGCCGCACGCGCATAACCACGCAAGGCCGTTGTTCTTTGTAAAACAGCTGCAATTTATAATTTATTTAAGCTCCTTTAATTTTGATAAAACTTTGCATTAAGTAGAAAATCCACTATCGCTGGTGATAAAATAAGGCGATCAAATCAAACGTAATAAAGCTTAAATTAATAAAATAACAAAGAGGAAAGATTTATAGGTTTATATCGAATTAACTGAGAATTACTGAGCCTATTTTATCATGCTTCGTTATCAAATTGTAACGTAAGTTATATAACGTCACTGTACGATTGATAGGTGCAGAGCATCTATGAAAAATATTGCAAAAACGGGATAATTCATGTACTCGATTGAACCCACGCTGAATAGCTAGCATTAAATATATAGTAGATCACTATATAAGTTCAACAACTTGGAGAACATATTTTGTATTTTATGAGAATTTTATGTCATTTAGTCAGCTTTTCTCTTATTATAACTATTTATAAAATTTTACTAAGAAACGAATAACTTAATTGATTTAATCATCAAACAATCCTAAAGTAGTAATTACGTTTAGGCTCATAACTGCAAGTCGTTGGATGGAAATTTCTAAGATCTGCTCGCGCTATGAACAACTAGGTTCTAGAATTATCTAATGGACTAACCGCTTTATACCACCGTTATTCTCGACACCGCTATATTTGTTTAAATTTTATTTGATTAATGTGAATTATATCATAAACAGTGAAAAAACACCAGTCGCCAACCACCCAAAACAGTGAATATAATACAGAAATTCAAAATAACAAAAATTAAATGAGGAAAAATATAATTATTAACTTAATAATTTTTGCACAAATTTTTTTGTATCTAATATAATTTAATGTTTTAGTTCTACAACTAAAACCCCAACATAAAACATTTGATTTTACAATTTACATTACTCGACACTTCAAATGCGCTGTTACAACAGTGTTCGGCGACAGCATCTCACATAAATTGAAATTAATAATAAATTCGTGTTGTCAATATTTGTTACCTTTTAATAATTTATACCTAATAAGATGATGAATGTACTGACTAATATTTTCCTCTTCCTTTCTATTAGACATCAAAATAACTCTTCACAGATGATATTTCAAACATTTATTAATGCTTTTAAATTTTATACTCAAAATTACTTTATTTACATATAATTAACAAAATTTAATGTCTAACGTCTTTTTCTATAATCAGAATTATTTTTATTCTTAACAGTACATAATCAATAATAAAGCAGACATTACCTTAAATAAACATAAGAATATGGAAATAAATAATGTAAATTATATAAAGTTTATACTTTATACACTGTAATTGTATGCCCGGAAATACCATATTTATGTGTTAAATAAGTTTTTACGTGTTTTATAGGTTTTTGTGTTAATATGACATATTTGGTTTTTATTATTACGTTAAGTTTAATCTTTTACAGGAATTTTTATATTAACCTTGTTAGTCACCGTCTTTTACTTGCAAGATTATGAGTTTCCTTTAATCGAAGACTTTGCCTGTGATTTCCCGTGCATTATTAAAGAGAATCGTTAATGCCTAGAAATATGATGAATCATCTCAGTTAATTAATCTACATTTAATACAGTATCTCAAATATTTTTGATAGTGTTGAGCCAAGAGTATTTTATTAATGTCAATAAAAAAGACGCCATCTATTGTCACGAAATTGGCAGATGTAGTATTCCGCTCGTTTTACAAAAATGATTAATTGTGTCTTGTTGTTCTATAGTATGTATCTGTAATTTTAATAATCTTCTACGTGGTACTTATTCGCTTTTCTCTCAAATATATACTCGTTATTGAGATATGTTTAATATAAATAATATATTCATTTATTAAAACCAACGTTCAAATAGCATCCGGTTTTGGTATGTGTGTTTCTATAGACAATTTTTTGTGAATATTCAGATGTAATTATAATAATTAAACCTAAGAAGATAATATTAATAATTTTATCCAAATGAAATAATAAAATGAATAAAGATGATTGTCTTCAGTTGAAATTTTAGAATTATAATATATATATATAAACTATACGTATATAAAGTGAAATATATGAAATTTTATGTATCCATAATCATTTAAAATAGAAACATGGTAGTAAAATATATTGAAATAAAAGTCAGGAAAACGAAATATGATATCACATATCACATTTTTTTTAATATAGAAGTGCTCTACTACAATATTACAGTTTGTTTATGCAAAAGTACAGAAACTTCTTCAAAAATTCGCCTTGACGATATAAAAACATATTTATAAACTTAAAAATATCGGTTTTTTTATTGTACGTTTTAAACTTTAAATGCGTCACTTGTCGTAATAAACTATCGATATTGTATGATTTTATAGACTCTATAGTTAGAGTCCTTCAATCCGTAAGGTAGTCCTTACGGATTGAAGTCAAACTTTATTTTTAGGCTACTATAGCGAAATTTAAACTAAGTTAAAGGAATTTCAGATTTGGCTCCAATTTCTTAGACACATTGTTACGTAATTTTGTCATTAAATAAGTTCTGCGAGATCTTAGATCTGAATTGAGCGCATGAAAAGGGTGAACAATCATTTTTAGTGTCTTTATGCAAGAAATGTTTAAATTATAAATCTCTCCAACGATGTTATTAAAATTTCACAATATCAAACTCCAACGATAAGATTAAGACTATATGCAAATATATTGTGTCATATAATTATGTATGCGTGAAACGGATCATGTCAAAATGCAACTCACACTTGACCATGACCAGTATACGTACGGACAGACGGCTGCTAATTTTATATATCGAGTGAGCGGTGTTAGGTAACCAGTTCCATTTAATAGCATCATATTTCATAATTTTTGTCCAAGTTATTAGTACGAGAAGGCTTTCTGTATACGAGTTGTTAAACCGTTCGTTTATAATCTTAAAAGCAAAAATTTGTTTTAGCCGATTCTACATAAGTAGCAAATACGAATAAATTTTAGTCAGTTATTGAAGAAGGATGACTCGTTTAAATAAATTTATCGTTTTAAGTTATAATTTAATGTATTTTCATAATACATTTTTTAATTTAAACACCCAGACATTAATATGTCTTTTATGCGTGATAGCTTTACTAAGAAAAAGTTACACAATCTTCTATAAGTCATGTGGCTAATTGAATTCGAATAAGAATCGATGTTGAGCGTGAAATCTCCAAAAGACAGTTCACAACGCAATATTGGAAAGTGAAACTTTTCTGTGCATTATGTGAATCTTGCAATATATATTACTCTCTTTGTGCCGTGAGTAATGAAATCACAATCGCTGATTCCCGTATAGTCTATTCATATCTGTGTAGAATCAACATAAAAAAAATCTTCATTACTAGTTTTTAATATAGTTTGTTTTATATTAGTATGAAGACGTATCAATATTAATTTAAAGGATTTTTTACAGTCCAATTAAATAATATACCTATACTTATTGGGCACATATACTTCATCGTATATGAGAGTAAATCGGGGATCATTAAATCGTATGTTAATTATCAAACGTATTAAATACGATGTTGAGAATTAAATTACTCTTACACAATGCAGAAATAAAAATAAAAATTTAAAAGCATAAATCCAATCCAACTTCAACCCGAGAATCCAGTTATAGTTTACACTTACGTTATAAGCATTTTGCTTGTCAATACATACACACAACACACACAAAACACAGACACAGACACAGAACTTGTGTTTAAAGCGCGCGACTGGGGCGGCGGCTGGCAGCGAACTAACTTAAAACCTGTCGACTGAGAGCGGTCAATCGGTAAGGCTGTGACGCAAGTTGTTTCGGCAACTCGGGTTTTTTATTGCTTAATGACACACGGTGCGTTGGAATCTCGACTTAAATACGGAATTTAGCCTTATGGAGGACTGAAAGAGGATTTATATAATTAATGCGCAGCGCTAGCGACGATGAAAAAGATAAAGGAAGGGGTTCCATTCATTATTGTCTTATCGTGTACTATGCTTAATTTATTTCTAATTTTACAACTCTACCTACATCAAAAATTCGTTTAATAGAACCCATTTAGACATACCGAGGCAAATATAAATGAGATACTAGGGTGCAGTAACTGGATTCTAGACAGAAAGATAAAGCTCGTCTCCTTTTGCTCAAAAATTAAGATTAGAGAACAAACGACTTATGAGACGAGATTTTCAAACATCTATTATAAATTTGTATTAAGAGAGCTTATGAAGAATCGTTAAACAAAGGCTTACGGTTTTGTTTAACAATTCCATCAACCGCTAAAATGCTAATTTTTAAGCAGAAATTATTACTTAAACCGTTCTTTATGCGGCAGTTTATTTTTTGTGGATCTAATTACTGGAAGCAAAACAAAATTAATTGCTATGAACATGGGTTGTTTTGCCCTCGAATAGCAAGTAGGTTTTCCCACTCTATTTACGGAGCACGGATAGACGAGCTATATTTAAATGGTAATATTAGTCAGGAGATTACAGATATAGAGAAAAATCGTTTCAATATTTAATTAGTTTCTACAGTCGGCAAATGTTTGTGATTTGAGATTTAATTGCTTTTGTATTTGTATAGAGTAACATTTGTTAATAAGTGAAATATAATTTAATCCAAAATATTAATATAGCTATGAAAGTCTTCCTGTTCTACTCATGTAACGACACATATTCACGTTTCGGTTAAAATTTAGGCCCAGATGAACATTAAAATTTTTGATTACGAGCTATTGAGAGTTTTGATCATATTTCACTAAAACTGGGATCATCCTTATAAGTCAATTTTGAAAATGTATTTTCGTACATTGTATCGTATCAATAAAATACTAAACAATACAATGTACGTTAATCTAGCGTTGACTTTACTAATATAAGCTTATGAATAAGATAGGATATAAAGTTCAATTAATAGTACATATATAATAATTCCATGGAACTACTCGAGATTATAGAATAAGGGATTATTATGATCACGATTGTGCGCAAAATACCTACCGTCCCGTACGTTCACCTTTTATTAACATTTAGTATCGCCGTGTATTGGGAAAGCTTCCTTGATTTTCGATTTCTCGGTCTTGGGTCTGAGCTCAAATATTATGAAAAACAAAAACGACGACGACTGCGCTTCAATCGTTCGTATATAATGTATTACAGAAATCTCCTGAAATAGTATCATTTTTGAACTATTGCAGGCAGTTCGAATAGTATACGAAATAATAAATCATAATATTTTTTTATTTTTTAGTCTCAAATAATTTTTAATTTAGTGAACCGTGTAAAATACTCATAATTTAGTTATTACACAATACACATAAAAATATTTGACTTTTAGTATATTTTGGTTTTCACCTGTAAATTGCCAAAAAATACGTTACAATCTTTCCATTTACGTCATACTAAACATTAAATATCTTGTATCTGGATTTTAGGAACTTAGTATTTTAAGCTGAAGGTAAATATAAATATTGAGGACTTGTATTCTAGCCTATTCAGACTGTCAATTCTTTAATAAATATCAGATATTCAAGCCATTCTAGATGGCCGAGTCGGTTGTCCTTGTTAAACCAGTTGCTCGGACTTCGTTTGGTGATTTACTGTTCAACGTTTCTGTGTTAATACACAGAACAATGACCCTGGAAGCATTTTTAATTCTGTGGTTATAACCATTGACCCCATGCTAATAATGATATTTTAGTAGTGGTTGCTGACAAAGCGCTTCAAGGAACGTATTTTAGTGGTTTGCCTTACTCGACTTCTTAGGCCTAAACAAGCAATGTAATTAATTTTATGGCCGCAATTTAAATTGTTAAGGATTTTCCTTAAATCACAAATGGCTACAGAACTTAATCATTGACTTTAAGTGGCTATATCTTAAACGGAAAAATATAATTTAATAACTTAGTATTGAACAACATGTTGATCTCGATTTACTGTCCTAGATTAAGAAAACTAAAAAAGATTTTGAGTTTGGAACAGTGACCAAATTTTGCTAATAAAGTAATAATAAAAAAATTTTTTAATAATCCAGAAGGAATCCACGTCACGAACAGAGGTTCCCAGGTGACCACGGTCATTACAGTAAACATTTTTGATGTTTATATAACAAACATAACTCAAAGATTTTATTTATGTTAAGTCCATTGGTCATCATATCAGATATCCATGAACCCTGTCTACTGATAACTGTAGTGATCATTTGATCAAATTGGCACAAATTTGGCAGAGTGCAACGCCACCTTTTTAATATATTTTTCAAAATCGCTTCCAATAAGGCAAATTTTTCTTAAATTGGACCAGGAAATAAACTTTCCGTCTCTAATTTTAATTAAATAAATTATTAAGCATATTTAATTACGCGTTATCTTAAACTTTGTGCTAATAAGATAGGGCAAAAAAAAAATTGAAAATAAAAAAAAATGCAAGATCTACGCATTTAAATTTAATAACCTGTCGTGCCCAGTTCCTAGTTGGTTCATGAATCTTTAAACCCGAACGACTAACTAATTAATATGTCTTTGCTTGTATATGCATTCGTGTATAGAGCATAAGATCCTATGAAAAAAGGCTAACGGAGTTTGTTTGCCATGTCATGTTTTAATTAATTATTCAACTGTATTTTATGCTTTGTGTCTTAAGACATATGCAATACAATCTTATTGTTTGGCTATATAAATAACATTTTTTGATTTCAAATGTAACTTCGTCGAAAAGTTCTAGTTATACAGTAAACTGTTCAATCATATTTTATAATATACATATATAAGATAATTAAGTTTCTCCCTTTTTTATTATAATATCGGAATTATACTTAGGTATTGATAAATACTATAAACCTGTTGAATACATTGTATTTTATTTTTATACCACATGATTGTAAACATGCTGAATACAACTTTTGCCTTTAAATGAATAATTTAGTGTTAGTCCGACACTTCGAACGTTTAGAGCTCCATACAATTTGTTTAGTTCCCTGACATAAATTATTTTTTTTAATTACATTGCATTGAATATTCTACTTAAAGATTTAAACAGGTGACGTACATTTTTGGTAATTACGAGTTCTATATCCAAAAAGTTTTAACTTCCACAAACATCTCCACCTCGCTTATATATTATCTACGTCAAGTAGAAACGACTACTGTTTTGCCTTTTGCCTACTTTGCGATGTGGGATCAAGTAACTTGCTATAAATTCCCATTGAATACGTCACTACGGTTCGGTTTTACCTAACATTTCAATAAAAGATAATTGAAAACTTGTTTTCTGACGTCTTGTCGATTCAACGGATACACGTATAAAACATAAGATAAATATAAACTTTTATATTTAAAACCGACCTAACGAGTTTGTAATATTGTAGGAATTAATATTCATTTAAGAGAAATAGAGAGAGTATTCTCTGATTCATTGTGTTTTGGACACACAATAATTCAAAGCGTCAGCCACATACGGGGCTAAAGAAGATATTTCTAGTGAAAATAAAATGCCTACAAAGATATAATAGCAATTTTTCATTTCAATTAACGTTACCAGTGCTATCTAGAAATCGTTTTGTATGATTAAAAAAATGACACTTCAATTGTATTTGATTTAGCTTTTTAACTGACGTTCAAGTAAAACTCCAAATATAAAAAAAAACAACAGAATTAAGTTGAAAGTCACACAAGTTTTCGAGGTCCTTCCTGCTGTTCTGTACATAGTATTGAAATACAATTATTTCAAAAACATTTCTTATTATGGATATGTTGGATAGGAAAAACATTCAGTAAGTATTGCTTAAAAAAATGCTTACGAATATTGCTGAGTGCTTTTATTCACGGAATATACCTATTAAAGTAAATGCGAATTTGAGAGAGTGCAAAAGATAATCATTTCAAGCAGTCTACAGATTATTTTGGAGTCTTTATTTTTTTATCTTTTAATAACTCGAGGGTTCTAACATTAACCATAATTATTTTCATAAGAAAGCGGAACATCTCAACATATAACGATATTCACAAGAAAATGATTTTTTCGGTAACTATATTTTGTAAATTTATCTCGAATTTGTTTCCCTATGTCCTTCCATGTCATGTTATACATGGAAAATATTTAAATACATTTGAAACAATACATTCGAAATTCAAAATTAAATTTTTTCTTGTCTCACGGAAGATTAAGCAACTATAAGCCTTGACTTGAGAGTTCATAGTCCAATGAAAACGAGATGCGTGACAGCCTACCGAGGCTTCTCTATGAGGAAATGAAAAAAATAGTAATGGATGTTAAGTGCATGAATAATAACCCTATACTGATGTCATAAATCTGGAAAAATTTCTTTGTTTCCTTGAACGCGCTCACCTCAGGGATTCTGTTCCAGATATAAGAGTGAGCCATCCTTTTTGGGTTCGAAATTTATCGAGAAAGTTTACCTTATAAATCCTTATTTGCAGAGGTATTAAACATTTTCGCCTAAACCGGAAACAAACCCCTTTCTGCAGAGAAAGCAACGCAAAGGATATTATCTAATATATCACCATACGTCCATTCTGTAAGCTCAACCTTTACCTCACTAGAAGCTTTATTAGCTGCAAAATTCTAAATTACTTAACTTGTTTCGTTATACGATGATATTCAATATTTGAAATGTATGGGAGGAGATTTTGTAATTTTCAATTACCACGCGTTTAGTATGTGTGTATGTCTATGAACGTAATTGAAACCACAGGAACGTTTCCAGAAATGAACCTCTGTAAACGTTTTCCAAATAAACTTTACATTATAATAGAATATAAATATATTTTACATTTTACTTAATAGTGTTGTCCTATGGTAGTACAGAGACGCCTTCACAAGATTGCGCCACGCCGTCCTGTCCCCAGAAAATATTGTCGGTCTGAATATAAGTTTTAATAATAAAATGCAATTCAAACCTAATTTTTGTATTGTTCAAAAGACAATTGGGACAGGCAGCCAACATGCCCTGACACCTTATTTTACTGTGTCATGGTTAGCCTTTTATAGTAAGTCCGGATGAGACGTACAATTTAAAAATGTACGATAATAAGTCCATAAAACTCGGTTCCGGTACTTCTTGGTAATTACAGGGAAATGAATAGGTCATATGTTAAGAAAGGTTTATGACACTTGAATATCATGGACGTTATGACAAGCTGTACCATTTTCATGTGTTGTAGATATTTAAAGGAGACATGTAACCAAAAAGAATTGCTGTAACGTCGGGAATCGAATCCTGAACGTTCAAACGTTACGCCATTTGTAATAAATACTAGGAATAGAGTATCTAATTTTTTTTTTTTTTTTTTTTTTTTTGTTTTTTTTTTTTTTTTTTTTGTGTGGGGGGGGGGGGGGGGGGGGGGGGGGGGGGGGGGTTTTTTTTTTTTTTTTTTTTTTTTTTTTTTTTTTCTAATTAAACAGAAGAATAATGAATTCATGGAATGAGGTAATTATTTTAAAAATTATAGAAGTCAGTAGAAATTTTCGATGGTATTACCTATTAGATAAAAATTCAAAAAGGATTGTACGCTTGTACAGCCTTTATTAGAAATTATAATAGCAACAAAAATTGTTTTTTTGTTTGTTAATTGGGTCCTTCTCTTATTTGTACATTGAGTTTAAAAAGTATGAATACAGCGTCATCTATTCACCCACATCGTAGTTATACGGATAGAAAAATCGTTTAAATTTATGTTTCTAAATATGTTGTATAGATGGCGCTTTTCTTAATATTTCTCTATTAAATAGAGATGGCAGCAAAATCAAACAGTACATAAATAATAGTTATAATTAATAACAAAAAAATGCACATACTGGGTCAAAATGTTCATAAATTTTAAGACCGGAGTTTTGCGATTTTTATATCAATAAACTTTTCACGAAATTTGCTGTGTGTGATTTAATTATACTAATTAATAATGAAGCTCTCCGTAGTTGTCGTCTATTTAGAAATAAAACAAAATCAGAAATTGTTCAGTGGAAATGAATTGTTAGCAATTCGGTCTATAATTGCATGCACAGGCCATTACTATTTGGGTTAGTAGGCGTGCTGGTTGATGTGTCGGCTTCACGCGAAAGTAGATCTTGCGTCATGGCAGATCAACATCTCATAACTGCTTGCATCATACATGCTTTCCGATTTGACTACTTAGCTAGAGTATACTTTGGCACGTGCTTATAATTATTCATTGCTTGTGTGCTATGTTGATATTAAAAATGAATATAAGAATGTATCAGAAGTCTTTCAAAAGTTACGGCAATGTACGAATAAAAATGGCATGAAAGAATGGTAAACTTAATTATAGCGAGCATTGTCACGTGACAAATTTTATGACAAATAGCAATTTTGAGCATATTTGCGCTACTAACATAGATAGATAGATAGGTCCATAAACATCAAAACATTCGCGGTTTGTGCATGGCAATGCATTTTTACCTTTTTGTAGTAGATTGTAAATTGTATCGAATGTCTTCATTAGATTCACTAATTTTAACGATAAGAAAAAGAAATGAAAATCACACAAATTTTTCCCAATTTAAATTTGGAATTGTTATTATTATCTTTTAAGTAGAGTTACCTATGTTTATTTTTCCTTAACAATACGGATCATGACACTAATTTTGTACAAATAATGTTTAATACCTATATATAACCTAGGAATTAAGCAAATTAAAATATACAAAGATGGTGGAAGGTACTTACCCAGTCCAACTAAACATTTGCCGCAGTCTATCTGGACGCACACTGTTATTATTATTATTTGGTGCAGCCATTTTATCTGAAATGATGACAAAATTTATGTTATTTACAAAATACAACGAAAATATTACTACAAAAATAATATAGAATATAAACAATTTTTCTGGTTCAGTTTATTGAAATTCTATTAAATTCTCAGCAATATTGGTCAAGCAGTTAAGGGTGAGATTTTCAACCCAGTTCTATTGAACTAATAAGCTGATGTCATTCGGCGCATTGCAAAATTATTGTAATCGTAACAGTTGCTGGAAATATTTTGTAGTGAAAATTGTATATTTATTTCAGGAACATTGAATTACTTAGGTTGGGATACCTAAAAGATAAGCGATCAAATAGAGGCAAATATTTAAAGACAGATCCATAAGTTGTTGTAGCATTATAAAAGTTCTACCAAGAGCTTGAAATTGATAATTTAAAATCTCAAAATACAGCTGCAGGATACAATAATCACTTTTAACCTTTATTAAACTTTTATAAGTACACTTTAATTGCCTCACACAGCAAACCGTCATAGATGTTAGCTAGTATCTATCTTCACCCGCGTCTCACACCAGAATGACTCTCCCGGAATAATCCCCACTAAACTCCCACTGAATATGGTGGGGCGTGACGTCAGCTAGGCAGCAAATTGCCGGTTTCTCTATGTTGATTTTTATAACTACCCACCATTTTAACTATTACTCACAAAATCATGACAAAACCGTAATCAAATTTTTATTTTCGATAACTTTCCTGTGCAGGATTACTTTTCAACAATATGTATAGGCCGCCCCTTGCGCATATTTATAAATTATAATTTATTATAACATTTATAGTTATTTATATGTATATTTATATTATAGGCTTAATAAATAAAGTTGATTGTTTTTAGACGTGTTATGAAACAAAAGTTTCATAAAAAATACAACTCTATTAATCGTTATATTACGTCCATTATAATTAGATAAATAATGGAAAATTACTGTAATGCGAGGTATTAAAACTTATTAACAAACCTTGTGGAATAGACAAAGGTAGAATCCACTTTACATAGTAGGTACAAGTATAATGTGGGAAAAACACAAATGAATTACTCATTTACCGCTAAAATATTTAAAAGGTCTAAAATTCGAACATAGTTACGGATACATACATAGACAAGTATATTAAAAAATAAAAGTAGTTCTGGAGTGTTAATTTTATATTTTGATTGAAAAATACTTAGTTATTTTTTTCATATTTTTGCTGTTATTATAGTTAATCATTTTTTGTTCATATTTGAGTGTTTTATATTATAGTAGCTAAAACACGTTATAACTGACTTTATGAACAGATTCGACAAACTTTTGTGTCTATTACATTGTTTATCTACCCAGATACACGAATATAATCTGTAAGCCGCGGTTTTCCAGCGTTGGTGAAACTAAACTCCTAGCGATTCAGCTACCTACCAAGCAAGTACAGATTCCGGGGCGCAAAAAAAACATGATATAATATTAAATCACATGTATTTAATGTTATTCTCATTGGTTCATCAATGCAAAGTAAGTCACTTTCTTCTTGATAAAAATTGAACATTATTAAGTAATATTAAACTATTATTTATACGGTCAAATATAAGGCCTGTAATAATGGTTTTATGGAGAGCAAGCAAATCCACATTCAACAATTACTGAAAATGAAAAGAATAGTGTTAACTTTAGAGGTTTTAAATTTAAAACATTTGGGTGTGAAACGTGCGAGTTCATTTTTGTTTTCATAGATCTAACGCCTAATGAGAGATTTATCTTTAGATTATCTCTCACTCGCATATTGGGCATGACGTGTTTTGATGTTGATAATTCGATATAGTATTATTGAATAAACGAATAATAAGATTTATTTAATAGTTGTGGAAGTTGTTTGGTTGTACGTTGTAATTTTGTTTAAAATTGTACCAAGAAGGTCTGGTATAAGGATAGCATTACGCAAAGAGTTCGGTTTCACCAAAGCTGATAAAACCGCGATTTTACAATGAATACGACAATTTGCTGTTGCTGCAAGCTGTTCATAAAGTATAAAGTAGCTTAGTTACTATAATATAAAACATTTGATTCACTTTAATAACAGCAATTATCTGAATAAAAAATCAATCTGAGGACAGAAAACAATAGTTTGCGTAAGGATGCCATGCTTTTATTAAGGCGAGGTTTGTTTGAATTAATATTACGAGACCTCGAGAGACGCGTCTTAATTAAACGTACTTAACGTTAAAATATATATCCTACTTTAGAGGTTTCGATTGATGTTACGCTATTAATATTATTTTGATTGGTTAGTTGGCCGAGCTTGATATGACGTTTGAGGCTAATAGGCTGGTGAACATGGGGAACGGGAGAGAAATGTTTTGTAATACTAAGTTTTGATTCTACCTATAGTTCACCTTTAGAACAAGTTATGACATTAAATAAGTTTATCATTTCTCAGATATTATATGGGATGCTTGTGTCTGATTTATAAAAAATTAAACTTCTCCTTAAGAAATCGTGTTTTCTATTCACAGCACAAGTGTCAATTTTCCTATGTTTCAATTGTTATATTCTCCTGAGGCATATACAGAAAAAACTTCTTTATCTTTCGAAAATCCAAAAAACACATTCATACTTCTTAGTTTTTGTTGTCGTCATGTTGTAACATATTTAAAACTTTTGATATTTATATCAAAACTATTGAAGCAAATACTTTTCAGGCAAAAGCGATAATATCGATGAAATATCTGAGACGTGTCTTTTTAATAATATAGTCAACAAAACATCAAAACCTGATCCATTGTCAAATAAATTCATAAGGATCTCAGTTAGTATCTATATTTCTCAATATTTTGGGTAAATAACTCGAGGTGTCCCAGATAAAACTGGTCACCGCCTAGTGATGTAACTATCGTGTAATGGCAGTTGCCTTTCACTGCCTTTTTACCTCATTTCTATATAGGACTCCTAGGATAGTGAACATCATGTAAATTTTTAAACTCTCCCTCCCATTAATATCAAAGCGTATTTTCTACGCCTGTACGAATACATTAGCCCTAAAAACCTTAGAAACACTATCATTTGAGTTTTGTGTAGGAGGGTAAGGTTGTCAAGTTTTTTTATAGAAGAATAATATGATAGTAAGTAGTATAGTTAGAACAAAATATCATACGAATAGAAAAGATGGAAGACAGAACCCTCTCCTTTTATAATGCGTATTCTTAACTTCATAATAGTGAAATAGTTGAGTAAAACAGAATGCGTATATATTTTACAGAGTACCCTTGTAACATATATCCGTTTGCAGAATGTTTTACACGCATCACTTAATAGTAGGAAAACGAAAATCGAAACAAAACATGGTCACGCTCTTATAAATTCCATTATTGTTGATTTATTAGTTCTTAGGTAAGATATAAAATCATTTATTTGTGTCTGTACATCTGGATCCGACGGATAGAGCTTCTTCGTATAATGCTATGACTGATCCGTAGTCTCTCTCTAAATTACCAATTATTCAGATCTAAACAGATATAATATTGGTAATATTTATAATACAATATATTTAATTCATTTGAAGTTAGATTATTTTTAAACATAAATTTAAACATATTTTGATTCACATAATTTAGACGAAGACCTTTACAAGTATTATCCCTGGAACTCGGTCTTAATTCTATGGGTCGGATATGAGGTCACGAGTATCGAATAATATCTACTGCCATAAATATTAAGTCGGCTGAGTTTACAACATAATGAAATCTGCATATAAAAACAAAAGCAACAGTCAATTAAAACATAAAACATAAATCAGAAGACAATTTCCAACAGTGTTTACGGTTGCGTACGGCTCCCTCGGGTCACTTTCTCCAACCTTGATATGCCTGATGCGACTACGGTAACACGTACATTCAATGGTATTTTTGACTATGCTTTGTAAACTTTTACTTTTACGAACAAACAGAAACTAACTTTCCAACATTTCCTAAAATTGACACGTAGATTACACTGGAATTATATAAATACGCGGAAACTTATGTAAGGTAAACTTAGATCTATTTGTAAGCGTTATTATTTCATTTTTATGATATATAATCATAATTAATTAATAAAATCTCTCACCAAGTGTTCGTTATTCAAATCTAGACTATCCAATATGATAAAGTCATAGGTCACAAACACAAGAATTTGTCACTGTCACTTGTTTTGGCGCGGAAATTTGCGCCATACACAACACTTTCTAATCGAAAATTTTGTTTTGTTTGAATGTTGATTCAATAGCCGCTTCGCCACGTACGAAGTGGACTGTGGCTAGGCCGGCTGTAGTTGGTTGAGTGTCGTCTTGGTCTGATTTCTTGTCGCGTCGAACTAACTTGGAAACTATAATCCGACTCGTATGTAGGCACATCGAAGCGCCTGCATTTCCGCCTTGAAGTGCAACTTTTCCTGCGGTCGTGTAACAGGTATATTGACCAAATGGACGTGTTGAAATGAGCTGTCCGTTTTTGCAATCACCGCAGTGTAAACACCGGCTACGAGGATACCATGTATCCGCAAATATCGTAACAAGTATAGCCATACTTAGGTACATACTTACTAAGAAAGTACACATGTACCTATATAAACCTATTTAAAATATTATTGTAATCGTGACGCGTGATATCGTGATCACATTCAATTAACACAGAACGTGCTCATTGCAATAACAATTAAAAACGATGTAAGTGCAGTTATAATTTTAAATATTGAGTTAACTTTGAACTCGTAATTAATTTGAATAATATTATCTGAAACAATTTCGGAAAATACCTATTCTGAGGCAAATTTTTAATTGTACGCCATCGGCGACAAACCAACGCGGCATTGTTATACTGTCTAGTTTCTGACACAATTGAAAATATGTACCATTAAAGAAATAAAAATGTATATGATAACAATTTTTTGTGTATCTATACACAAAACTTGGGATATATAATCAACCAATATGAAGTAGGTATTATATTATATAAATATTATTATATTATATAAATAATTAATGTTATAATTGTTATAGATTTATATATAATTATTATACATCTTATGCATAATATATAATATAAAAATATATTTAAAGTGTACTTTTATTGAATGAAGTAACGAAATTCCAGTATCCTAATTTAAAAAACAGACCAAAAACCTGTCAGAAAATAGCGTAACAAAAAGATAAACATAATCAGTATCGTAGCGCGCGCATTTCAATCGGCCACAGACTTAAGCACCATGTACAAAATGGGGAATTTAAAGTTTTCTTTTTTTACAAAGAGAAAAAAAGTTATTATAAATGAAAAATGTATTTGTTAAATACGTACGAGTTAAAAGTAGAGTTCTATTGAATATCTTTTTATTTGGAATAAAAACTTTTTTAAGAACAAAGCAACTCAATCAATAGAATTTAAAATAATAGTTTTTTTATTCACAGTATAATATGAGTGTCATTATGTGCCTAATTGCGGTAACCATAGAGCCACTTTATGAGCAAGTGTGTTGAAAATTGACTTTATACATACATGGGGATGAATGTTGAAACTTGTATTGTTAACCATTTAAATAATAAATTTAAGTTGATAACGTTGTTGAGAAACGAATTTTAGTAGAGTGTCATAACATATTATAAACACTGTTTAGATATAAAATAATTTTGTTTACCATTATAGATACCACGCAAGACGAAGAGTTTCTTGTCATCCACAACACGGGGATGTCGATCCTCAGAAAAACCCGATTTCGTCAGATTTGGAAAGAGAACATTTTAGCGTGTGTATTAATCAATTTTCTTTTCTCTTAAAAATTTTAAGGATCTTTTGGCACATAGTAAAAAACTGAAATAGAGCCACCATTTTGTAAAACGTCATTAATTGACAGATCTACGAGATTGTGAAAGAGTTATTGTGCTTTTCTTTCAAAATATTACCACAAAAATTACATAAATTGTATTTATATAATATTCAATACTATATTCCACTAAACAATATTTTGGCAGGACATCATTATAATAACAAAAATGAGGTTGATGTTTCTTTATTTAAAATAATGTTACCTCCCAATTTCATTCTTCATAGTCGAAACTTGAAATGATTAGAACAAGTGATTTAACAATTATTTTTGCTTTGACAATTCTAATTATACACTCATGCCCAACTGTTAATGCTATGTAAGTGCCATAATATCCTTGAAGCACTATAAGGAAATGAGCGAGTCACAAAGTTGTTTTGAAAACGCCATGGAATTTATATATTCTAGCAAAATTCCGAAAAACAATGCAGCAATCTAAAACCATCGATAAAGCTGTAATTATAATACAGCCACGCCATGTGTCGCAGCACATAGGATTGCCATCGGTTACATACATTCACTATGAACGTTAGCAAAGCAAAGTTCCATGTGTGTGTGTGTCATGCCGACCATACTATTTTGATCTGCGATATTGTTAGATTGGTCGGCTCTTAGTGATTAAACTACAAGGCAGTGCAACACACAACAAGTGCACCCCTTTAACCCAACCCACGGTGTGGCTCTAATATAATTGTAGCTTACAGTTTCCGTCAGAAATTTTATGCCGTTATTTGTATTTTCACTGAAAAAGAAAATCTTAATATTCTATCTATTCAACCAGAACATTTTTCTCAATAATTGTTTTGATAAATATATATGTAATACAAAAATAATTTAGACGTTGTATGCTGCTAAACATTTCAAAACCATTGTTTATTTAATAATTGTGCTCCGTGATTTTACGACACCTTTTTTAATCAATATCGTCCCGATTCTTAACATGGCAACACAGAACAAACAAGTCAGTCAAGTACAAACAAAATATAAGTATTTCTCCATGGTCTATGATTTATGAATCCATAGTCTTCAGACACAAATAGTAGTGAAGGTATTATTCTGTAGTTATTATTAAGTGTTAATTCAAAACGCTCAAAACTTTGTTCTTGATAAACAATGCTCGGTTTATATCAGAGGCATATTATGCAGTTTTCGATGTTCTAAAAGATATATGCGATCACAATCTGGGGTCCACAAAATTTTGTCGAATTTAATCCCAAGAAGACTCAATAAATCTCCTTTTATCGTTGCTTCTTCCTTTCATAAATCTCCCCTTCAAGCCTGAGCCAGCATTGAAATTCTTTGACATATCCAACAACATTCAGATTCGCAATCAATTAAAGAGTAAGGCAAGTAGATATAGACCATTTGAGGCAAGCATTTGGTGTGCTTAGCAAAGCGAGACGTTATTTCATACCGGGTTATTTCATACGTTATAAAACGCAAATTCGGCCCCACATGAACTGCTTTTCTCACCTTTGGGTGGGAGCACCCTATACCAGCTCCTTTTGATCACCTATTTTCAGTGCGGTATCCTTTACTATTTGGACCAGCAGCTAATTTCGCTTGGGTGCCCGTCGCCATCGTCCGTGTCCATGGGCGGCGGCATAACTTAAGATCAGATGAGCCTACTGCCCGTCTGGTCCCTTTTAACCTTCCCTTCCTAATCTCCTGACCGGGGCTTTAAAAGGAAAAACCCTTGGGCACAACACAGTATCCGTACGCCCTGCAAAACATAAATATAATAATATTTGCGCCGTTCTGTAACAATGAAATAGCTGACATGAATCAGATTTTTTTTGATGTCAAAACTCAACGTTAATTTTTCATAGACGAAAATTGACAAGTGAAATAATTTAACTAGTGATACCTTCCGCCGCCTCTTGTGTGATTTTCTCAAAATAAATACATCAAAAATACTATGGGAAAGATTTAACTACTAATATTAAAAAAATATATATAATTTCAACTTGGCTTAAAAGTCTCGTACCTAGACCATTGTAGAAAAAAAAAAGTCTTCAAACTTCAAAGAATGTTGATTGCACTTAGAGGTTATTTTTAAACTAAAACAAAATAAAAAAATATATATTTTTGCTATTGTTAGTTGTTATTTGTATCAAACATATATTGTGAACGCTCCGAAATAGGAATATACTTGTATAAGATGGCACTTTGGAAAAGTGTGTTTCCAAAAAGTATTTGTACGTACAAATTCTCATTAATTTTATTGAAATTCAATATCTCAATATTCATAATAATAATATATCTCATCTCTTTTCCTAACCAAACCTTTTTATTTTTACAGTTGTAAGCGTACATCGAGCACTAACATACAACTTCCGGCATTCGTCTACAGAAGTGGCCTATGATGATAACCCTGTGGAAATGGAGAATCCGTTCACTAAAGAAAAACGCCAATGTATACTTTGTAAACTTAATATAACACCAGATTATAAGAACTACAGGCTTCTGTCACAGTTTCAAAGCCCATACACAGGAAGGATTTATGGGAGACATATAACTGGACTATGTCAAGCAAAACAGGCAGCAGTAGAAAAAGAAATTACTAAAGCACAGAACTGTGCATATATGCCTTATTATTATAAGGACAAAACATTTTTGAAAGATCCTAAGCTGTTTGACCCTGAAAATCCAATACGTTCACATAGATTTTAGAAACATTAAGTCTAGTTGCGTTATCAGGATTTCTTTCAGTGTATATATTCAACTTTAAGCCACATAGATTGCTTAATAACTTAAAAGTTAAAAATAATTGTCATTTATTTAATTATTATTAATCCCCTGTTATATAAAAACACTGTAGTAATAGTGACAAATATCAAATTATATAAACTAAGTAGTATGTAACAACAATAAAAGAAGTATTTAGGAAATATATTTTTTATTTCATATACAGTGAATAGAGTTAAATTTATGTATTAATACTTGACAGTATAATACTACTATCATCAGGAGTAATAAAACAGTCATTTTCAGTATCATAACCTACTAATTCTGGAGGTATTTTTAAAGTTTTTAATATTTCTGAATAATCCATATTACGGCTATCCTGGAACTTCTTTTTCATAAGATCAAGGAGCTCAAAGAGTGCTTCTTGACAGCCCTTTTGCCACTTTTTCATCAAATTCCTAAGTTCTTCAGTATCCTCAGTCATTGCCTTGGCAATTAATAATTTCTTTTTCATCTCTATTCTACTTTTTATTTCATCAATATCCTTCTGTGTAATAGAACCAGTGGACTTTGCTTTGGATGGTTTGACAACTTTTTCATATGACTTTTTAACCAAAATGGTTTTCTTTTTATCAAATACGAAGTCATCATCATCATTATTAAAGGAATTTTGCAAATATTTTTTTTCGGCTTTTGGTTTAGCTAGTTTAGAGGTTACAGTTGTATTTGTTTTGGGAGTTGAGTTAGAAATGGAACCCTTTTCCACTTCCAACAAATGAAGGTCATTCATAAGTTTTTTATCTTGTTTATTATTTAACTCACAGAGAGGAATATCATCAGAATCTGAATCAAAGAGTGACTGTGAAACAACTGTATTTTTCATACCTGATCCACTATTCTGGTTGTCTTTTATGTTTGACTTAATATTTTTCAACATTTTGTTTTGTATAAGAACAATGCATTCTTTATTTAAATTGTTAGGAGATTTTTTAGGACAGTTTTCAATATTAAATTCATTGGATTTAGTACTATCTTTAGGGATGTCATTTAAAACAGCTCTGTTTTCTGTTTGTGGATGAGGTTTTATTTTTTTCTTTGAGATTGTTTTAACCAATTTTGATTCATTTCTATTGTTATTTAGGGTTGAATTACTACAAATTTCCATATTTTCTGTTACATCACCCATATCCTCTTCTTTCATAGCTAATAAATATTTTGAATTCTTCCTAGAAAGAGAGACGTTTCGATAAGGCGTGACGCTAATGTGAGAGGGAGAGGGCATAGTTGTAACTGTTTCAGGTACATCTAATACTGTTGGCTCATGGTTCGCTTGGTCATGGGCTGGAGGAGTATAGGTTGATTTCTTGCTAGTATTGTTAAATATCTTTCTCTTTTTTGGCTCTATTGGTGTTCCAATTTCTGTACTATTTGGGCTCGAGGATAGTGGCGAGATAAAAGGAGATGGTCCTTTTCTATTAAATTTCCTGGATAAACCTAAGCGCCTACAAGGTGTCAGGAGGGTTTTACTAATTCCACCTGGTGTTTTAGGAGAATCTTCACTCGATTTCATTTTAAAAAATCGAATTTCTGATAAAAACGTAAACACACATCACAATACATAAATTATTTATGATTCGGCGCGCTAAAGCTAAGTCCACAGATCAAGTAGGGACTAGGGGGCTGCCGGCTGAGTCACTGATTACAGATAAGCCAATAAATATATAATCTTAAATAGAACATCTAACATCTTTTCCATCCAAAGATGGCTTTCGCAAATGTTTTGTTAATGTTATAGGGAGAAATATTTACATACTTTGAATATGCAGAAAATATGACAAAGCATGCTAAATATAATACAAATAAATATTATTATGATAAATTTAGTTTAGAATTTCTATTATATAGACAACAAAGTCAAAAACAGCCGCCAATATGTAAAAAATAATCTTATTAAACCTAGCCACTGAACACTAGCCATATACGAAGTCAATATTCTGAGGATTATGACATTACATAACGACAGTGACATTTACATTTATGTACATGAAATTTGGTACAGCTCAGCCTACCCATCGAATCGAAAACAAAACTTAACGTTAGCAGCTTTTTCGCCCGTCTGACACCTCAGTTCACTTGCTATTTCGAGCTCGAGTCAAGATCGCAATTGATTTTGGATCTTGTCTACTAGTAAAAAAAACGAAAATACGAAATCTTGCTATTACATATTTCAAAGCCCTCATACCTTGTGTAATATTGTGTAAGTTTTAAGAGTGCAGTGTTTGAAAATATTACATAATGCCACTCCTTAGACTCACTTCAGGAACTTTTGGGCACCTGCGCACCTTTGCTACGTCATCTGCTCTTGGAAAAAGAGTAAAAACATTTGCAGTGTATCGTTGGAATCCAGATGAGCCCGACAAGAAACCTTACACACAGAATTTCGAGGTGGATTTGGATGATTGCGCACCCATGGTTCTCGATGCATTATTAAAGATAAAGAATGAAATGGATCCAACTCTGACATTTAGAAGGTCGTGTCGTGAAGGGGTTTGTGGGTCTTGCGCAATGAATATTGATGGGGTCAACACCTTAGCATGCATTAGCCACATTGATCAGAATTTGTCGAAACCTACTAAAGTGTACCCATTACCCCACATGTATGTAGTTAAAGATTTGGTTCCAGATCTGACTAACTTTTACCGTCAATACCAATCCATAGAACCATGGCTACAACGTGATAACGAGGCAGTTAAGGGTAAGGAGACTCAATTACTCCAGGATGTTGAAGATAGAGCTAAACTGGATGGTCTATATGAATGTGTCTTATGCGCTTGTTGCTCTACAAGTTGCCCATCATATTGGTGGAATGGTGACAAGTACTTAGGCCCTGCTGTTCTCATGCAAGCTTATAGATGGATTATTGATTCTCGAGATGATGCAACCTCAAAACGTCTTTCAAACCTTAAAGATACATACTCAGTGTATAGATGCCACACAATCATGAACTGCACAAGAACATGCCCTAAAGGTTTAAACCCTGGAAGAGCCATTGCCCAGATCAAAACACTCTTATCTGGAATGGTAAAAAAGCAGCCCCCTATTATGGACCCTGCTGGCCTTCAAAAACAATCTGCAAGCAATTAACTTGGCAACTTGTACTTAGGCAAATTTTATTTATTTTTATTGTTGACAATATTATACAAAACACCACTGTCACTCTTGATCCATAGCTACATTTTTCATTTTGACCGAACAACATGTTCTATAATATTTTTTGATATAGGTTTAGTACATAATACTTTGGATCAGATCATAAGCAATGAAAATTTGTGATTATTTGCATGATAATACATTTTTATCAATAAAATGTTAATTGTTTCAGCATTCACATTCTTGATATCTAATTAAAGACTCCTGTGCATGTAAATAACACACATTAATGTGTTTATTAAGTATTATGATTTAGATTTTCATGAATAAATTCTATTTCAATAGAATCATGTCTTTTATTACACAAGGGTTTGGTGAGCTGGAGTTCTGGTATAAATAAGGATTAGCTGAGAATAGGTGATAAGCATAACAAATTTGGTGGATGAGTGCAGTAAACAATTGCCACCTAAAGCAAAATTAGCCAAATTGAAGTATTGGGAGATGTCACACCTCAATGTTTCACCCTTACCAAAAATCTGGTGGAGATTCCCCTCTATTATAGTATGAGACATTTCCTTCATCTTCAGTCTATGTATTACCATGACTCTCAGAACACTCTTTTCAAGGCTTACATTATTTTTTTCAGAAAAATTGCAGAATATAAGTGTATACATTTAGTCATGCATTGTACACAGAGTTGTATAAAAAGAAAATTTAATAATAAGTATAATTACTAAAATGAAAATACAAATAACAATAATAATAAATATGAGACCATTTTTATAAATTTATTCAATCAAATATAATCTAGGACACTAAATAATTATGTGACTTTATATAAGTTATGTTGAAAATAAATAATATTTGAAAATATTGTGTAATATAACTTTAACTAAAAATATTTAAATTTAAGACAGTAAAAATTATAGAAATATGTTTATCTGCACTCATACACATATTATATTTACAATGTTATTTCTACCAATAATTCAATCTTGGTCTGATTAAACACCTTAAAGTCAATTTGGAATATATTACAATATTTTATTTTTTAACCAATTAATTGTTATTTACATACATTATTTTTTTAGTAAAACTATTAGGAAATATCCATTGCTTTTAGGTTTAGCACTCATGATTAACTTTTTAGAAATGTTGTTGATGAAGGATAATAAATCACTTTAAATACTTGCTTTATAATCTAAAACAAATTTATTACATGTTGGCAGTACATTTCATTTAAAATACAATATCACATATATTGTACATCATAATACTGTAAAAAGTTTTAGATAAACCCTAGAATTTGAAGCCAAGTGATATAATAGAATATAATAATACTATCCTCAATTACTTACCAATGTATGTGATGATAAGTATACACTACTTCTACAGTATTAGGATTTATATTCAAAACAAAACAGGATAATTTCATTCACATATCAGTTAAAACTTTTATTCATACACATTATTCATATTGAATATTTTATATGTCCAAATCATATATATATATATATACATCAATCTTTTATGATTCCAAATCTCACATTGGTAAGGTTTAAAATATATATGTGAAATTAATAGAAGAGTATCAACTGTGTAAAGGTAGTTACAATTTGCCTGCTATCATACTAAAATCTAACTAACATTTCGCCTAGACAGAAAGTGTAATTTGGGTTTGTAGAGGTCGGATGTTTCATACCGTTGCACAAGATGCCTTGGTGCCTTAACTTTTCCATTGGAAGTTTTAACTGGAGTATTTTGTTCATAATTCTCTACTGATTTGTCACTAGACGGGCTGTTTGGAAGTTCTGAAAAAAAAAAAGTATTAAATTATGATTCATTAATAAATTTTTAACAATATAACAAAAAAATTACTGAGTTCTTATTTATCTACAAAGCAAATTACTATGAAAGCAAAGAAGAAAAGATAATAATAATGATCTTAATAAGAGAATTAAACAATGCACCTGTCCTCTTTGGTCGTGAGAGACCAACTCTTTTTGCTTGTCCTAAGTATTTCGACCTGACACTGCCTAATTTATCATTAATTGACCCTTCTTCTTTGTCTGAAAGATAAAGTGTCTGTTATTCATATCAGTTATGTGAAAAATATCTGTCTGAAGGTGAATAGAAATAGTTTGATTAGATACCTTCAAGAAACATTTATCCAGTCATATTTAAAAAAAACTTGAAAAAAGAAAAAGTCTACCAAACACTGAAATATTTATTTGGAATACTGCCTATTGTTTCTTGTGTGCTTTCTTTAAAGAGTATAATATTTAATATAGAAATCATAAAAAAGAAAGCTTGCTATTCATTTACATTTAAGTACTAAAAAATTTTGTGGATATTGGCTATTCAACATATTATGTAAAATATAGTACCTTGTGTTGTGGAAGTAATAAGTTCAGATGTGCTCATTTTTCTAATTTTATGTGGTGTTAAAACAGGCCGATTGTTATTTTCTGCAGTTTCAGTAGCATTCATTTTCCTTTTCATATTAAAATCAACCGGGCTTTCAATATTCGATTCGGTAATATAATCGATCTTTGGCATTTTTGTTGGTGATCCCTCAATAATATCACCCAAAATAATTTGCATTATCTCTTTTCTAGATGTCTTGTTTACCATTTCTTCTAATTTAGCATCATAATCATTACTTAAATCAAATGAACAATCTGATTTCTCTGGACTAAATACTTGGCACTTTATATCAGAATCATTTGATTGAGACTCAGACTCAATTGGTAATGATACTTCAGTGGTCAGATTAAAATTTTTTATTACCTTTGTTTTGGGCATTTTTAGTTGGCCATTTCTATGATAAGTGACAATTTCATAATTGCCAAAAGTACTAGCAACATCTTTAAGCACATTTTCTTCATATGTATCACAATTAATTAGATAAAGCTTATTACATAAGTTTGTTTTTTCAATATACATTTTAAGAAACTCCTTGTATTTTGTTTTTTCTAGTTCCGAATTATATTTCTCACATTCACCAAAGTAACAGAAATTTTTCTCTTTTACTGTTTCATAGCTCTCTTCACCAACTTCAATGTGTTGGCTTATTGTTGTGTCTTCTAATTGTACTTCTTCAAGATTTTTAGCAGTTTCACTTTCATTTCCTGCATTTAATTCTTCATATAATTCTGCATTTGTATAAGTTTTTTCCTCAACATAAACATCTTGTGATTCACCAGGGGTACTATTTTGTATAATATATTGAGTCGCAGTGTTTGTGTTACATGCAAATTCTAATTCTGGTCCAGGAATACTGGAGTATACTTGGCTAAGGCTTGGTCTCACATTTGCTTGAAACTCCAGAAGTAAAGCTGCTTCTTGATTCATTCGTCTTTGCTCTTCTTCCAAAAATTTGCGCATTTTCATAATTTTCTTTGCTTCTTCAAAATTGGCTGCTATTTTAGGTTTTCTCAGTGTGATATCTGGAACAAATGGCAATCTTGGTGGCGAGGCTACCGGTGTTTCTAAATGAGTTTCTAGTCTTACAATCGCCTTGTTTTGCAATACTTCAGCTTTTGTACCCCCGTCATGTGGAGCTACTTTATCACTGGGAGTGGTTGAACCACTCCCAGACATGTTATCAGTTTTTGAAGAGCTTTCCTTTGAATCTTTTTTGCTTTCTGATGATTTGGAACTAGAAGGCTGATGAGAACCTTTAGAAGAAGAACTACCATCATTTGAATCTCGATCAGTTGAACGTCGATTTGGATTACCCCTACCAGATAGACTATAGTGATCATCATTATCTTTTTTTGACTTTTTGTCTTTATCTTTATCGTTAGATCTTTTACTGCTACTACTGCTCTTTCTGTCTCTATCAGAATGGTGTGAGCTGGATTTAAAATCCTTAGAATACTTGTCTTTTGAAGAAGACTTATCAGAACTCTTTTCTTTATCTTTTTGACTAGTTGATGCTGATTTTTTGTCATCTGACCTTGAGTGTTTTTGACCAGAACTAGAGCTTCGATGAGATTTTGAGTCTTTGTGGCTGGATTTATGAGAGCTTCTATGTCTAGATGAATCTTTACTTTCTTTTTTATCGCTTCTATCCCTAGACCTATCTTTTTCACTAGATTTATGTTTACCTTCGTCTTTCAATGGTTTTTTATCATGACGATGGCTGTCTCTACTGCTTGAGGGTTTTGACTCAGACTTTTTATCTCTATTACTTGAATGCTTGTGTGAGTCTTTAGTCCTATGTGAGTTTTTGTGACTGGTTCTTTTTTCTTCACTTTTTTTATCTTTTTTACTTTCTTCAGAATCGTGATTAGTATCATCTTTAGTTTCAGTATTAACTTTACTGTTAGCATCACTTTCATAATCAATTTGTAAATTATTGCTATTAGAACTGTCTTCATAAGCAGGTGTTACAAAAGTATTTATATTTACTTGATTTAACTGATAGGATAAATCAGTTTCACTTCTTTCTATTTTAGGTGCATCCAGGCTATTTTCAGTAGACTTAGTGTCTAATGCAAATCTAAAAGTATTTTGCTCTTTGTCTTCTTCCTTTTTACTTTCTACCAGTTGATCGTCAAATGCTTGTTGAGCATCACAAGAGTTTTCGTTATTGTAACTTCTGATTGGAGTCAATGGAGACATATTTCTACGTAATGATGAATCAGAGCTGGATTCTTCATCACTATTGACAGATTTAAAGAAGGTACCATTTTCTTGTTTTGGTATTTCATCTGGCAATGGAATATCTGTAGCAACATCCGGTTCGTTTGGTAGTTCTATTTTGTCTATCTCAACTTTTTCAATTTTTGGAGGGCTATTTTCAGGAGGAGGTATATCTTCTGGTCGTATCTCCTCTGCAGGAAGTGGAATACCATCTTTATCATCACTACCATCACAGTCATGGACTGTTAATTCACTTACACCAGATGTTTCTATTTCTTCTATCTTCTCGCTGACTTCTGTCGATTTTTCTTCATTTTTATGTTCATCTATGGTATCAAGTATTTCATCCACTTCCATGGCCTCTTTATCTTCATTACTTTTGACAGAACCTGGACTAACTGCTTCCAAGTCTGTTGGAAGCAAATCAGTAATTCCATTTGATGCTTCCACTGAATTCTTCTTTCTAGTAATACCCAGGTAGTCATAGACAAGGTCTTCTACTTTTGGAACAAATACTGTTGCTAATTTAGGATTAACCACTTGATCCACTATTCTTTCAACACCTTGCTCAAGGTAATTTCCACTGCAAAAATAATAAAACAAAATCATAAGCCAAATATATTTCTAAATGGTATAATATACAAAGCCAACAAATATTATTACTTCTTCAAATGTGTGTCACACATTACATTTGAAGAAGAATGATATTTTTATCATGTGTGAAATCAATTCAGTTACTTTGGTTCATACACACATATACAATGCATTTATGTTAACACAAAAAAAATACACACTCCAAAATATGTTTTCTCAGTTTTTCTCTTAGTTGATTTTTGTTTAAGTCTGGTTTCCAAACTTGTCGAGCCAGGAATGATGATACAGAGTTTTCTACACGCTGCCGAAGGTTCTGGTATGCGGGTCTTGTATCTACATCTGCTATACAGTCTTTCCTGAACTGCAACAATTAATGTCATATTTCTAAATGCAAAATTGATTTATTATTAGATTTTGATTAGATCTTGAATACAATTTTAAACTATTATTTATGTATTAGTAAATCCAATTATAAATTTTAAACAATCCATATGGCCTAAATATACCAATGTTTCACATAAGTATATAATATTTTAGTGTCATACTTATATCATATAAATGGGAGATGAACATGTTAGTACAATTTGAAATGTGTAGGAACTATTATAGTGTGATGGAAGCTTAATTTCAACAAAAGATGTGTTTCAAAAAAGTAAATATGTATATATTATATTTAAATACAGGTCTCTTACCTCATAATGGTTCTCAAATAGTTAATTTATACAAAATAGTTACATCATTAAAACATTTCATATAGACTCATGATATAGAACTATCTCATGAACTGATAATATACACATAGCCATTAACATATATGGAATATAGAATTATTTCTTAATATTTTAAAATTATATAAACATGTAAAGATATGGTGATGCTACGACATAACACTGAAATCTGATTGGACACCAGTGCCTAATTAAAAAGAGATTGTTAGTAATTTAATGAGTTGTAATTTATAAAGGTAGAGTTTGGGACAGTAAATTTACCTGATCGAAAATTCCTTTTGATTTGAGTTCGTAAACTAATTGATCAACTAAACGAGGATCACCAGGCATGTATTGTAAATGAGCCATTTCCACTTTGACCAATAAATTATTGTACACTAGTTTATCAGGAAATGTAAATGTATACTTAGCATACTTTTTCTTAGAAAAGGTTTTACTATCTATTATAACATCCTTTACAAAAAAAAAATACTAAGTTCAAAACTTTATACTTGAAGTAAGATTAAAGACTAGTATGAAGACAAAAGTGAAAAGACAAAATTCAAAACCATTTATTAATCATAGACAAAGTTATAGTAGATAAATTGTTATATTATGTGAATAGTCACTATTATGTGAATAGTACTAACTCATCTGTGGAGTTTGGTATAATAAGATGATAAGTGATAAGTAAAGACAAAAATAACCGACCGAACCAATTTTTATGCTTCCTGCTTGTTGAATATCGGCAACATTCGTTTATATGCAGACGACAGTACCATCCTAGAAATATAAAAAAAATTAAAAAAATATGTGATTATCTGAGGTAATTATAATTCACTTGGTCTGTGGTTTGATTCGAATTTCAAACTGACGTAACGGCAGCAGATGTTGAAATTTTTAAATTTTTATTAATTTTATTTTTTAAGTACACTTTTAAGATCAAACATCGAAATGAATACAAATGTCGCTTGCGAATTAAATCAAATTCTTACAACTATTGTAGAACAAGACAAATATGAAGAGATTGCTAATGGTACGTACAGTTTGAAGTTTTTCTTTGATTTGACAGTTCTTTATTATTGTTTTTTAAAGAGCGAGTAAATGACTGAAACCTATATTTTTAACCTTTTAACATATTTACTACCACTGCTGTATTATAAATAAATTTTAATAATGAATAAGTTTTCATCTTATGGTATAAGAGATATACATAAAGCATATCGTAACAATTCTCTGAAACCTGGCTATTTCATTGACTACTGTTTGGATAGAGCTAAGAAAACGAAGGAACTAAATGCCTTTATAACATTATCATCTCAAATAGCTCGAGAGCAAAGCTTAAAAAGTGAAAAACGACTCGAAACAAGCAACAAGTTAAACCTATTAGAAGGAATATCTGTTTGTATAAAGGATAACTTTTGTACAAAAGATATTCGGACTACTTGTGCTTCAAACATGCTTAAAAACTTTATACCAACATATGATGCTACTATTTATTCAAAACTTGTGGAGGCAGGAGCATGTCTTATTGGAAAAACTAATTTAGATGAATTTGCAATGGGCTCTGGGACTGTTGATTCTATATATGGTCCAACACGTAATCCATGGTGCTATAATGACAATTGGAGGATCCCAGGAGGTAGTTCTGGGGGAAGTGCAGTAGCTGTCAGTTCTGGTTCTTGTATTGTGGCTATTGGCTCAGATACAGGGGGATCTACTAGAAACCCAGCTGCATTATGTGGATTAGTTGGCTTAAAACCTACATATGGTCTTGTATCTAGATATGGACTTATACCATTAGTTAACTCTATGGATGTACCTGGTATCTTGGCTAAAAATGTTGATGACATAGCTATAACATTAAATTGCATAGCAGGGCCAGATGATTTGGACTCTACCACTATAAAATCACCATTTGAACCTGTATCAATTGAAGATGATTTTGATATATCTAATTTAACAATAGGGATACCAAAAGAATACCATTGTAAAGACCTGAACATTGAAGTAACTGAATGCTGGCAGTTTGTTACACATTTGTTGGAAAAATTATGTAAAATTTCATCTGTGTCATTGCCGCACACATCTGTTTCAATAGCTGTATACTCCATACTGAACCAGTGTGAAGTTGCAAGCAATATGTCTCGATATGATGGTTTGGAATATGGACTTAGAGCTAAAACAAATTATTCTACAGAAGCCTTGTATGCTACAACAAGATCACAAGGTTTTAATAATGTTGTACGGTCAAGAATATTTGCAGGAAATTACTTTTTATTGAGGCAGAATTATGAAAAATATTTCCTTAAGGCTCAAAGATTACGTAGACTGATTTCAGATGACTTTAAAAAAGTATTTTATGGTGACAATAAAGTAGATTTGTTGTTAACACCAACTACGTTGTCTGAAGCCCCTTTGTATAAAGATTTTACTGCCAAAAATAACAGAGATCAGTGTGCACTTCAAGACTATTGTACTCAACCAGCAAACATGGCAGGAATACCTGCTATCTCTATTCCAATAAAACTGTCAAGAAATAAATTGCCACTCTCCTTACAATTGATGGGTCCCGCTTTGTCAGAAAATTTATTGCTAAATGTAGCAAAGCGAATAGAGTCTTTAGTGAATTTTCCTGTAATAGATTTCAAACTTTAAATAAACTTAAAAATGTTTATTTTTGTTTTACTGCATTCTGTTACAATTATAAAGTAAATTTGTTTACTATTTATACTTTAATAAAACTTTGTTATATTTGTAACAGATTTCATAAAACATATTTCACTGATTTTGTAAAAATTCTGTATAAATTTAGAAAAATAGCTATAATGTCATTATAAAGTAGTTTCCTTATAGTTTAGCATTCTATAAAAAAATAACAAATTTTATTAATTCCAGCTGAAATCACTTCTGATATTTTGTCCAAGCTAAATATTGCCATTAATAAACTGCCGCCAAAGGCTCTCATGATCCTTCAAGATTCAGTAAAATATAGAGATTTAAATCCAAATCCAATGTCAATTTCGTTATTGGAATCAAAAGTAGTTGCAGAGAGATTTCATGACGAATATGAAATTTTAAAGTTAAATCATATGAATGAAAAACTACAAGTAAAAATAGACCGAAATAAAAAGTTTATTGAAGGTTTGAAGAAAGAATTAATATCTTCAAGACTATCGATGTCTCATCAAAACCCAAACCCTGAAAATATTCATGACAATATTCGGCAGGTGAAACAGAAATTGGTGGCATATGAACAGAGCTGTGAAAAAGCTAAGGTAATTTACAATTTATTTATTTATATTTGTTCTAACCACCAAGTGATATGGAATTTATTATATTGGAAATGCATGGCAACTCCCTGTATAATAATCAGTTAATGTTTAAATACTAGTAGTCGCTGATCCCGCGCTTTCATCCTAGTTATTTTAAGTACGTAGCTTTCAACCTTTCTTTTAGAGTCTTGGAGTTGTTATTCCAAAAAGTATATATACTTATAAAAAACTATAGAGATCGAATATCCGTACAAAGAGAAAAGTTTTCTAAAAGCGAAACTTTAAACGTTTAACTTTCTATATGCGCAATTGAAGATTTGTTTAGTGAAACAACGTGATCAAACCTCAGATCTGAAACTGAAAAAGAATTAACTAAACAAATGATGAAACCGATACTAAAGCACAGACCAAACGAAGCTCCAACGATTTTTTGAAATTCGATTTAAAAAGTTTTATTGCACATATGTAATGTCTGTCAAAAATCAAAATATATTTGCAAATAAGTGTTCTAATGATTTGAGATTATTTTTTCAGACAAACTTCTCTAATCTCAACGTCAATGAAGTAATCTTGCCGAAATCCCTGATGTCATTGGTGACATCTCTTGCCGCTTTACGAGAAGAGGCAGCTAAGCTAAAACGAGACGCTGACGATGTCCTTTTCATAAAACAGGCAGTTACCAATATGAAGATGATACGCTGATAGTGGTTTATGATTTGATTATTTAAATCATGACCTATTATTTAAAAAAAAATTGGTTTCAATCTATATTGCAAGAATATTAATAAGTTTTATCGTATAATGTGAACCAGAAAAAACTGTGTTATATGAATTTTAAGTATATTTCAATATTATCATCGTCAAAGAACATTTATGTATACCTAACATTTGTTTAAGTTAAAATGGTCAATATACAGTTTTCATAAATTAAATTCAGTAATTTACTATACACATAATGTTAATTTCTACAAACCACATGAGAATTGTGTTTTATTAATGCAGAATTTGATTATAATTTTAAAATTCCCACCTTTCAATATTTCAGGCCTTTTATTGACAAATAAATATAATTTTAAAGAAATGAATCCAGTAGTTTTACTGCGTCGACTAGAGGAAAATTAGTTATATTATTTTCGAGTCAGTTGGCGCAATTGTAAACATGCTGGACTGCCGAACAGTGGCTTCCAGTTTATATTCCCTGTATGGTCAACATATATGTGACGTGTATATTCACATACAGGAGGAATCGTGCCTGTTCTCCCGACATGGACATTGCACCAACTTAATATTACATCCAAAAGTTTTCTCTTGTTTTTATTCACTTTAGATGTTTTGAATGAAAAATTTTTGAATATTTTGAGCAATAAGTGATATCAATTATATTAGATCGTTAACTCTACAACTAGCTGTTGCCTGTGGGTTCAAACACATTGACAGAGATCCATTAATTTCGTAACGTGTGTTGTACTAACTTGATAATAACTATTTTTACAAGATTTTAATCTCTTAGAGCTTCATTTTTACTGAGTATCTTCGCAACGTATTTACTGAAGGCTCCAAAAAAAGGATACATTTTACTTATTTTACAACAATTTGCATCAATACTCCGCTTGTGTTGATAGACGAGATTTTTTATAGCCTATGTAGAACTTCCTTGGGTAATAGACTCAACACAACCAACACATTCCTATCGTCATCTATGTTCGCGCACACATCAGGAACGCACATTACACCGTCGCAAACTGAAGACCAGCATTCACGGAAAAGCTCGTTGCTGTCAACGTCTTCAGAATGTATCAAGCCTCTTAAGGAGGGAGGAACTATGTATTGTAAACGAATTTCAGTCTGTTTACATAGTTTAGATGCCTAATCTTATATAATTTTATTTATTAATACACTAACTAAATCAACTAAATAAAATTAATATATTAAATCAACTATAATTTACTAGCTTGCAGTCGATAAATTGAATTTTATCAGTTTTTGTTAAAATATCTAGTGTATAATAATCTCGACAAGAATTTATTTATAAACTTGATTTAAAAAAAAATGGAAATGCGTCAGTTTTATTCGTGATCATTTTTTTTTACTAAGGATCGAAACCACTATCGTTGCGACCGGTAAACGCGATCTTATCCGCTTACGACAAATTTTAAAGAAAGTATTTATTTACCTATATTCGACAAACTGATGTTGAATTACTTTCTACAATAACTTTATCCCTAGTGGTGAAAGGTCTTACATTCAGTAGGTAGATATCATTTGTGGATATACTTCAAGATGAATTTCACTTCAAGGGTAGTGTAGCTCACCACCTTTGCTAGTTACTAAATTGTAGAATGTAATTTTAATAAATAAAACCAGCTAAAGCAAGCAAGTCGATAATCTAGTATCTATTGTACAGTTATTGACGGGTGAGTGAACTCTAGTGTCTCGACAAACGGTAAAATATCACCACTTTGCATAAAAATAATAATAGTATTTATGTAATGTCAGTCATATTTTATCACCTTCCAGTATTTTGTAATTACGGAACATCTGATCTCATGGATTGCATGAAATTGTAACGAAAGTTTCTACACATTTTCATATCATTTCATAAGTAACATCTAATAATTTAATCAATCTTGCTTTAAAAAATACCATGGAAGTGATGTTCTTGTAAACGCTTGCAAACCTAAAGATGTTTATAAATGTCTGGAAAATTTATATTTAAATTAACATCTAAGTAGTACAAAACGTTAAATGAAGCAGGAAATTGGATAGTCTGAAAGACCATATTGAATAGATGCTGGGTGGTGAAATGTCGTGACTAAATGAAGCACATGTAATAATATGTCAGCATGAATATACCGTTCTATAATTTAGTATATGTTCAACCAACGTTTTTAAAGATGATGCCATAACAACATGAATCGTAAACGCATTCTGAATTTGTCGTTATTTCTAGCTTCGATTGCCCTCATACAAAGTAAGTTATAAATTTATGTATTTAAATTTGCATATATTTGCATAATTAGGTCAATATCGCTAGTAAAACACAAGATTTAAAATTATGGTATACATATTGTATTTACAGGAAAATGTTTGAGGCCATTTCACCTCATCACTTAAGGCCGCGGCTTTAGGTAGTAAATATTAGGCTGAAACTATGATCTTTTTATGATTCTAGTACGAGAGTCCTAAAATGGGACAAATTTCTCTTTGGAAGTGCATTCGTAGAACTTTTTAAAACATTTATCTATCTATGGCGAAACGAAGTAAGACCAAACTACACAATGTTTTCGAATAAAAAAAAGGTTGCAGATTTTCTATTATAAAACAACTTTCCGCTTAAAACTTTAGGGTTGCCTGTGACAAAGTACAAATAAAAAAATATATTTTCGGAATTGTTAGTATAATGATCAGATTTATTAGATGCAATGTTTATATTATAAAAATGAAATCAAATAACTATCTCATTAGGTTATTGACATTTTGTCGAAATTAAAAAAAATACAATATGTACTTAATCATACTATCATCATAATATCACATCTTTAAATCGATTAAGTATTTTTAGTTACACATATATGTATAAATAAATATATATTACCTACTAATAAATATCACCGCCCGACAAAATTTGAATATCCGAATTTATTAAAGAGGCAAGTATTTTATGAATATTGGAGAGAAAAAAATATTTTATGGCTAAGGATAACAATCAAGTTTATTAAAGAGTATTTCAAATTAACATGACAACAATTATATATAAATTAATAAGATATTTTAAGGTTATATAAATATATATACATAATTATATAAAAATCAACATCATGCCATCTAAAAGTATTTTTATTTGAATTCGGTGAAAATAGTGGTGGGTGGTTGGTGGTACATAATACTTTAGATGAAAGAAAATTTAAAATATCCTTCTTTTGTAGTTGGTACAATAAAATTATCAGGCTTCAAAATAACCCTGCATAATCCATTGATTTTGTAATCATTGGTTAAAAATAAATTGTCCAATAACGTAATCTATCTTTAGTCTGTGGTTGGACGTTGGAGGTACCACACGGACGGTAACTGGTAAGCAATTTCTTTATTTACTCGTGTTCATTAATAAATCTTTACAATATATATTTAATAGTGTTGTGTAATGCTTCATTAAATGCAGTTGTAACTTTCTCTTTGAGCCGGATATTAAACGAAAGTTTTTATATTAATGGACATAATATCGGCCTTTTTAATCATGTTAGTCATACGATAGAACATAAATTTTGATTTAGTAATAGTTTAAGCCTCGTTTTATAAAAAATTAATGAAAAAGTATAGATTTTGTATATTTTAACCCTTTTCATAAGTTACGAAAAGTGTTTTAGCTTAAAATTTAAATACGTGGTGCTACCCTCTTATAATATTAAACAAATTAAATATGTTGTTCGTTACACATATTCATATTAATATACTATAGCATTTACGTTAAAATTTGTACGTAAATGAAACCTGTAATGTATCTGTCATCATTAGTATTTTTTAAGATAAACCTTCCGTTGCGTCCGTAATATTTTGAACCTATTTTGAACAAATTTTATATTCATACTTTCCGGTATATCTTACAAAGTTCTGTAATAGGAGAAAACTTTGTTTAATTTAACCTAGCAAAATTAATTCTCTGAAAGTTTGATTTCTGTAGACATATATTTAATAATAATCCAGTTTTCTGCGGTCATGGTAACAACTTGCAGGGTCAAATGTCAGACTCCTCGACACCCTTTACTCATTATCTCAGCCCATACGACCCGAAATATGTTATCGCTTAGATAAAATTAGATTTATGTCGTTAATTTAAAAAAAAAATGCGACAAAAGAGTTAGATTTTAGTAGTTGACATTAGGAATTGACTTGCGGGAAAATAACATACCTACTATAATCGTATGGCAATGATTATAACATGTTATTTTCACACAAGTATCAAAACACATTCTATCATGATTATCTTAGCATTTCTTTCTTGTTGTATTATAAATAATAAAACATTGTTATATTTTGGATAATGTAGTGTTTATAGGTATTTATAACTGAATGTCTAATAAATAAAATGTTTGCTTGTGTTAGAAAAACTGATTTCTTTTATTGGAGACAATGCTATTAGTCAATACAACCTTATACCCTGACTCATGGTCACATGTTCAAGATTATCCTGTAGCCTTTTGCTCGTAAATCAAAAACGTAACTAAGTGGGTTAAAGTATTTTATATTGATAGTTGATACATTTATATTTAGTTAAAATTTTGTCACTTAGATGGTTTAAGTCCGCGGCTTCGTTTGATAAATTTGAAAATGAATAATATTGGATTACCGTTTGAATTGTTATACTCGTAAATCAAGTACTATAAACTCCCTGTGGTATTTTATATTTTTTGTACAAATATAATATTTGCTTATATTTGATGGCTATTGCCACGATTACCTCACAATATTTGCAATAATATATGCCTTTAGGCTTCGTGTGTCCGGTTTCCGAAGATTCAAGGTTCGTTGTACTTTAAGATGACAATATGGAAATAAGGTAACGGCTTATACAAAATTATGGGATGTTTGATTTAAGTTTATAAAATTTATGACTTCTTACTGTAGAGGCTGTACTGTGTTTAAAACCACGATTAAGTCGTTATTTTTAAATTATACTGATTAAAAGAAAGGCTCAAGCTCTTGGATTGATTACATCGGTAGGTGACTACAGTACTTCAGTTTGTATTTAAGACATATTGTGTTTAAGGTCACGTACATTCGTCCTTGTACCTAAGGTTTGAATAGACGCAATTGATTAATATAATATAAGTTCATATAGAAAAATAATTTCAAAGTTTTTTAGATTTGATTTATAATAGAATTCGGGACTTTGTTTACTTAGTTGGGTCACTGAGACTGATAAACCACGAAAGATACGTCATACAATTTTGTGCGTAAAAACAACTGACTAAAAAAACTAAACAAGTGAAAAAGTTACGAAAATCTACTATGGGACAGACATAAACTTTAATTAATCCTTTTCCTATTTGTGTTAGCTCCTAGTGAATAAATGAAATTATCAAGACCTAGAAGTAGGAAGCACAGATTTAAATATTTAGATACGGCTTCATGCACTGCCCTTGTTCTAATTCACCTACTTTAATAGCTTTACGGTTACATTTACTACAACAGGTCATTGTGTGACCTAAAGACTAAATTCATTTTTATGCGACCTTTAAATCAACAGTCGTGCATTTAATGTAGCAATATGTCTCCAGTATTTATATAACAGGTTACCCAGTAGGTAGGTCAAATAAAAGTAAGTAAAATTTGGTTGAATTATAATTTTTAATAATTATTAATTCATATAGGAAAGTAATATTCTTACACTATAGATGCTCGAACAGTCGTTTTTGATGTTCTAAATATTCAATTCTATTATTATTTAATTCAAATCTGGGCTCGTTTATGATGATAAAAGTACTTTGTTTAATTGCTAAAGGGTAACATATAATATTGAATCGTTGGCTTCGTAGCTAAGAATTTCCTTTAACATATTACTTTTCTTATTACTATGTATATATAATTATTTTATATTTATTTAGGGTTTATCCTATGTAACACAAATACTTGGTTATATTATTTCCTTTATAAGAATAATGTTGTGTTCTCTGGACACTTTTAAAAGGTCAAATGTAAAAAATTTAAAATCTCGAAAACAAATATCCCATGAAGTTGATTTATTATGCGTCACAGTGATGACATCATTGTTAAAGGTTAAACGAGTGTTTTAACCTTTAACTATAATTAAAATAATTATAATAGGATATAATATATAATAATTATAATAATAGGATAAGATTTAGTGTAAATTCTATTTCAACCAAATTATCGTAACACAAGTTCCCTGCGACTACGTGTAGTTTTAGCATCTGGAAAAATTATACGCAGTACAATCTTTTAGTATCGCTGGATGAAAATGTCTCGCTATTCCTTAGTTTAAAGTAATAGATCATTTAAAACAAGTACGTAGGAAGCTTAAACTACTAGCAACAGGGGCATTGTAAATTAAATATTCAAGTAAGAATACTAATGTATATAGAATTGTTCATTAGTATTCTTACTTGAGTACTATTAACATGACCAGATGAGGTACTACTATCATACATATAATGAATAAAATGTACGCCACTGAAACTCGGCTGTGCACCCTTAAATATTTATTTATATGTGCCAGCAACGTCCTGAGAATAAAAGTCATACGTCGAATAAGTATAGGTTTATTATATATACAGTATGACATGCATACGGATTAGAATTACGCAGCAGAAATAGACAAATGTGCCGAAGTTTGAGTTTGAAAAACGTGACATTGTCTATAATTTGAAAGGTTTGTCAAACAACCAACTTGATTCTGCAGAAACGAGTCTGCAAGTACACAATGTGAAAGGTGCGTGTAGTGTTATAATTATAATAAGGATTACACGTTCTTCCGTCTACGTAAGTTCGAAATATTCAGTAGACAAATATCTACTTACATAATGAATAGTATATGGTCGCTGAGATTTGTTCTTATGTTTCACAACTTTTTAAAGTTTTGTATTTCTTTAATCTTGTTACCATCCTGATCTGGGATTTTCGGTAGACTGAACAATTTCTAAGACTAAGTTGTTTTGTATTGAAAACTAAGGCTCTTTCCTCAATAAAATGGCGGATGGAACTGAAATTATATCCTTATACTATTTTTATAATATTAAAACCATATATGCATACTTTTATTCCCTTACTGTTTTAACCAAATTTGCTATTTTGTTTGCTATATCATTTTTTTAAAGTGGAAAATTAAGATTAAGAAAAATGTTTAACTAATATCGAGCAAAATCATTATTATTATAAACTTGTGAGCGATGCGATAATGTTAGTCATGGTATATGTTATGCTATCCGTGCAAAACTAAATACTTAAATTCAAAAACCAATTCAATAGTCAAAGACGCGCTTATCAAGAAACCATAACAAAATGCTTCCACAATACACGTGTGCTTTTTAAGCGCACCTAACTTAATTAAAATGTGTTTTCGACAATTTTATTAAACTAGCTTTTCAACGTGGATCCGCGTAAATAAATGGACCATTACTTCCTGAGAAAAGCGCATCGAAAATAAACTCTTCAGATTTATAAAATGTTACTGTATAAAGTATTGATTATAGATTTAATTACACAATAGGTACCACTTGTCACTCATAACTTATTTGAAAAACTACTAGAAACATAGTCTTTTAATTTTTTATGTTTCGTTACGATACAAGGTTAGGTTTATGGTGCTATTCTATATAGGAGACATACGCATTAAATGCTACGGGGATACATTATACGAATTACGAAGAACACTATTTCTATAGCTAAAAAATTTCTAGCGCATGTGTGATTTAAAGATTTGACGCCATTCATTTAATGATAACTTTCTTTCATGTTTTTTTATGATGGCCTGTTCGGATAAGGAAGTTACGAAGACCTAGACACATTACAGTTTCATAAACTAATAGATTTCTACGAGCAAAAGATTACATGTGCGGGCAATTATTTCTTATTGCTAATCCACATGTCTGTAAATAATAAATGATTATGCATAAATACTAGGCTAATAGCACAGGCTATCAATGTAACTGTTTGTTATGCTTTGATTTTCCTGTATGTAAAACAATAGTTTAGCATTTGCAAATCTTATATATAGTCGAATGGAATATTTAGTTTTTTTAAACTATGTATTTAATGTATTATTATAAGCTATGAATGATCTATGCTTCATTCTATATTTCATTCATCATCCTTGTTTCATTCTCTATTTTCGTAGTTATAAAATTCAAATAATTATGTAAGAACTGAGATAATCGATCTATGTATATCTTGATTGTTTTAATTTTGGATTTAGAAAAAGGAATCTACACCTTACATTCATTTTAATCCCATCCAACCAAATACTTTATAATTGTTAATATGTTTCAGTAAGCAATGTGGGCTACAGTACTATGTGTGGTTGCGGCCAGTAGTCTGGTTGTGGGAGAAGGAGAATATTTGCTACCCGGTGACGTCATCCCCTCTCACTACGACGTGAAGTTAGCGTATGACGTCGATCCTAACACTAACTTTAGCTACTTCGGTGTCGTTAATATTTTGGTAAGTTTTAATATTAGTATATAAAATTGTTATTATAAAAACAATTTCTTAATTACAGATATTTAACCTTATGTTAAATATCTTATCTATCTATCGGGACTTGCTAAATCTGTATTAACTATGTACGTAAAGCGAAACCACAATCAAGCTATATAAATCTGATGATAATGATATATAGTAATTTGAAGGTACGACTTGAAATTACATTGATTAAATATAAATGCACAAAACCTTAAGCACGTTTACTTTCCAATATCATAGTGAGCAGATTACGAATTGAAGAACGTTCTTTAAGATCTGAAAATATTTGTATGACTAATTTATTTATTATTTATTGCGAAAACCCACTGGAGCTGCAATACAAGTTATTTAAAGGTTACAATAAAGCCCTGTACATACTGATAATCAACATTTGCACAAATTTTAATGCATTATCTACTACAAGAAACAAGATTTCCTAGCGTCAAGCTTACACAAATTCTGCAGCTCTATTACAAACAAGAGCTAGAATGATACACAGAATGGACAAAAAAAGTAGCTAACATGAATTTTGTTAGTAAATTTTTCCTAAATAAAAAATTTAAAATTGGAGTTAAAGCAATTTCTCTAAACTTATTTCAAGATCAGAATAGGCACAAACAATGAAAAATAGCCTTGTAAAGATATTGCAAACATTTCATTGTCATTTTGTTACGGGTTGAAACGTTTTTTGGAGCGAACGTGGCTTGAATGGGAACAAAAGCACAAATAATAAATTAGCGTGCAATGGAAAGTGGGTTAGGACAATTGTATATTTCTATTTTGTTATTCGTTATACGTTTTCTCTAGGAAACTGTTCGATTATGAGGATGGGCAGTGTCGCTATTGCAACAAATCACGAATAATTGCAACTGTCTTTTGTTTGTCGTCTATGGGTTATGCTTAAAACTCATAGATGATCCCACTGTTCTATAGTTATAGATTGTCTATGCCAACCTTATAGTGAATCAGGGTAAAAAAAATTAACCCGTTTATAAACACAACATTTAATTTATTTTTATCTTAAACATTCTGAATCTGATATCAAATCCTTTAAATATGAACACTGTGCGCAATATGTGATACAAAAATTTCCTACTAAATGTATCACCGCATCTTATAACTACAAGGAGAACATGAATAAATGAGTAATAAGCGGCTAACATAACTTATATTGAATTATTTTTACAGTTATTTGGTTTTTGTCACCTTAACAATATTTTTCCTTATAGACTCGTTTATACTTACTGTGATGCTTAAAAATACTCATTGTTTACAGATTATTTATGCAGACGTTGTATTTGCGGTCGATCGGTACTAAAACTATTGTTCTTATACAATAGAAATATTTAGTATGCTTTTGTTTTATTTATATTTTTAATCCGTTTTAAGAGCCATGCTTTATGCGTAACGTGACGTTTCTTTTGATAGACAAGTCTGTAAAAATCCGGCACCGTTTCGTTTTTAAGGTTCCAAAGGAGACCTCAATGAAACTGTTACAAATTTTGCAACAATCAATAAAGATAGTATTCATAAGCTGTATTTGAGAAATTAAAAAGAGAGCGTACTCTTTCCTCAAGGGCCGGCAACGCATCCATTGATGGGTGCTTATGGGCTGCGGCGTATTCCCGCTTGGGCCACCCGCAAGCTCGTTTGCCCCCCCTATTTTATATAAAAAAAAAATTAGCGGATTTTTATAAAGGTATTTAATTTTCCAATTAAAATGAAAAAATGTAAGTAAAAATGTTAGTGTAAAAATATTAATTCAATACAGTATTGAAATTTTACCCTCGTGTATTTTAGGGTCGGAGAAGTTAATGTTCGGATGAATTTGGATTGGTATTTTTTTAATATTTCAATTGTTTTAAAATATTTAAACCGACTGTGTATAAGTAAAGATAGTTAAAATAACTGTGTACATTATTTTTATACTCTTTATATATTTTTTATAATTCAGCGGCGAAAAAAACAGATTGCAAACGCATTACACTAAAAATTAAAATTATAGAAAGTTGCCTCCTCAAACGCTGTTGAATACTTGCTAAGGTCACTATGATCGCTTGTGAACGTAATATAAGCATTTTTTGTATATTGTTTACGAAGTTTTATACACTAGTATATTCGTTTCTCCGATTTAGATGAAATTTCTAATATATTCTCAGCAACATCTGAAATACTTCTACTACTTTCCTGGAAAATTAAAGAGTTACCGTGGGATAACTAAAATACATAACAACCCGGATAAAATACAAACAATGCGTATTATAAAATTTATAAATCCCCTATCATTAACGGACTCTCGCGTAAAATTAAAATTGTTTAGACGATTTTTCAATTTGACGGATGTGACCTTCGGACCGCGCCTGGCGATTGTTACTTAAATCGGACTTGATTACAAGCCTTCAGGAGAAAAAAGTAAATTTTAAAATTAACGTAAGCTAACATGTTTCATTTCAGCTGAAAGCTAAGCGGACTACATCGAAAATCGTTCTTCACGCACAAGACTTCGAAATTGCCAAAGATAAAATAGTTTTAAGAGGTGACAGCGATCTCTATCAAGTGACGGGGGTCGATAATAACGAAACCTTTAATTTCTTGACCTTGCAACTAGACAGAGCATTGAAAGAAGATGATAGTTACCATTTATCGCTACCATTTTTTGGAAACTTAAAACCGGGACTGGATGGGGTCTACATCAGTTCTTATGAGGATAAAAATACCCAGAGGAAAGAGTGAGTTGACTTGATGTTATATCTCTCATCTGAGTACAAAACTAAAGTTAAAGAATTAATGAAATTACCTACATAATATTAACTTGTAAAACTCTTAATGTTGTCACATATTAACAGTGTAATTAATGTAGTTTCACTAAATTTATTTATAACCTTTCAACATGATTTTAATACTTACAAAATAGTTTGTTCAATAAAAAATCAAGATAATACCAATGTTTTAGGTACCTTATAGCGACACAATTTGAGGCTATATCAGCCCGTAAGGGATTTCCTTGTTTCGATGAACCGATATACAAAGCGACGTTTACGATCAACATTGGTCACCCTAAGGACTTCACAGCTGTCTCTAATATGCCATTGAAGATTTCGTCTGGTGAAAAGTAAGTAACGCAACTTGTATTTTAGTCCCCCGGACTTATAGACAATAGAGGACTCTTCCTTCGCCGATCGCGCGATCGGTAGCTATCTTTAAGTGTTGTTATGTTTGAATGGCGCATTAATGGAACTCTGAAAGTTCGTGTTATACCTAAGGTAGATATGAATGAAAGATGTTGCTTGGTTCGTATTTTTTTTTCATTGACATACTTGACAAGCATATATTTTATACTTTAACAGCACTAGTTAATAACGACTGACAAATTAGTGATAAATAATACTTAGTATTTATAATACTTATTATAGAAAAAAACTTTTAAATTGTATAATATAGAGATAATAAAATATGTAATATAGGGACTATTATCATAACACTTACACCCTTCTCACATTTCGTTATAACTTTTCAGTGCTTTAGAAGACGTTTGGCCATGGGATGTAATGCAGCAGTCGTTTGGGTGAGATAAATATATCATATAAAGATAAATAAATGATATTAAATATTTTATTAGGTTAAACTTTTATCTTAATATGATTTGGTTAAAATTAATTTATTTTCTACCTAAAACAAAAACAATTGTGAAGTTGTAATCATGCAAATTGTATAACCACGAAATGTTTATATTTGTTATTGTTCTCCACAAATATAGCGAATGGGTTTTAATATTACTTTTCATTACCTAAAAATAACGCATAGGACAGTTACAAACAAGGATGAGGATGAGATGACTCTCTAATTAATGCAGATTAATTAGTCCACGGTTAGGTAGTTTAAGCATAGACTATTTCCTTTAAATCTTTATTGTATAAGCACCGCTTGTCCAAGTGTAGTCAAGCTTAATGTTTTACATTTTTGTTCTTAATAATTATTCATTATGTTGTATTTTTTTATGTTAAATTCTTAAAACTTAGGTCGCACTTCTTGCTTTTTACCAAACTTTTATCTTTGCTTTTCGCTTCATATATAAGTTGCCTTCTTTTTTATTATGCTATTTCCTTTTTATAATAAATAAGAAATAAATAGAAGGTTTTTAAAAAACAGCATGTATAACCAATATAAACAACGAACAGTTACGAGTAGGTTCTTAAATTAACATAAACCCTTACTATCGTACAATAGAATTTTCTAGTACATGATTACCATTACATTAGATTAAGAGTTATTATAGGCCACTTTCCACTACTGATAGACAATGCACTGGTCTTCAGTATTCGTACAATTTAGTAAGGGGTTTACGAATTTATCGTTATATGTTGAGTATATGGTTTGATTAGTTCCTTCAGCCATTAATTGTAAGATAGTTTCTAACAGAGGAAAATTTTCTTGCGTTATTAATTTGATATGGATGTATCTTGCAGAAAACCCAGATCGAAGTATGTGTGGGACCAATTCGACAAGTCAGTTCCGATGTCAACTTATCTGGTAGCATTCGTGGTTTCCAAGTTTGCGTATGTTGACAGTCCCCCACAGTTATCCAGTACTAAGTTCAGGATCTGGGCACGAAGTGACGCCATCGACCAGGTATATTTACCTAAATTACTATCAGAAAAAACAAATCTTATTTTGACAAAAATCATCTAATAATTGTATCACTATTCTTTCATGATTAAACTAACAATCTGATAATATTTCACTCCTTTACCTCTGGGTACCCGAAATGTATCTTGGTCTCCGAAATAATACATTTCCATCACTTCCTGTTCTACGGGACTTTCCTGCCAGGCGCTGACATTCAGTTGGAGAGATTCGCCCTTTTTTAATGGATAATTTTATTTTTCCAGACATCTTATGCGGCTACAGTGGGTCCACGTGTACTCTCTTACTTCGAAAAATTCTTCAACGTAACCTTCCCACTTCCCAAACAGGATATGATTGCGATTCCTGATTTCTCCGCAGGCGCTATGGAGAATTGGGGGCTGATAACGTACAGGGAGACAGCACTGCTCTATGATAAGGAACAGTCCTCTTTCCTCAACAAGGAACGGGTTGCAGAGGTTTGTTGAAAATGAGTGTATTTTGTTACAAAAATGTTGGCTTGCAATTCATTATTTGTGTAATCCTTGTTGTGTCCTATATGTGAGTGATAATTGAAGTTATTCATTTTTATTTTTAAAAACGACAAAATATCTTGTATACGATCCCTTAAATATGAGCTAATTGTTGGTAAACAAGTATGGAGTGGAGAAATTAAAAAAAATAATAATATTAAAATGTCTGATTTCAACTTTACCGGTTTGTTAATAATTTTCAGGTAATAGCCCACGAGTTAGCCCATCAATGGTTCGGTAACCTGGTGACCATGAAATGGTGGTCAGATCTATGGCTTAATGAGGGTTTCGCAACGTACGTGGCATCCCTTGGGGTGGAGAACGTGGAACCCACCTGGCATGCCGATATGAGTTACGCGGTCACCAATATTATGTCTGTGCTTCATCTGGATGCACTGGAGTCTAGCCACCCTGTGAGTATGATACCGTGTATAAGTTGTAACTAAGTAGATAAGTTAAGTGCAATTATGAAATCAAATGTTCTAGGAATTTTAGTTAATAGTTTTAACTGAATCTTGTTTCCAAAAATTCTTTCAGGTAGATATGAAGCCTTAAACATAGCCGATATTCATAATTTAAAATATTTCAGGTATCAGTTGATATTGACAACCCGAAACGTATATCAGAAATTTTTGATGAGATTTCATACAAGAAAGGTTCTACATTGATTCGTATGATGAAAATGTTCCTGGGAGAAGAAGTGTTCCGGAAGGCACTTCATAAGTAAGTATGAAAATTGTTTCCATATTACCAATGGTTTCCATACAACTCAATATTCAACATCCCACGAAAACGATGATAGACTTTTCGATGATTAATTTGGGGGTAAAAAGTGTCTAGAAACTTGAGGCGCTCCTAAGGGTTTTGTGATTTTTGATTTTTTTTGTGAATCATCATAATTGTCCTACTTGTGACATCACAGTGGTTAGAAATGGAGCGAAATCGAAAGAAGAGATATGGGATGAGTTTTGGGAATTTTGAAAATTTCATAGGTAAATAATCATAGATTTCTTGTCTTTTACTGCCTTCAACTCCAACTCGAGGGCTGCGTGCAGCCTAGCGCACCTTCACCCTCGATATAGGGAAAGGGCTGAGAGTGAAGTCATCGTCAGACTTAGTATTTGAATATATTTTAACCTTCCATAGGTTTTACAGAATCCGATTTTTCTTAAGGTATATGGTTTATTATGAAATCCCCAATGTAATCTTATTCCAAGCTCTAAAGACCAGGCCAGCGTGTCATACCTCGACGTAGTCAAGCTGGGAGCAGATAGCATTTGACTCAATTGATAATATTGTTCCAAACCGTATAGAAATATAATACCACAACGGTATTATCTCTTTCCTCAAGAGCTTGGCCTTTTGTCCTGATTCATATGCATTAAGATCCTACACCACTATCTCGCAAAAACTGCAGTCTAGCGCACCAGCTAGTTTGATATAAAAATAAATTACCAATTTAAACTAAGTTCAACATATTATAAATCGTAATTACAAATAACACCTAAATTTCCTTTATATAGTTACCTCATTAAACACTCATACAAAAATGCGGAGCAAGACGACCTATGGGCGGAACTAACTCAAGAGATCCAAAAGGCGGGAGGTCTTACTTCTAATGTCACGGTCAAGGAGGTGATGGACACGTGGACAAAACAGACCGGATACCCAATCCTGGAAGTCCAGAGGGATTATTCCGAGAAGTCACTCACCATATCGCAGGTATTTTAAAATACTTTTTAGAGTGTTGTGTACTCTTTTAAGTGGTTTATGCATCAGTATGTAACTGTAGTAAAGAATGTTTTATATGTGATAATGTATAACGTTGGAGAACCTTAATTTAATAATAAAAAAAGTATTCATAGGTTATATATCTAGTATGTGTACATATGTATATTTTAAGAGACAACTCCAAAAAAGGTGTTTCTGATTTTTTTAATAATGTCCAAAGCCAGTTTTACTAAGAAGTTGAATACAAGAAGATTTATTACGATTTTGAGTTCGTAATATAGAGACTAACTGTATACTAATACAGTATACAATTAATTGTTAATTTCAGAAACGCTATCTATCCCTGGGTGGATATTCGCGAACTAAAGCAGCATGGTGGATTCCTTTAAGTGTTCAATGCGAGAAAGATACCTTAGCTCAAGATGTACACTGGTTATCAGACAAAGAGGGAGTTGATAAGGAACACAGGTTTGAGCACGGCGCAAGTCCTGACGAATGGGTACTATTCAATTATAATATGATTGGTAAGTTGCTTTTAGCGGGTACTTTAGCTTTGTCCCTGGTGGCCTCTGATACTTTTTATTATACGTAGGTGATCTGCCTGTATGTGAAACATGCCTTCAAGTATTTTAATAAATTTTAACTCTTACTTTAGAGAAAAACACTTTATTAACGGATTTAAGTTGTGTATTTTTTTTTCAAGTATTTTTTCCACGGTAAGCCGGTTTTCACATAGTGTTTTCATTCACCGACCTAGCGAAATTTTAACCACGTGCAGTGGCCAACACTAACGTTTATACGAACGGATTATTTATCTATCAGAAGAACGAAAAACGATGTCTACAATTTTGGATGATTACGTTAATGATAATCTAAATTTTTAATACGATCTCATTCCTGAGTGTTTTCCATTCGTAGCAATTGTGAGTTTTGTGTCACTTTGATAGTAAATGTCACATTTTTTCTTCTAGCACCTTATCGCGTGAACTATGACGCTCGTAACTGGCAGCTTCTGGTTTCCACTCTCACTAGTGACAAATACACACAAGTGCCGGTATTGGGAAGGGTTCAGTTGTTATCCGATGCATTTGCACTCGCCTGGACCAATAAATTGGATTATTCTACAACGTTGCAGTAAGTTTAATATTTTACGTTATTTTTTCAAAGCAGATGACTAATACGAAATGGACATTCTTTTTGTATCAGTGAGATGGTTTTTTAGGACAGAAAAATGCCTTTGTTTATATCACAAATTGTTTTAGTTACTATGAATACGTTATTTATTCGCCAACAATCCGAGACTATTGAGTCTTTTTATAAATATTCGTAACACGAGAAAGTAATTTTATCCTTCATATATATGTTTGACTAAACTATTAGATAGAAGTAAATTTTTCAATATGTCTTTCATTATAATGTAATTAATTAGAATAATATAATTAAAAGGCGTTACCTTGCGGAAGTCCATAGTACAAAATCTTAAAAAACCAATATGTAAAAAAAACCCCGCAAAAAAAACAACAAAATTCTCGGGGTTCGTTGGGGGGGGGCCCCTCCGGGGGGGGGGGGGGGGGGGGGGGCGAGGTTTTGGGGGGGGGGGGGGGTTTTTTGGGGGGGGTTTTTTTTTTTTTTTTTTTTTTTTTTTTTATTAGAAGAGTCAAACAATCTAATAATAGTATCATGTGGATATAATCGAGATTGTAAAAAAAATATTTTGTAAATTAACAATATAACAATTTATTGATTATTTTTTTGTTTTTTAAAGAATGGCAAGTTACCTCCAACACGAGGATGACTTTCTTCCCCTTATGACTGGACTGAATGCGCTCGCAAAAATTGAAAATGTATTGAAACGTACACCTCATTACGGCGCATACCAGAAGTTCATGAGAAAGTTAATAAGAAGAACTTACGAGAAGATGGGAGGGCTGGCAGCTAAGAAGATAATAAATGGAGATGATTTGAATAGCGTTAAAATGCAGGTAGGTCAACACTTTTTAGTGTTCTTAAACAATCACAATGCACACAGGAAATTTGATACTTTTTTAGTTTATTAATGAGTAGGTATGAGGGGAAACAACAAAATCAAAATTATGCATATAATAATATAATAATAGGTCACACAAGATGTGTGTACTGAGTAAATGAATACTTTATAAATTAAATTAATACAACATACTTTTATGGTTTATGATATGTGTAACTTTTACACTGACGCTTTGCTTCAAAACTTTCCACATGAATGAATTATTATTATTATTAATTATTATAATAATTATTAGCAAAACTATATATAATTAAGTAAATACCATTAGTCTTTTCTAGCTAGATCGTAATTTTTAAATGATTTGTTCTTAAGGAATTATCCTTATTTAAAAAAAAAAAATATTAGCAAAACTATGGAAACGTTATCTTAACTTCATTCCTACTATCCGTCTGTCTGTGCCGTCAGTTAAATTCCAGGTACAGCGCTCGATCGTGCTGTGGTTTGAAATGAAACTAATATATAATAGACGCTGTTGGTTTAGTTTTAGTATAAGTATTGTTATTTTAAAGGTTTTTTTTATTATTAAGTCAGGCACTCGTCTTCTTAAGTGAAAGAGTCCTTATTACACATGTAATTCTTTGTTTTAGGTAAGAACAAGTTCCACAGCGTGTCGTGCGAAGGTGCCAGGATGCGAAGAGAATGCTCTACAGTTGTTTGAGCAGTGGATGAATACTAAAAACCCAGATGAAAATAATCCGTAAGTATTAAATGCTCCTATTGTGTACCAATTAATTTAAAAGTGAGTAAATCGTAAACCGTTCATGCCTTAGGACGAAATTTTTGTCCTTAATAAGTGAATTAAATTCTTTAAAGTTTAAACATATCAAGTTCAACCTTTTGAATACATTGAGGAAATTGAAATTGTGCGCTGACAGAAGGCTGATCACCTACTTGCCTCCTAAAAATATGCAAACTGATGTGATATATCAAAGCGGCACTGAATTTCAAACTTATGTTTCATAGTTATATCCAATGAAGCTAATATAATTATTTGGTTTACATCATACAAATAATATTGTCTTTTCTACGCACGCTTTAAAGTACGTCGGAAAAATTTAAAATAATGTAAATTTATTAAATTTTACAAAAATACTTAACTTAAATCCGTTAATAAAGTTTCTTTACATAACGCGTATAGCATATGTCTTGAAACTGTGTTGTGAGGTGGAACAAATATTTGTAATCCAATTTATGTATATATGACATATATTTTATTTTGTTTACAGTATTCCACTAGACCTCCGTTCGACAGTGTACTGTGTGGCGATAGAGCGTGGTTCCGTACGTCATTGGCGATTCGCGTTGGAACGTCGACGACGCACCAATGTTGCGGCTGCCAAAGATCAGTTACTCCGCGCATTGGCTTGCTCCAGAGATATCTGGATACTTGCACAGTAAGATATTTTTTTCATTATGAAAAGAATTATTAAAAAAGTGTACATTTTCATTTTGTTCATTCGAAAAGTCTAGAACCTATTTTAATGGCTATTTAATATATATATAATTCTCGTATCGCGGTTTTTGTAGTTAAACTCGTAGTTAAAACAAAGTCGTTAAGGTCGAAACGGCTTTCCCGATTCTCATGAAATTTTGTGTGCATATTGAGTAGGTCTGAGAATCGGACAACATCTGTTTTTCATCCCCCTAAATGTTAAGGGTGGTCCAGCCCTATTTTTTTGACAAAATATCTTATTTTTTATTTTTGTATGATACAGCATACTAAATCTAAATTCTTACCCCTCTACGATCCACCCCTATTTTTTATTTATTTATTGAAAATTGAAATCACATGTACATATGGCAAAACAACGTTTGCTGGGTCAGCTAGTAAACTGATAAATTTCATAGATACTTGGAGTGGTCGATAACTGAGGGCTCGGATGTGCGTCGTCAGGATTCAGCTTCGGTTATTACAGCTGTGATTTCATCAGATCTTGGCTACTACTATGGAAAGGAGTTCATATACTCGCGTATCGAGGATATTTACAAGGCGTAAGTACTATACAAATAAGTTAAGGTTTTGCTGTTTTTGATTGTAATGTTTCAAAAAGAAACCTAATGTCTACCTCCACCAAATATGGCAAACCACTAGGGTTCATACAAGTAAATTTTTGAACATTGTCTAATTTTGTACGGATATTAAAAAATAGGCGTTACAAAATGTAAAGTGAACATTATATAACTTGAATCACAGTCGGAAAATTTACCGTGTTTATATTTACAGTTGCTGTAAAGAAAAGTCGTATTTTCTCTATGAGTACGCGGAGTAACTGAAATCTTTCTTAATTTAGCTTCTTCGTTCTACTTATTTTCTTTGTGGATTAGTACAGATGTTACATCTTTTAACATCTATGTCGAGCTTTGACAGGTGTATCTATTTACAGATTCAACGGTCAAGGTCGTCGTTTGGGCTATATCATTAAAACTCTTCTCAACCAGTTCACTTCACAAAGGGAACTTGACGAGGTATTCATTTATACGTTCTTCATAAACCTATTAGTTTGAGTTGTACAAACAAGAATAAAGTAAATTTTAATAGAAAGATTTAGAAGTTAAACATTAAAAAAACGTTGGTATGAAATTGATATCTATATATATAATCGATTGTCATAAAATGTCTACATCAACATTAGTACTGAAAATAATGTTATTATTCATTTGGCGATCGGTAAAATTATCCTTGCTTTAAGGTTATATTAAATAAAATGTGATGAAGCGCTTTTTCAATTAACTACTTTATTATTTTTAATGTTAACCCTTTTTAAATCTAGCTGTATTAAATTGGGATGCATTCTATATTTTATTAATGATTTCAGTTTCTGAAATGGTACGAGCAAAGCTCCAAATACCTCGATGATGCAAAACTGGCAGTCTCTCAGGGTATAGAGCGCGCACGAGTGAACATAGCTTGGATACAGCAGAACCAGGCGCTCGTTGTAGAAAAATTGAGGGAATATTCGCAGTAAGATATTGTGTAAAGTAGTTGTGTATATAGACATTACTCACAATGGTTTTGATTCCATCACTTTAGTATCACATTGAAAATACATGACGAAATATTGTAAAAGTCATAGATTCACAGATAAATTATTAAAAAAATATTTTTTCGCATATCCCGAAAGCTATTGGAAGATATATTTTAAAGACTTTATAATACTGAATTGCTTAGAACGGTGGATGTTACAAGATTGTTGTTAGAAACCATTTATTCCTATTTAAGTCATATTATAATTAAAAACAAAATATTTTTATTAAAACTTCTTCATAACAATGAAACAAAAATGTTTTTTGTATGTCCCAATTTAAAAAAAAGTTACGAAATAGTTGCTTTTTTTATTAACACTGTATAATAGAATGCCTTATAAATGCTATTTGTAAATGCACTTATCGCTTTTTTAAATTATTACATATAAATCATCATATCGAAATAATATAAAATCAAAAAATAATAATCCGTTTTTATTTAACTTATAATACATAAACAAACATGTGGCCAGGGGAGTCGGTATTTAAATAGCATCATAAAAGCTTGATTGGTTATTATTATAAATAGTAGTTTATAGGTATATATACTCTATACATACTGTTGTACCCAATATAATAAAGATTTTTTTGTTAGCATTGATAACAACTCTGCTACTTGGAGAGGAAAACCCATCATCATGTCTTCACTATACGCTATACATAATATATCAAGTAATCGTTTAAAACCATTTGAATTTACCAATTCTTGAATTAACCAGTCTACAAATAATACGTATCTAATTCGCTCATTTTTTTTATAATTGATTTAGATAATCGTAGACCTTGTAAAATGTGAATCCGTCCATATGGTTGTGTATAATTGATCAAGTGATTGTAATGTTATTATATTTATTTATAATTATTTTTTAGTAATAATCGTGTGTAATAAATAAATTGTTGAAATTATTTTAGTTCATTTTCTTAAAATTGTCTCTTTGGGCAACGAGTCACCTCTATACCTTTTTTTGCTAAAAACTAATTACTTTTTCTGCTCTCCTATATTTAATTAATATAAGTTAATTAACTAATATTTTTGGAAAACAAGCTCCCGTACACGAAAGGACTTAAAATTCTATTTAGTATTTTTATTTGACTAGTAAGTCTTTTTATTCTTGGAATAACTTTCAGTCTCAAATAAGGTTTTGCTTTCATGAAACAATTATTAATGTCATGTACTCAATAAACTTGAATGAATTATCTCAAGGTGATAATAATCGAATATTAAATTGCAGAGATTATATTGACGATACTCGAATTTTACCACGAAATTTGGGATACTCTCAGATGATTTTACATCAAGATCTGTTCGTGTCAGTTCTTCGTATCCTATTCTATAGTTTAGTACCAATTTTGTAAACATTTAATAAAGAAATACATACTTAGACGGTATTAAACATGTTTATATCTCTTATTAAACATATTTTAGTCAAAACTATTTAGCAAACCAAATGACCAAGGTTGGGTTATAAAAATTATCAGCAGTTAGAAGTTTGATGTATGGGCGATTGTATGAATGTAAGTTGAACCGCACTTTTGAGTCAATTTATGGGAAAATTATATTTATATTATATTATATTACTATTTAGAATCTTCAATTTCATACAACTAAGTATAAAACTACTAATTGAATTTTATCATCATTCATTTCAATTTTATATTTTGGTAGTAGGATTTGAGTGAAAATACGAAGGTAATTAAATATACGTTTATTGAATAATAATTCTTAAAATAAATGCTTCAAATGGAAGTCGATGGCACCAAACGGTAACTTGTCAAGTGCTACACAATAATTGTAAATAATTATCAAAAGACAACCATAGATTATATTAGTACACTATTAAACAAAATTGCGTCTTAACGAATTCTTTGTCACATCTATGGCTGTCTTAAATGTAGTTGTCTTCGAGTATTTATGATCACAATTTAAGGCACATTCAATCTTTATTTCTATAAGCTCTATGATAGCTATGAGTGTCTATAAATGTAAAAAAAATATTCACTTAGTATAAACATAGAAAATGGCAATACTTATTGGCTCTCTTATTCATAAAAACGCATTTGTTTTCAATAAAGAACATTTTCCCTTTTGGTAAAAATATTGACGCGTTTTTATAAATGAGGGCTATTTTATATCTTAATACAATGAAACCACACCAATAAAAAATTAATACGATCATTGTATTTTGTACTATTTGTACAGTAATATTTCGAGAATAACGTAGCGACTGTAAGTATTCGCGTATGTAAAAAATTTATCTTACGTACGGGTAATTTTAATAAATATCATCATAAAATATAATTCAAGATTAAAAGATTTAAGAAACTCTACGTATAACTAGTTTAAATTGGAAAGTATTCGAGTCTAAATTCTAATTTATTGGAAATTCAACATCTCCGTTCCAATTTTCAAATGGGCATTTATTGTATACTTAAAACATACTTATTAAATTAGCGATTATTTTAAGCCTCTATAATTGTGATATGAATTCTTATGTCAGATACAGGTGTTGAAATACATCTGTTTATCATATTTCCATTCTAAATGGAACTGATATGGCCAAAAAAATATTCCACACAATATTTTGCGATTAATACTTTGACATACTCATGGTATATTTGATATGAATATCACAATAGTAACCAATTATTGCTTAATAAACGAACTATAATATAATTTATTTATCACTACTTTAGTATAAAAATATTTATAGGTACACAAAAAAATTTCTAATTACAATATACAAAGAAGTAGCACAGATTGTAAAAACACTTGTACAATTTAAAAATTCTCAATATCAATTTAAATGGACAATAGTATAGGCACTTAATATCACGTAGTTTCAATTTATCAAATCTGGTATCTCACGTATGTTCTGTGATCAGGCTCGGCCGATGTCCGCGTCTCTTGCGCAGCGTTCCCAGAATCTGTAGCATTTCTTTGACAGCTTCCGGCTGCTCGTCCTTGGGTTTCTTCTCTACGGTATGGTCTGTGGACTTCAGCTGGAACTTACCGCCCTTTATTTGGTCTACTATTGCGTCTATAGCACCGCCTAGAAAATATTATTGATATCTATTAGAAAAATATTCATTTTGGAAAATTAAAAAACATCGTGTAATCATATCATTTAATTCATGTTTTTAATGAATTAATTATTATAAACTTCCATCACCTGTATCGCATTATTTTATAAAATCTAAGTGAACTAATTTCTTTAATTTAAATTTAAATTATCTTTTGGAAAGGAAATTCAAAATATATTATTCATAAAAATATGTTTTGAATTTCCTTTTCAAAAGATAAGTAAAAGTTTAAAAATATACTTCACTATTAAGCCAATTAGATTGATGCAAATATTACCGAGATTTCCAACTCGAAATATATATGCGCTTGAAAGAATAATAATTAAGAACTCACCACCATTCTGTTTAGTCTTCTTCAGCGTGCCAGACTTGGTCGCCAGCATCTTGGCCATATCCATATCTCCCGTGGGTTCAAAGGCTACGGGGGGGCGGGGGCGGGGGCGGCGGGGGAGGGGGCATGACTGGTGGTGGCGGGGGGGGCAATGGGAATCGGAGCCACCTCTTCCGAAGGGACTGGCGATACGGGGGGGAGTTGGAACCGGGGGTTTGGTTATTGAAGCCACGGCTATGGGGGTTGAGGGAGGGGTAGTGGGTACGGAAATTGGTGTGGGTGCTGGAAAATTTAAATTTTACTTAAAATTATTCAATAATTTAAAACAATGACTTGTGATTCATTATTATAAGGCTGTTCTGACCTTAGTGGTTACCGCATAGAGTGTTCTTTGATAAAACCAATTCTATTATTAAGCTATTAGCAATATTCCGCGTATAAATTATACAGACAAATATTTTTTCGCGGAGTATCGCTATTAAATTGGTCTACTATAATTATACTTTAGACTTTATTATTTTTATTTTAATGAAACTGACATAGACTATAATAATAAAATAATAAATAGACGTACTATCTAATTAATAAGATTTAGATCAATAAGAATTATAAGATTTTGAATTCGTTCACTAATAAATTATATTTAAGTATGCTATAAATTTAGAGTAAAGAAAGTTGAAAGATATACCTTCTTCCTTGATCTCTTTCTTAATCTTCTCATTACCACCACTTTCGAAGTAACTGATACGGCTTTTCAGAGTTGATCTCGGTTCACCCTTCGCTCTTTTCTCCAGCTCCGCTAATCTCTTCTCAGCTCTTTCGGCTCTTTCCAATGCCTTCTGGGCATCTTCCTCAGCAAGTTTTATTTTTTCTTCCCAGAGTAGTATATCTGTGTCTTCATGCTTTTCAGATAATTGGAGCTGAAACATATAACACGAAAATTAACAAAAATTCAGTTAATATAAAAAAAATTCACTCAAAAACTGAATAAATAACTATTTAAGATAGCTTCCATACAACAAACGCATTTCTTTTCCTAATATAATGGTAAGATTTTCACATACCCGCATTTCATTAAGACTTGACGGCTATAGTACGAACTCAACTATTGCTTCCGAAATTTCCGGAATCGAAATGCTAGGATATACAGTAAATGAAGGACAAACCTGCAACTGCTGGACATGGTCCCGATGCCTGTTGCTCTGCTGTTCCAGGGCGTCTCGCAGACTATCCACTTCAGCCAAGAGCAGCCCCAGGCGTTCGTCCAGGTCCATTTCCCCCATAAGCAGTGCGCTCTGATGGGCCAGCACCGTTGCTCGCTTCTTGGCGTCGCGAGCTTCCGATTTGTAACTGATAATACGATACGGATTAACACATTATTTCACACTACTAGGAGTATTACAATGGAAATACACGAAGAAAACACTTTGTTAACGGATTAAGTTAGGTATTTTGCAAAACTTAAGTATATTACGTTATTTTAAAATTCGCGTGCTTTACAGCCTCTGTGGTCACGGTAGACCTAAATATACTTAAATTTTGTAAAATACATAACTAAATCCATTAACAAAATGTTTTCTTTAAATGAGTAATAGTTATGTTAATAAAAGACAATATTATACACTATATTGTTATATTGTAGAACCTTTTCAAAAACATTGAGTTACAATTATTTTTTTTGTACTTTTAAAATATTACACAGGTAAGACAGGTGATATTTATATATATGTATGCTTACGTCTCGGCCATCTGTCTGTCCTTGTCAGCGTTATTCTTGAGCCCAGTGACCTCCTCCATAAGAAGTTTGGACACTCGGTTGTGTCTCTCTAGTTGAGATCTGAGTTCCTCCAGCTCTTTCTCTTGCTGTGCGCATTTTTCTCTTTCTACCTCCAATTCCTGGAATATAATGTTATCAGCTATTAGATGCTAAACTATAACTTATATATAATAAATAGTAGCTTATAACAAGGATTTTTATATATCAATTTTTGTTATCAGGATTTATAACAATGGACTGAATTAATATTGAATATGTGTACTAACAAACTGACAAGTCAAATGGAAAAAACAAATTGTGTGTCTGTGTGGCTAGTATACACAAAATACAGAAAATAGTTATCTCACCTGATTCAATTGCACATTGACTTCGTGGGCTTCAAATTCATGTAATTTCGCTGCGTTGGCTTCTGTTTGCAATGCTGCTATCTGCTCTGACAGTTCGGCCACCGTACGCTTCAGAAATTCCACTTCCTCATTGCTGCTCGCTTCAGATGCTGCAGAATGTAGGATACACTATTTAACTTACGTTGTTGTATACTAAATAACTAGTAAAGTTGATAAAGAAAAAAACAGCTAGTAAACTCTTATCGGCCAATATAGTAAATTGTCTAATGCCAATATATTCTTTGTGAACCATACAGATATGAATTATTATATAATATATTGTTAAAAAAATACCACATAACTTTCTAAACTAAACTAAATCAATTATAAATTTCTCCTCTTTTTTACATTTTATTACCATGGCAACTTGTGTATTTGAAAAGGTAAACGTTACAAAAGATACTACGTCCTATTTAGTGACATTAGTGTATTATATATACATTTTAATGTTACAGTGATTGCAACGTTGCCTTAATAATTCGATAAATTTTAATCCAAACTTAGTAATTACAGTAATATAGTCCAGACACTTTTAATTTCTAAATTTGTTCTTAGAGTTATAAAATACAATATAGAAAGTAACAACATACATGTGTCTGTCGCGTCTGTGAGATCGATGTCAACAGTTGTCGGCAGCGCGTGCAGCAGCGCCGTGCTTCGTCTCTTCAGCTGCTTATTTTGTTTGTACCATTCTCCCGCTTGTTGCATTACCCTGTTAATCAAGATGTTTGTTTTCATAGATGGGAATTCTTATTATCGTATACATATACGCATTAATACCAATAGCTTTAAGCTGGCCATCGCGGTTTCATCTACGATATAAATAAATATAAGTAGTGTACGTTGTACATGAAAATTATTTTAATTAGGATTATTTTAAATTGAATTTGATACGATATATTAATCCTTCTGGGGAATAAAAAAATTGGCTAAGGATATGGTGGTTTTAAAAAACCTTAGCAAAAAATGAATTATTTTAACGGAAGCATTACCATACAAATGATTCTAATAAGTAAATCTTAAAAGATATAATAAAAAGCCGTCCGAAATATTCAAAATGGTTCAATTTCTTTCAACGCTCCTATTGTTATGTATAGTATTTTATATACAAAATATTGAAAAAAATAATTAAAAATCAATCAAATATTTCTAAGTTTAATAATTACATTTCCATATTTCTAATATTAATATCGGGACCACTAAAAATTTGTTCCAACTATCAATTATAATAGCCGCAAAGGAATTGACTAGTAATTTTAAGTAATTAATATATTTCTATATACTTAAGGTCGATGAGCAAAGGTTACACATTCGCATATAAACAATATATAATTATAAATATTATAGTATGCGTATAAGACGCAAATAAATCTGCGGTCTGCGCAATCATGTAACTATTATTAATTCAATATGACACACTTCGATAAGCAGAGCTTTTTGTTAATGAAATGACTCACAATAGTTTAATAATAATCCGAAGTAGTTTTCCATCGTTCACGCATTCGATACACATTTTAACTTTTCAATAAATCTTCATATTAAATGTTAGATCGAACCGCCGCGCACGCACCAAACCAGAAAACTATTAATATTACAAGTTTTACATCGACGGTGAAATTGGTACCGAAATTATCATATTTTGTGACATACAGGATGTTCTAAGCACGTTTTCTTTCCCATACCCGTTTCGCTAGGAACTGTAGATTTTACTTTTTAAAATATGTTTTACTGTTTATGGAGTTAGGTCACCGATGATTATATATAAGAAAGAAATAGTATCTAAAGAGCGTAGCAGCATTATAATACTATGTATCTTACATCTGGTTATTACCAGAGTATTGTATTATTAGTTGTGGTTGGAGTATTTTTTTTTATGAAACCAAATATTTAAAAACTACATATCTATCGTAGGTGCCCCAGTATGTAATTTAGTTAAACTAGTTATCTGGACACCTTACATTTGAACACCCTATAGTGTGAGCTTTCTAGGCGAAATATGGAACGCGAATTCGGTACATCACCAAATTATTAATTCATACATTTATAGGCGTTGATCTTGCGTAATCCATGCTTATATTCGAAAGGTTCGGTTTATATTAAGTATCGATTATTTATTTTTTTGTATCACTATCTGTACAGAGAGACTCTTCTGTTTATTTATTTAAAAAGTGAATTTATATGTTAAGCTTACAACTGGAAATGTACTATGGTTACAAAAACAAACTCTTATATTCAAATTGGTCAAACGTTGTGATTTGAAACTAAAATGGCTATTGTTTTTTTTTATTCTGAGATAATATTTGGCGAAACAAACAACATATCAAGATATTTTCAGACACTTTATAAAAGCGACATTAAATCTTTAAATAAATCTGACACTGATGTTTGAGAATAAACTCAAGAATTAATTAAAATTAAATCTTACATCTTGTCCCGTTATCCGGCCACACCGATATTTAACCTCACACTGAGCCAAGACAAATTACCTAATTACTTTATACTTAACGCATCCCATGCATATGCAAGGTTCCTTTTAATCCTATGAATATGTAATACGAACCCTTACTTAATATTCAACCTTATTTAGAAGAAATAGTGCACGTATTTCCTTAACGCTCAATGACGTATATCGAATCTGTACAGAATATTTAATTCTCCGAAAAACTTTGCGTCAGTCTGGATGCTTTTGGAATATTATATTGAATTTGCGTAGGTCGTCAATTCTATGCTTTAAATACAATCTAAGTTATGTATTTCAGTCACGTATTGCTTATTAATAAAACTATAAATAATTATGATTTATTTCGTAAAAATTGTGTCAGATTTTATTTTTAAATTGCAGTCGTCTGGTGTTTGTATCCGCAATATTTCGTTCGAAAAAAGGTTTTATGTCGAATTCGAATGTGTTTCTAAATTTAACGCGTTCAATCTTTAAATATAATAATAATACCGAATACGTTTTCAGCTTAATAATAGAACACGGATTTTATTGATGATTTTTGTCGACATATTTGTATCAGCTTGGCTAGGAAAATAGTCCTACCATGTTACCAGCCCAAATAATAAGTAAATAATACAAGACAAATTCACAGCCATGTTTATATTTTTTTAAATTATTTGACTGTACTTTTATGCAGGGGCCGCGATATTTATACTCCAATTTATAAGCACTTTTAAATTTACTAGTTATAAAAATAGCCTAAAAATACTCCTAAAATGCATTATTTGTTTTTTCACATAAGTTATTTTATTTATTGAAGAGAGAGAGAACTTCACATTTCAGGTTCCCAAGTTCCAGTGATAAAATCATCGATTTCTACAAGTGTGATTGCAGATAAGTTGGCATTACGTAAATGCACCACAAACGCCTACGTACTCCCACTTAGAAATAGTGCAGTTATATAACGATAAACTAATCGCAAAAGTCCATTTCTACTATAGCTTGAACATTTCAAGCAATAGAAACATCATTATTTTAAAATTCTTCCGTTGTATCACCAAGTTTGAGATAAATTTGTTGAAATTTACTTGCTACAGCAACGTTGTTGTTTGATATGTAAACAAAGATGATTTAAAAATTGTCACAATTGTGAATCACTAATACCGATTGATAATGATTATTAATTTTCATAGAACCGATAAACACATTCCGCCTTAAAAGTTCATACTAAAATATAATAATAATAGTAAGTAAATAAAAAGATAATAATAGTAACGTACATATTTTCTGGGTTTTACTAAATACTTCCGGCCACCTCTAATGGTCTTTGTCATAATCCTAAACCGCCAAGAATATAGAAAATAAAATAATAATATCAGGCCAGATTTCACACATGATCGGTTCGCCACAAGGCAAACTATTTATAGCTTCTTGTACAATTGATAAATAATAATATAATTACTAATATACTTTTTACATATTCATTGTACTCTCCACTCAGACCTCAGAAAAAAAAGTCATATAGTAATTTTGACCGTACCCGTAACCAAACGCGGATCAATGTGCCTAAAGCGTCCTCACGAGGTACTTACACCATAGTATTAAGCGTTTCAGTAAGAATTAAGTAAAACCTAGTTAAGCCTATTAAACAATCGACACGGCTAGACTAGACTCTTAAATCGATTGATACTTGGTAGTGTATATCTTAATTAGTACTTATATACCAACCTTACTTTGGTTTTTTTCTTATTACACACTTACAATTATATAAACCTTTATTTAGATATTATTTAAGCAAATTATTTAATAGAATGTCCAAAAGCCTATAAGATCCAATTTAATATGTAGTATTAGAACTCGCTACAAAGTATCCATTTTTTTCTACCTAGTAGTTCAAGTTACCTTCTAGTATTTTTTATCTGAAAAAATGGTTTATTAATAAAATTTTAAGCATACTCTATAGAGCACTTACTTTTGCATAACTCCAGTGTCAATTTCATGTTGGTTCTTAAGCTGTTGGTACTCTTGGAACAGTTTCTCAGAGACATGTCGAAGCTTGTTGAGCTCTCTCTCCCTGTCATTGAGTTCCGCATCCAGATGATTCCTTTCTTCCAGTATAATGTTGTACCGTCGTTGAAGATCATCATGCTCTCGACGCGCTGAAAGTTTAAAAAATATGTCAGTCATATAAATGAAATCATTTGCGTATGAACTAAATACATACAAAATACAAATATATACAACAATAATATTAATTTATGTTATTAGTAACAAAGAACTCAAATATTTCACATGTAATTTGTGTCACAATGAATGTGGATGTTTCATTGAAGGCTTTGGTTTAAATTTTAACCAATCGGTCAATCCTCCACTACTGATTTAATCCAGCCAGATTAAATCTAGTATATTTAGTACTTAGTTTCAGAATCTATCTGTATCCAAAACCATATACTTATTCTGTTCAAAAAGCTATTTGAATACAGAAATGATTTGTGTACTGTTTTAAACACTTCTTTAACACACTTGTATACATACATAGGTTTTTTGTTTATATGAATTCTCAAATTAATGTAAACCAACCTGGATTTGCCATTGTACATGTACTGCATGTATTTCATGTTCTAGCATATTATAATAGATGATAAATGGTAAAAACAATATATTACTATATATCCATATATATGCATATTTCATATTTAATAGCATTTATTTATTCAGCAACAGATATAGTAACTACATTGATAAGGTAACATGCAATAAACTATTACTTTATATCATGATTAAACTGATATTGATTTGGATGTTGAAAGCAATAATAATCAGAAATATAAATACTGTTCAAAGTATTACAATAATAATAAAACATAGTTACAATATAGTATTTCTCAAAGATGAAGCTTATTTATCAGGTCGGGATGACATTAATGTTTTATATTTGTCACAATAAAACCAAAACAGAGACACCATGAACACCATTATTACAATATTATGAACATAAGGACTATTTAGATATTAAATAACTTTTTGAAGACTAAATAGAAAATGATTACATTACCATCCTTTGTATGGTTAGTGCACCAAAAATTTCTATATTTAAAAGGGAATATGTTTTATGCTGCAAATTTTAAACATGTTGTAAATTTTTTAAATCAATACTTGGTTACTTGACAAGACACAATTAACTCAGATGAGCTCTAACTTTTTGAAATTTTAAGTGAATCCTAAAGTAAAGTGCGCCTTAAAAAAGGAGCTAGCGATGTTGTATCTAATTATATTTAAAAATAAGTATCAACATGATTATAAAATCACTAATACAATCATACCTACCAAAAATAATGCGTCTTTATCATAGATATATAGATATGAGAGTTTTCGAATAAAACTTTGTACAATAATTTTAATTGCTATAATATTATAATAAACATCAACATTATTTCAATATATAAATACCTTTTTCAGATTTAAGAAGGTAGGCTTTATGTTTTCTTTCAGAATCTTCATATCTGTTTTTCCATTTCTCAACATAAGTAGACAGTGCGATATTAGCTTCTTTAGTATTTTGCTGCGTATCGGACTGCGTCATCCTGCCAGCAGTAGCTCGCGGAATCCTTGTGGTTGCGCTGGGACAGAGTGAGACAGAACTCCGTCCGCCTTGACACTGATTATTGTTCGATGCAATCGCAAACACATTATCGCCGTTCCTTTTAATCATTTTTGCACACGCTCTCACTTAAAATATGTGATCACTTTCATAATTTCCATAATTATAAACTTATTTTTTTACTTAATAGTTGAGTTAAATAAATGTACACTCCATAGTCATTATTCCCTTTGTTCTTTTGGTTAAGGAAATATGAAGTTCGCACCGTATTAAATATTAATGCGGCACTATAAGCTTGTGTCAACCGCGCTCACTTAACAACCTTGGTGAAATGTTATGGAATAAAATATTATGTACGAGTAAATTTAAGAATATATATAAAAACAGCACAACAAATGCCGTTCAGTGGCAGATTGCAACTAACGTATGATTGCCTTGTAGTTGTGATATGATAATGAGAAGCACGTCACCGTTGACTCATTCGGTCCTGTTTACGTTTATTGTTTGCGGTAGACAGTCTCATATGTTCAAGTATACTGTTGTATATTACAGATTAACTTTTGAACCTTAGGTAATTATCCTAAAGACTATAAACTAATGTAATATAACGTTTTAGTAGTATTTATATAAAATCATTAAATACATTTAAAATGTAGGTACAGAATGATTTTTTATCCTTCATTAATTTCATAGCTGTTATTAGGTATATTTGGGCATAAATCATGGGTTGTTTTACAAGAAGTGATTCACATTTTTATGATTTTATCACTATTAATTATAACACTGTGATGTAATAATTTAATAAGACTACTACTATTATTTGCATGAGTTATCAATAGTCACAACCATTAATTATATAAACACATTAGAACACTGCATCACAAGAATCGTTCAACGTACTGAATGCATTTCATCTAAGAACGAAAATTCTAATTTTATAACATAGTTTCTAGTGAAAAGGCGCGCCCGTATTACAAACGACAAGACTGAAGCGTGGGTAGACAGGACTCAAATGGCTTGTCTTTTGATTTAATTGTCGTAATGAATAGTTGTGGCGTTCATGCGCTATTCAACATATGGGACCACCCAGATGCAAAAAAAAATATTATAAACATCCCATTATATTAACAATGGCCAACAAGAAAAACAATCATAAATATATATTTGAAGCGTAATAATTATTATCTATATTCAGTAAAATATAATTGTAATTATTTCATAAACCAACGGAAGTAGATACCTGCATAAAAATAACTTAAGCAACCGCTGAGGAAGACTTGAGGCAAATCACACCAAATGCACATCACAGAACATGTATCATTCAAGAAGAATCTTTATTATCTGACCTCGTTGGAACGATTCATACATAATTTACAAATTAGAGTGAGTTAGTTCTCACTAACTATTCTCTCGAGTCTATTAGTCTAATGGTAAGTAAAAATATATTTCTGAACCAAATTCATTTAATTTCATTAATTAATTTAATTCATTACTGTAAAGTTAATAAATTTAATGTTCTACATAACATGATATTTATGTGATGATTAACTCATGAAATACTTTCAGCACATTTACTAGAAAAACAGGCTAATAAAAAGCGAGCCGTTGGGGCCAGATGGCCTTACAAAACATTTCCATATTTAAAAAATGAGGTCGCGTTGAGGCTTACCTTTGTAAAGGGCTCCGGGTTCGAGCAAGGCAGTCAGATTACCTCACGATAACCAAATTGGTCGGCCGATTATTATTGAACATTCAATCGTTACTCAAAACGAATATCGATATTACCTATACTCGTACATCACTATCAAATTAACATCTAAATTATAAACATTTTTATTCATGAATGCGTTCACATAAATATGTCTTGTAAAGACTTTATAGAACATTATTGTACTCAACAAAAAGTGTAATATTTTTTTCATAAAATGATTTTGTAGAAGTAAACCGTTTATATTGTAGTCTTTATAGTGCCTAAGCCTTATTGAACTTTTTGCTATGAAGGCAGAATAAGAATGCTATGAAATATTTTCTTTTGTTATTTTAAAGATTTATTTAAGTATTATTTGTATATTTAAGTTTATTTGTGGAAAATATTGTAATTATTTTAGTAATTATAAATGAAAATACAAACCTGCTACTGTAGATATAGTATTTTATCTGAAATTAAAATAAGGATTACGAATAAATGTTCTCATTTGATGTGCAAAAGAATTAAATTTGAGCACATGTGTGACGTTTATTGCTTCCTTGAACACATGATTCACGTCTTTGGATGTTCTTATTTTTACTTGAGAATGAAAAGTCGGGATCATTCACCCCAATTCTATTTTTAAAGATGTGACTACAAAGCGAAATAGGAGAGTTTCAATTGACTGTGATCGTCAATAATTTGGAAAATAGGACGTCATGTGTGTCTGTATTTATATAGTAGTTCTAAAATCTTATACATAGCAAAAAACATGATAATTTATTTTCTTGCTCGATGTACTTATTGACTAGGGATGTTGAAAGTTGAAGTTGAAGCTCTTTAAAAATCTCACTGGTTTTAAATAAAACAGTTCTTTCTGTGTTATATGAAAATGAATACCTCAATTGGAAACAATATTTTCTTAACTGGGTTAAATTTTTATGATCTATTATTTTGATGCTTCTGATGAAGTATAGACGTGCGCGCATATTTTGCTCACATATCCATTGGTGCCTAGATAGGTTATTTTGTAGGTTTTACCTTAACAAAATAATAAATACGTATGCGAGTATGGGATATCAGAGATATTTATTATTAATTCCGGAAATACACAACAACAGGTACAAAGTATAAATGATTATGGACTACAGATGCGATAACTGAGTAGCTGTACGGTGTAGGGCAAGTCTACTGCTGCTTTAGAGTTATCATAACCCTGGTTTCCTGCTTTGTCTATTGCTGTTATTTTTATAGATAAATTATAATCTCGATTCTTTCACGATCAATTTGATGAATGTTGCGATATTAAAAACAGCTACGTACTTACTATTGCTCAAGTTGATTCCTTCGAAGATCAATAGTTCAAAGAATATAGAATTTTAGATATTATAGCTGATCCGGTGTGATACATGTGATTTCAAAAAAAAAAAACAAGGGAAAAGGCCCCCCCAACCAGGAAAAAAGGGAAAAAAAAAGGAAGGGCCCCCAAACCCCCCCCCCCCCAGGCCAAAAAGGAAAAAAAAGCAAAAAAGAAGCCGCCGACGGAGCCCCGCGGGGAAGGAGGACGAGGAAGAAGAAACCCAACACCCCCACCCAAACCGCCCCCGGCGCCAAGGGGGAGGGGGGAGAGAGGGGGGAAAGAGGGGAGGAAAAAACCCCACAACCCCCCCCACCCCCCCCCCCCCCCCCCAACGACCCAAAAAGGCGAAAAAAGAGGGAAGGAAAGGAAAAAAAGCAACCCCACCCCCCCCCCCCCCCCGCACCCCCCCCGGCGCCCGGCGGACCACGCCCCCCCCCGGCCGCCGGGGGCCGACGGCGAACCCCCCCGAAGGGGGGGAAGGGGGGGCCGGGGAAGAGGCCCCCCCCCCCCCCCCCCCCCCCGCCCCCCCCCCCCGGGGCCCACACCCCCAAAAAAAACCCCAAAAAGAAAAAAAAGGGGAGAAAGCGGGGGGGGGGAGAAAAAAGGGGCGCAAAAAAGGGGGGAAGAAAAGAGCCCCCCCCCCCCCCCCCCCCCCCCCCCCCCCCCCCCCGCGGCACCAACCCCCCAGGAAAAAAAGGGGGGGGAAACCAAGAGACCAAGCCCGGGAGGGGGGGGGGAAAAAAAAAAAAAACCCCCCAAAAAACCCCCCCCCACCCCCCCCCCCCCCCCCCCCCCCCCCCCCCCCCCCCCCCCACCCCCACCCGGGGCGAGCCGGGGGGAAAAACAAAAAAAAAAAAAAAAGGGCCCCCCCCCCCCCCACCAAAACCCCCCCCCCCCCCCCCCCCCCCCCCCCCACCCCCCCCCCCCCCCCCACCCCCAACCCCCCCCCCCCCCCCCCCCCCCCCCCCCGCCCCCCCCCCCCCCCCGGGGGGGGGGGGAAAGGAGGGGGGGGGGGGGGGGGGAGGGGAGGGGGGGGGGAAAAAGAGGGGGGGGGGGGGGGGGGGGGGGCCCAAAGAAAAGAGGGGGGCCCCCCCGCGGGCCCCCCAAAAAAAACCAAAAAAAAAAAAAAAAAAAAAAAAAGAAGAAAAGCGAACACAAAAACCGCGGGGGGGGGGGGCGGAAGGGGGGGGGGGGGGGGGGGCGGGGGGGGGGGCGGGGGGCCCGGGGGGGGGGCCCGGGGCCCCCCGGCCCCACCCCAAAGAAGGGACGGGCCAAGCGAAAAAGGGAGAGGGGGGGCCCCCCCCCAAAAAAAAACCCCAACCCCACCAAACAAACGGGGGGGGGGGAGGGGGGAAGGGGGAGGGGCGGGGGGGGGGGGGGGAAAAGGGGGGGGGGGGGGGGGGGGGGGGGGGGGGGGGGGGGGGGGGGGGAGGGGGGGGGGGGGGGGGGCCGGCCCGGGCCGCGAAAGGCGGGGGGGGGGGGGCCCCCCCCCCCCCCCCGGGGGGGGGGGGGCGGCCGCGGGGGGGGGGGGGGGGGGGGGGAGGGGGGGGGGAAACCGGCCGGGGGGGGGGCCCGGCCCCCCCCGGCCCGGGGGGGGGGGGGGGGCCCCCCCCCCGGCCGGGGGGGGGAAGGAAAGAAAAGGCAACCCCCCCCCCCCCCAAAAAAAAAGGCCCCCCCCCCCCCCCCCCGGGGGGGGGGGGCCGCCCCGGGGGGGGGCCCCCCCCCCCCCAGGGGGAGGAAAAACCCCGGAGGGCGGCCACCCGGCCACCCCAAACCCCCCCCCCCGCCGGGGGGGGCCCCCCCCCCCCCCCCCCCCCCCGGCGGGCCCCCCCCCCCCCCCGCGGGGGGGGGGCCCCCCCCCCCCCCCCCCCCCCCCCCCCCCCCCCCCCCCCCCCCCACCCCCCCCCCCCCCCCCCCCCAAAACCCCCCCCCCCCCGGGGACCCCCCCCCCCCCCCCCGGGGGGGGGGGGGGGGGGGGGGGGGGGGGGGGGGGAAAAAACCCAAAGGGGGGGGGGGGGCCCCCCCCCCCCCGGGAGGGGGGGGGGGGGGGGCCGCCCGGGGAAAGGGGGGGGGGGGGGCGGAGGCGGGCGCCGGGGGGGGGGGGGGGGGGGGGGGGGGGCCCCCCCCCCCCCGCGGGGGGGGGGGGGCCCACCCCCCCCCCCGGGGGGGGGGGGGGGGGGGGGAGGAAGGGGGGGGGGGGGGGGGGGGCCCCCCGGGGGGGGGGGGGGGGGGGGGCCCCCCCCCCCGGGGGGGGGGGGGGGGGCCCGGGCGCCCCCCCCCCCCCCCCCCCCCCCGGGCGGGGGGGGGGGGGGGGGGGGGGGGGGGGGAAAGGCCCCCCCCCCCCCGGCCCCCCCCCCCCCCCCCCCCCCCCCCCCCCCCCCCCCCCCCCCCCCCCCCCCCCCCCCCACCCGCCCCGGGGGGGGGGGGGGGGGGGGGGGGGGGGGGGGGGGGGGGGGGGGGTAGATATATTTAATACGAAGACACATTAATGACATGTTATAAAACAGTAAGGCGGTAATGCTGTTTTGGGGCGCCGGGGCGGGGCTGGGGGGGGCCCCCCCCCCCAGCCCCCCCCCGGGGGGCGGGGGGGGCGGGGCGGGGGAGGGGGGGCCCCCCCCCCCCCCAAAAGTAAGTGTGGGGGGGGCCCGGCGGCGGGGGGCCGGGGGCGCCCCGAAGGGGCGGGGGACCCGGGGGGGGGCGGGGGGGGGGGGGGGGGGGGGGGCCGCCGGGGGGGGTTTTTGGGGGGTTTGGTTACCCCCCCCTTTTGGGGGGGGGGGGGGGGGCTGGGGGGGGGGGGGCCCCAAACCCCCCCGCCTCCCCCCTTCGGGGGGGGGGGCGGCTAAACCCCCTCCCCCCTTTTTAAAAAAAAAAAAAAAAAAAAACGGGGGAAAAAAAAAAAAAAAAAAAAATTTTTTTGGGGGGTTTTTTTTTTTTTGGGGGGGGGGGGGTCGCACGGGGGGGGGGGGGGGGGGGGGGGGGGGGGGGCCGCCCCCCCCCCCAACTCCCCAAAAGAGCTTGGGGGGGGGGGGGGGGGGGGGGGGGGGGGGGGGGGGGGGGGGGAGAAGGAAAGGGAGGAGTTTTTTTTTTTTTTTTGGGGGGGGGTGGGGGGGGGGGGGGGGGGGGCTTAAAGAGCCTTAATACATGTTCTCGTTAACCATTCGTTTAACTTACATAATCACTGTAAAAGGTCGTTGCAAGACTGGGTCATTCCATATATGGTATGTTGACGACAATTGCAAAAATATTTAATTTAATATGATTTTTGCTGTTGTCGAATTAATATGATTAGACGGGAACGGAGAAGCTATAGCTTATTTCTTCATATAAAAGCCTTAAAAAGTGTGTCAATTGAAGTCTATGTTTTTTATCCGTTAAATTATTTGACAAAAGTATACCGTTACTTTTGACATTCAAAACAAACATTAATCTGTAGCCACTTATTTCACCGTTAAGTTTTTAAACATTTTAAAAGCAAAATTAATGGTGTCCAATGATGTTTTATTTTTGTGGGTGTGTATGTCACTGAACTTCTCTCAAACGACTGGACCGATTTTGATGAAATTTTTTATGTGTGTTCAAGGGGATCTGGGAATGTTTTAGTTTTATTCACAATTTTGTCCGCTGGAGAATGTTTTTTTTAATTAATTTTTAATTTTTTGTTTGTTTTTGTTTTTTTTTTTTTTTTTTTTGGAAAAGAAAAAAGGGGGACAATCGCAGTGTCAAATTTTAAGTAATATTCGAATAATTAATTGAAAAATTCAAATCACATGTATCGCAAAACAACGTTTGCCGGATCAGCTAGTATTTATATAAATCGTAGTTAAGTGTAAAATAAAATACTTTATTTCATTTAATGACACGACGACGACGTGCGACGCAATAAAGTAAGCGTAGTAAATAATGTTGTAAATTAGATTCATCTTATCTGTGTTTGATACGTGATAAAGTACATTTAAATAATACACTTAAAATAAAATATTATAAGTAATACTTTGACACATGTTGGTGTGGTAACATAATATTACTAACTCAAAAGAGTCGGTCCTTTTCAGTCTTCCTAGTTCATACTGATCCCTATAGCTCAGCGGCTTTTTACATGACAAAATTGCACTCTAGTTTGGTAAAATCTAACACAGGAAAATATTGGGTTTCAAAAAAAAGTTACAAATAATTATTTTTGGTAAAGAGCAAAAACTTAATAGATAACATATTTATAGATGAGAATTTAAATGAGTTTTTATTTGTACTAATATGTAAAGAATCACACTACATGACATTCGTAAAGTAGTAAATAGTAATTAAATTAAAATAAAGTAACAATAAACGCCTGATAAAAAAGTCATACATTCTACTCGTATTCGTTTAAATTATAAATAGGCGTTCTCATTTTAATCAAATATAAATGGCAGGAGAAATTTGAAATAAAAACTGCCTGATATAGTAGTTTTTACGTATGGTGTATGGTACAGTGTCTTGAATTTATACAAGAGATGCCTGCCAGGCAATCGGATAAACGAGTACCAAATATTCGGTTTACACTCCCATCAGAAAATATTGCAATGTAGCTTAACATTAAGCCACCGAGACATCGAGCGCTCCCTCATACTCATTCATGAGAGTGGTTCTAACGGTATGAAGGTGTTCGTTGTACTGAGTACAATTCTGCTAGATATTTAATATACGTGTCCAGCAAGAATATTTAGCAAAGTTTATCAAAACTTTTATAACCAGAGCAGGGTGAACAACAAAAGGCTTCTGTCTGAAGCTGGCATACGACTACAAACGTGAAATTAATATTCATTCACTAGAATTTGCCCTTAGCTCATATGAATATTGGGGACTTGTTTATTTTCTTACTTAAAAATACGGTATTCTGCCGGGTAGCTACTAGTAATCCGGTAAACGGTTCTCATCTAGCTCGTACCCCAAATAGACTGATCAAATGTCATTTCGTGAATTAAATCAAATTATACGAAGAAATATATTTGTTATATTATTAGTTAGTTAGTTATTATTTTATTGCTTAATTATATATTGATGTGGTGGAATATAAATAGGATACGTTTTTACTTTTATTTGTATATTTACAATTTTAGTTTTATAATTTAGATTATTAGTATAATGAGACTGGATTGCATAAATTACTTTTAACAATAATAATACTTATGATATATATGAATAAAAAAAAGAATCTACAAAACATCTATAAATAGTTTAATTATAGTTTAAAAAATAAGAATTGATGGATAAAACCACAAACAATCGTTATTCGTTTTTTATAATCATGTTTGTTACTAGGTTATAATATAGGGAGTTGTACAATTGTGTTTCCTTTTAAATCCGTTCAAAAGCAACTTTATCTGCTGCCATTTTGTTTTAATTTCCTTGACCCATTTATTATATTTTGTTGTCTCGGACTTGAAGGACTAAGCAATTGTGATAATTATTATATATATACTTATTGTTTTATGGTAGCTATATTAAGTATATAGCTAGAGCGGTGAAATACATAATTATTTTAATATATTTTCATAATATGTTGCTCCATATATGTAACAATCAAAAGGCTAGTTACAAAATCCAAAAAAATGCATACTTCTCATTCGTATAAAATTAACTAACCGTGTAATGTAATGTAACTAACGTGTTATTTGGATATTAGTGATTTTAAAACAGATGACAATTTATTACAGTTTATGTGGAATGCCTGTAATGCATATTATACGTAGCGCCCATCGTAGCGCCGGTCGTAGCGGCGTAGCGGGCGGAGTCTACGCGCTACGTGGGGCGGCATACCCCGCAATGTTGCCATCTCAGTAATTTTAAGTTCCAAAAACATAATACAGTTTTAATTTTCATTTACTACTTTACTTTGCAGGATAGATACTGATACCCAGAGCAAATACAACTTTAATATTTAAAGTAAATCCTTACCATATTGTATTCTCTTATAAAGCTTACAATGTACAGATGATTATTAGTTTGATGTACATTAATACTCCAAGACAAATTCTAATCAAGACAAAATAAAATTGTTCTCCATTTTTATATCGATACATCGATGGATGGTAACTAGTAATAGTAGCTGCAAAAAAAAAATTCGCATATATCGCAATTTCTACAATTAGTTCTGTATTATTTATGAATGAGATCTTTGTGAATTGTTCTTGGTGCAACTTTTCTGTAATACTTTATAAAGATTACATTGAAAAACTGACAATCATAGTTAATTGTTCGAAATCTCCCACATTCAAGGCAAAATCAGGTAAGAGCATCACTTAATAACTACGGCAGTGCAATTCAAGACGGCGCGGCATAAATACGCGCCCTTTCGCGACGCACAATAAATAACAAAGTAATTTTTTTATATAGCCATTTATACACTTACCAGTGTATTCAAACTATTTTTATATAATGTGCAATACGATCATCAATCTTTAATCGATTTTTAATCAATGCGTAGAGTTATGTTCGATCGTGGTTTGGGATTGATTTTTTCAGTGTCACACTTTAGAGCGTTGCGGTATTTTTCGGATAGATTGTACATTCCTATGCGGAATTTAATTTTTACATCTGTCACTTATATATATATCTTTTGTTAAACGAAATCGAAGGTTTTTGAAGAGGTTTGAATTACTTCATTCGTATATTATCCTGAATGAAATTTAAATAATTCTAGAACACTATAATTATCTCAATTTTTATTTGAAAATGCTTTAATACTTTATTAGTTTATTGATTCGTAATTAAAATGGTGTTCATTAAATCCAAACTTACATATCCAAAAGATTTTAGAATCAATGTTGAGCAAAAATCCTCACGAAAGGCTTCAAAATGGTGCGTATGGTAGCATTATTATAGTAATATTTGTTTTTAAAGTATAAAATTCTACTCGAATTGTGTAATTACCATTTTAAATCAATAATAATAATTAAATACAGAAGCCAAATTAACTAATTTTCTGATTGTGATCGGTTTCTATAACCAAGACATCGGTTTTATTGATTTAAAAAAGCTAGGTTTAAGTGATAGCTTACAGTATATTATATACCTACCAATCCTCTGCCTCAGAATTTAAGCCATTTTGATATTTCATTTGATAGTTCAATTTGAAATGAAGTTAAAAAGTATGCGAAAGAAAGAATTGAAAATCGTGTCTTGTTTTTCAAAACTGGGTTAAAAATATAGGGTACCCCGTGAGCTTTCCTTGTTTTCATTTTAGGCCGCAGCAGGAAATCTAGACTAGTTATACCTTTGCCTATTTGATTGCTATTCGATAGTTGTTGAGTGTGTAATGTATTTTAAAAGATTTGTTGAAATATGAGACCTTCAGTACCTTCAATATATATTACCACTAAGTATTTACTTCCACAAAAACTCATTTGTTTCACAAGACACTCGCCTTTTTGAAGCTTTACGTAAAATTAATAATACATTCATAGCATAGATCAATCAAGATTAATAATTTAAGTAAAAATTTAAAGGCAATAAGTGCGTTATTTTCATATAATATCTTAATAGCTAGGATATACTTTAAATTTTATTCATTAAAACGAACAAGAGTAAGCGTCTTTCGCTAATTTTCTTTGAATTTTACCTGGTCCCATTAAATTTACGGGACACATTTTAATGTGAACATATTTGTTATTTGATTGCTGACAGACTCATTTTATAATAGTTTTTATCAGAGAATGAGTAGTGGTGAGTCTATAAAGATATTATATAAGTGTTAGAAGAATATTCTACATTCATACATACTATACTTCCGGTTAAGTACGTAATCTCAAAGTACAGTCAAGACAAATAGGAACCCGAGGAACCTAATTAGGTAGCGTACAAGACGACATTATTCAGTCTAGTTTGCTTTATTTCGATTAAACTCTGAAACTGGATCACGTTTTGAATGTAACTCGTGCCAGATCAGATTTAAACTTATCCTTGTAATCCTTTTTGTGTATTTACATCTTAGATAGATTTATGTAACAGTTTTAGGAAGCACAGGGAAGTTCCTCTAGCTTCCATGAATTCATATAATTGATTAGAAAATTGAAAATCTTAAAAGAACTACACTCGGAGTACTGCAGTATCAGGTGGCAGAATAATGTAGATTTTCATAAGATTTACATGCTTACTTATTTATTTCTGTAATATTTACTGTATTTCATCATGGCCCGGAGAGTTATACGCAAACGTTGCCAATAACGAACGTGGCTTTCACAATTGATATTGATTGATTGTAAAGGGCAGACAGTGCATCTATATCATATACATTATTTATGTATCCTTTAAGATACCTTCAATAGTGGATTTCTGCATTTTGTACTCTAAAATTTTCACAATATGAATCAGTATAACAGAGAAGCTCAGTCGTCATCTCGGGTATGCTAATGATTTTGTATTCTTATAAAGTTACCGGGGGTAGTAGAAGGATTGAGAAGTCTTTTCCTTGTAAGTGTTTAGCCTTTTGGCCCCGGTCCCGGACACTAACCGGACGAGAACTGCACAGCTGTTTCGTACGTTAATTAATTTTGATTGTAATGAACTTAAAGAAAAACACTTTGTTAACGGATTTAAGTGATGTATTTTTGCGAAATTTACGGCTCACGGTCTCCTCTGTTGAAAAACAATCTGGGAAAATGGAGGACACCGTGAGCCAGTTCTGTAAAAATCCTTCCGGTTTTAGTCGATACCAACTCCGGAGCAATAAATACAGATAAAACACAACCTCTCTGCAGCTGTAACACTTATTTTGACAATTAACACCTTTTGTCTTTAGTCTACCGTGACCACGCACGCTGCAAAGCACGCGAAACGTCGGAAAATTTTAAAATAATGTAAATATATTTAAATTTCGCAAAAATACGTAACTTAAATCCGTTAATAAAGTGTCTTTCTTTAAATGAGTAACGTTATGTTAATAAAAGACAATATTCTAATGAACTTTCCTTTGACTCGTTACCTTTAGTCCAGTCGTATAGGGTACGGACCAAACATTAATGGAATACCGTATTTTACTTGTCATTAGTTATCGGGACTAGACTTTCTGAATAGTGCGATATCATCTTGAAATAATGCACACATATTTATGATCAACTGAGATCTTCTTAGCTTTGTTAATTTTTGCGTATTAAAACGAAAATACACATCAAAAGCTCCATTAAATAACACGGTACTTTTATATATATTTAAATGTGGTTTTCAGTTTATTTACAGCCCTTATACAAATCAATTATACAAGTAAACTAAGACTGTATCTTCGACAATAAATAGTGATATGATAATAAGATGTAAAAAGTGAATGGATGCGTATTGTGTAAGCTAAAAGTGAAAGTCAGTCAGTGTGGCTAACGGATCTACGCTGTGTGAACGCGTGACACAGAAGATAAACCTGATAAAACTGCTGTCACTCTAGAACCCGTGATTCTAATATTAAAAGCTTATAGAAGATAAGCTTATAGAACAGATGGTGATGGAAAAAACTTCTTAATATAATAAAGAAATGAAATCTGAAGAAAATAGAATGTGCAACATTTTGAATTTGGAATAGGTCCTATATCAAAGAGAAAAAGACCACGAAGTTTTATTATATTTAGAGTTCTTATTGCCGCCCGCTGCGTTCAGCCAATGACGCTGAGGGTTCCGCCCAGGAGCGGTCCGCCGCTTCTAGCGTTACTTCTTGTATTGTGTGCTGGTAAGTAGTTTTTAGTGGACATATTCTGAATTAGGATCATGACATTATTCTGAATCTTTATCGCAATGTTCTTCATAAAGTTTTGAGATTTTTCTTATTTTCTACTCCTAATAGTATTTTATAATTAGTAATTTTATTCAACAAACTTGGCCCATTGACCACTATTACCTACTGCCATAATTCGTAATCAAAAGAAAACACATGATGTGTTTTCTTTTGGCGATACTAAAATAATTTAAAATGGATGAATTACTAGTTTCGTAAATAAATCGGTAGTATGTTTAGCCGTCATGTAACGCTTCTGACGTAACATGGAAAATCAACATAAAGGATAAAATGTTGAATTCGCCGTCGCTTCTGCCTCAATTTGTCTGAAATAAAATTAAGCATAATATACAACGATATAATAAAAATTCCTAAATCCCCGAACAATTGACTAAATCTATACTGACGATAAATATTCCCTTGTTCACAAATTGACACTAGAAATCCTTCCCATACCCAGGTAAAGGACACAAACACATTTCGTGACCTCTCCTAATGAGAGCGAGCTCAAATCAATATATGTAGTAAATGAATGTCAAGTGCACATTAGTGGGACACCTCGCTGCATGACCTTACCTACCTTGCTAGCTTCCACCCACTACTCTTTTATGAATATAGCTCCATTTAATCATAGCCTCCGAATATTTTAATGCAGATGAAATAGTAATTCCCATTCATTTAAAATTTCAATCACAAATATTAATTTAAATTAAACTTAAACTTTCATATAAAAGAGAAAACTAATATTTTTTTCACTATGTAATATATAATTTTACTATCTAACTTTTTACTTTTTTTTAATATTTTTATTTTATATTTAAAATAAATTTTAGAGGTGTGCAATAAACCATAAATGAAATATAGGAATCGTGGCCTCAATTAGATGTTTGAACGTTGAGGTAAGTAGGTCACGTTATCGTCAAGGATACAAACCTGTTACAGTCTGTGCTTATTAATGATATTAAATGTGAGAACGCTTAGATGCAATCGGTCTGGAAATTTTCCATTGTCAAATATTATAGGGCGCATACAACCAAACTTCTTTAATTTACACACAGTACTGTACGCCTTTAATTATATAATATATCGAATCTATTTCATATATTCAGTACCTGCCATTTTTTTGTATGGTTAATGTATATATTATTGGTTTCCTGTTACTAAAACCGATATTATGTACATTATTTAATTATATTTAAATGATACGTTTTTTTATCTGAAGTAACCGTCAGCCAGTTTCTCTACATTCATTAGATAAATATTATATTCAGTTTTAACACAAACTTATACACAATATTAAAAACTTCATAATATCACTTGAGTATATTGAATTAGCCTTTTTATCGTGATACTTTTCAGTTAAGTAGATTGTCGTAATCCCATAATCGGCGCCCGCCAGCAGCGTCGTTAACACTTATTGTTTAACATCCCACCCCTTTACGTGTTGTTCTCGTAGCTAACGGGTGGCGCAAAAGTAAGGGCCCTTTTTGCTTCAGCTACTTCTTTTATAAATTAGAAAACTAGAATTATTTTTTCAATATTTTTGTGCGGTGAAATTTCGTGGCGTTTGAAGATGATGTCTCTTAAATGATGACCTGTAGAGTTGATGAATTTGAGACCTATGTATGAAATTCTCCATAACTAGCGAAATGCGATATGTATGATTTATTATTGTTACTTGGGGAACGTTTTCGTTTAGGGCTGCGAGACTCTGTGGCTTGTTCACATACACCAGATATCTCAAAGAGACCTTCGCAGCTTAAATTGGTGCATATCATAAGTTTGCTTTTACAACCTGCATGTAAGTTTCATTTTCAAGTCGTGAAAAATATACCTAAAATTTTTTGAGATCACTTAGGATTGTACAATAATTCATAAAATTCTCGGATTTTTAGATATGGAATTCTTAGATACGTTGAAATAAAAAAAACCTTTATAAAATTAATAATTTGAAAAGCGAAAGCTAATTGAATCAGGTGGTTGCAAAACAAAATACCCTTCATTATGTTAATGGTCCCTGTGAATAAGATATATTAAGTTGGGGTGAATAAAATTAAAGATAGGAAACACTGACTTGATAAGAGGAAATCTTGGATATTGTTTAAAGACTCGGGAGATAAAAATTCATGGTTTAGTAAAAACCGAAAACGTTATTTCGTCGTTTTATTAGTTCATCGAAACGTGCGTAAAAAATCACATATTACATTTATACACAAAATAATAAGTTTCATTTTAATTCGTAGAATAAGGTTATATGTGGTAATTTGCGTTAATATTTCTTTCCACAGTCAAATTGAAAGCAAAAGTTATTTATATAAATCGATGAGAAAATAAAACGATTGTCCCTGGATAAATGAAAACGGGAAATATTCATCTGAGTAATAGGAGTTTTGTGAACGTGACTTCGCGCCAACGAAATAAATTCTATCCTTTTGAACAACGTATACTAATAGCGTTTCAAGCTCCTATATAAATTGAATTGTTATTTTCTCATTCAAAACTTGTAGCAGTGGATTATTCCTACTACACTTTCAACTAGATTTTAGTGGCGATCACAGAGTATATTCCTGTATTTATGTACTTAATTTGTTTAAGAATGTTGACATCAACTAGTTATAAAAGAAACCTAACTTTTTTCAATTAAAATTACCATTTTAAAAAAGTTATTATCGTTTAATGGCAAATTCAGTTAAATCTATAGTAGTTATACCTTCAGAGAGTTGCGATTGAGATTTGCGGTGTCTGACACATTAAAAATATGTGTTCATGAAGAGTCGAAATGATTCGATTGAAAAGTCAGAGCTCCAAAACTAAATTTACAATTTGTGTCTCCAATACATACCAATTTTATCATCCTATTTGTCCATCCTATCCGATCACGTTTAGTCAACACTAACCTTTAACCACATTAAACGCAAAAATCAATGGATGATCTCTGAATATCATTAATTGCTCCTCCTACACAGATTTTTTGTTAATTTTTAAGTTTCTGACACATTAAACTTGGCATATTTAATTTTATATAGAGAGAATCAGTCTATGTAGGAAATTGTTGGTAAGATTGTACTGTCAATTAACATATTGCATTTCAATAAAATATATTAGTAATGTACCACCGAGGTCGTCAAGAATAAGTTTCCTTTGCTTTTATGTGAAAAAGCGCAGCTGTGTTCAATGCGAAGAACCTAGAAATCCTTCAAATATAAGCTTTCAATATACATCTTAAAATATATTTTCCATTTTTCTTTTTATATTTATTTATTAATTGTTTTACTAGGAAATAAAAAAACAACACTAATGGGGTGTTAGGTGATTTGACCTTCTACTCTTGTTTTTAATAATGACAAGTGACATATCAGAACACGAATGAAAAGTTGGGCAAATATACAAATAATTAATTATAATAAATAGAATTAAAAATATATAATCTTTAAAATACCGTTAGTAAAACTAATAATCGATTTGTTATTCTTCTTTTGTCTTAAGAATAGCTAATAACGTATTCACATCTTTAGTTGTAGTTGTAGTAAAGGTTTTTCCTGAAAATGCAAGCTATTTCAAAGATTTTCTGTCAAGTACTCACCACTTCGCATTGTTTCCTCGCAAAGGGTTCACGTTTAACATCTTATTTAGATTTAGCGATTTTTCGATAAAACCCGCGTCCCGATACATTTTACTTCCTATAAAAGTGTCATAACTTTGAGGGGTTTAAAAATGTTATGGCTTATTCGAGGTTGTTTTCAAGGAAAGATATCGTAAGATGGAATTTTTACCCTGTTCCGTCGAAGAACGTTGTATCATACCCAGCGTTTTATTTAAGGCGTATAAGTAATTGTCAAACAATTGAATTTCCCTGTCCTTCTCAGCGACCTTCTTTTGTTTATTTTTTTCTTTATAAACTTAAAAGTCAATAAACCACCAATGCGTTGTTTTTGTTTAAGCTTATCATACTTATTCTATATAATCTAGTAAAGTGTGGGAACTTTTTCGACGAAATATGTCCCATCATGTCGAAATAATATTCCACAATAAGCTGCAGGGTATTGGAGACTTGAATTTATGACTGATATAAAATATCCAATCTGCGTTCGTTGCTTATAACAAGTTACAATACTATTACGCTCACAAACTACACTCTAGATTTAGGAACTTATTTTCACTTACGTTTTTCTTTATTGTATTATAGAGTAAATTCTTTACATTATCTACGATTTTATAGATCCAACATTACAGCGCTATTTGTATATGGAAAAATAATAATTCAATTATATTTTTAATAGTAAAAAGACGTACATGGATGGGACCTTCTAAGCCCTTCAGAAAGTCATTATTTTTAATTAATCACACAGAGTCAGAAATTTTCTCAATCTCAATGGGAATGAGTTTCACGCGGAGGAGAACCGTATCGCGCCGAGGGAGAAAACTTAGGAATCTAGGGATGATCCGAACGGAAATATTGTAGGAATTTACTTATAGTGATTTTTAAATATTAATATAAATATAAATACTTAGTTATAATTACAACAGTACTCCTTCTTGTATTCAACAAAAGGAAATAATAAAAAATAATAATTTAGTGTGTATAGTATAACGATTTTTTACATACCAGTTTTCTTTTGCAAAATGATATATTTAGTATCAATTTCAACCTAACCTTACCTTACTTAGTATACGGATCTTTTGCTGTTTTATGAACAGGTCCAGATATTTATTATTGAGTGGTAGCCCTAAATGAGCCCTTACGGCGTAAATCGGAGCATGGGGTGAGCCCTGAGCGTCAATCAAAATCTCCTGTAATGGGCTCGTTGCCTTCAGGATATTAGGAAAATACGCCCGTGTCATACATCGAGTAGTAGTATATGTATGACCAGTTTGTACTAGAAACTGTATGCTACAGATTCGGTCTCGCTTGTAGTATTTTTGCAATTTATTATCAGTATTTTTTTTCTTCAATAAAAGCATGTTAATCGTTAATAGGGGTAAAATGAAGGCGATTATTTCAGGCTTTAAGTTATTAGTTAAGAATTTAATATTCTACTTCACCGAAACAATAAACTTAACAATAACTATACCTCTTTTCAATAATAATTTTAAACATATGTTTTATATTTATTAATGTTTTAAGGGGCTGAGAGCCGGCGCCCAGAGCCCTACTATGGACGTATAATCGGACGCCTAACTCAATATGCCCATGGCATACGAGGCACGGCATATGCTGTTGACGAGAACACAGTCTTCATACGTGGCTTCGCATATGATGGAACGGGACCAGATGCCTATTTCTGGATCGGAGATACCCCTCAACCCTCGCCAGAAGGCATCCTTGTGCCATATCCTGAAGATTATCCTAGCAGGTAATAATTTTATGATATATTAAGTATGGAGTCTTAGCAAAAGCTTACAATCACTCATATTTGATTATATAATGAAAACAATCTCTTATACATTAACAACAGCATTGTGTGGTGTGTGGGACGACAAAAGTGTTTTCCTTTTTAGGTTAGCTTGTTAATCTACCATTCTGTAAAATAAGAAATATTTACAAATAATGTGAATATGATATAAATTATATTAAACTAGCAATGGTCAGAATTTGGTGGTTAAGGTCACAATTTTACATCATATTTTGAACCTACGGTTTTTACATATTATTAGTTTAAAAAAACCACACTAAAAACTTAATTCTATTAAATATCCGTTAGGTATGTAAATATAGCGTGGTACATGAGTAGTGATTGATATCGGCCATTAATTTAAAAGGAATTTACTAAAACCTTTCCATTAGTATTTTATTTCTAAATAGGTTAATAGACCTGTCTCGACGATCGTTAAAGAATCAATCTTGGCGTTTTTTCCTCGGATTTTTAAGTCAGTAACGATCCGATCGAATCATTCAACGACCTATGATTTGGCAATTTTATTTACACCAAGTAAACCATCATGGTTTCTATATATTTTATGTAATATATACTTGTACAGATTGATCATGTTGCTCCTACCTACATTTTTTTTTTTATTATTAATAAGATTATTTTTTTACATTATTACCTAAAAATAAAGAAAAAATGCAACTACTTGTTGGGCTTTCAGCAATACTCTACTTATCCTGGGAGACCACACCCATTCCTATACAATTCAATACAATGTTGATTTTATGTAGTCCGTTGGAGTTTAAGCGTATTGCACACTTCGCAGATACAACAATAATCGTATTCCCTCAAATCTTAACATACTGTATTAATCTGCAGAAAAAGACATACAAAAATATATCGCATGAGATATTACACACTTGTCGCAGGTCCTGTAAGATAAAATTCAACTTTGATGGTTATGGTTGCCCATTGTGTTAAGCGATATGCCCTCCGTTGGAGATATCTTACCGTATATGCGTAGTGTGTGATATGCTTATGATGTACGAGTATTTGTGTAAGTTGTCTATGTGTAGTTGTTGATTGCACGTTCGACTCTGTATGTCGCCGAATTGCATTCTGAGCCAAGCAGATAACTCATTCAGATATATCAGATGAATACATCTATATTTTATTATACAGGCGGATAAAATAAACTTGGAATTTACAAGTCAATAGTCAGTCAGTCCCTCCTTCTATTCCTCAACGCATTGTTAGAACCAACTTCTGTAGGAATACAATATTGGGAAAAAATGTGTAAATGGCGTGTGATATTCAAGAGAGTTACAGACTATAACTTGATAAGGCACATAGCCAAAAGAACTTATTATCGAACAAACAATTTTAATTAACGAGTGAGTTTTGTTACGTTTTGGGAAAGCAATTCTACGTGCCTCGTGGTATATTTTCTTAATAAAAATGTGAATATGAACATATTCATTTTCATTCATTCTAAAGCGAAATATAGATTTAAAAACGAACTTTATTGTTGAGAGATTCAAATACAATGAATAAGTAATAGATTTGATTAATTTGTTTTTTTAATGTTAAAAAAAATGAAAAAATCTGTTTAATATCAATTTTATTGTTTTTTTTAATATTAAAAACATTTTTTTACTTTCAGAGATCCACCTGTACTATCGGCTCATTCAAATTCTGATATCCTTTTGCGGTTGCCAGGAGGTAAACGCCTTAGAGACATCAAGTGGATCAGTGTGTGGTGTCGTAGATTTACTGTGAGTTCAACAACGTCTTTATATATTACGGTCTATACAATGTAACGATCACTGACATGATGACAATCAAGAATTTTGCATTACAGTATTTCCTTGGCTTTCCGGCTTTTAAAATTTAGAATTACCAATAAAATCATATTTTTTAATAATTAAGAGACTTCTAATTCTGTATGTAGTCATTATTTTATAATTACACAGCTTGAATTAAATGAACTAAAAAAATAATATTAATATGTTTTAAATAAGAGCACCTAGATATAAAAGACTAATTATAATAAAATGGTTCTCTAAATATTTAATTCTAGTATTTTAAACATAATAAATATTTGAAAAAATAAGATTAGAGACATCAGGATAAAATGTCAGTCCGTGAAAGGCCAAAATATTGATTAGAATGTGGCCGCCGGCAGGCGCTAACTGTAGTTGGCGCAAGGGCGCGACGCGCGCAGTCTCCTCGCTTCCCGCCAAAATGGCACTAACGTCAACTTAACTTTTTAATTTACCACAGACACTAATGCATTTACTGAACTGGCATACACTTTCAATTCAGCGATTTTAATATAAGGTATATTAAAATACAATAATTGCAATCAATATAATTAGTGTAATATTATCAAATATTTTTTTCGTACTATGGACGAAATATTGACGATATACAATATACAATATATTGCAGGCTATATATGATTTTTTAAAAAATAGTGCAGGTCTCATTTCTTAACATTAACGTTCTATTGAGCTTCCTTTAGTTAACAAAGGATATAAATTTCATTATATAACTTTAAAGTTATTTCATTAGTAGGTTGAAACTCGGAAACTTCCCTAAAAGAATATAATTGAAATCGGATATTGCATTTACAAGCCGCCATTTAATGCGAACAACAATATCATATATCTCACTTAATGAAGTCAGATGAACAATTTTCAATGAGCGCACTTATGAAAATTTTTTTAGGTAAACTTTGGAGATGTGTTTATCCCTCCCGGATTGGACCCCCCTAGACCACGTGTACTACCCGAGTTCAAACGACTTGCTCATGGCCTGCGTTCTGGTAATATTAGTGTGTTGGATGCTAAGACGTTTTATATTCCAAACTTACATTATGATGGAGCTGGACCTGACGCTTACTTCTGGGTTGGAAACGGCAGTGAACCAAGTCCTTTTGGAACGAAGGTGAGCGTATTTAATAAAAATAATTAGGATATTAGGGATTTTATAAGCAGTAGTAAAAATAGTTTTCTAGATGATGCAACACTGATAAATATGGAGAACATAAGGCACCACTACCGCGATTCGTAGAAAATATTAAATATATGTTGTGAAACTTACTGTGTGTTTGGACAGTAATTGAGGTTATTTTACTTTAGACATTTTTGTTACGAATAAAATGAATATAAGTAAGTCATCTCTAGTGTCGCATTGTAACGTTGTAATTGACATTTGCATAGGTACCTAATGAAATGGGATCCCTCAACCCTCTTCGAGGTTACCAAGGTGAGGATATAGAGATCCAATTACCTGGTAAACTGACGGCCTATGACATTGACTGGTTAGCCGTCTGGTGCGTAGAGTACAGGCATAACTTTGGACATGTTTACATTCCTAAAGATTTGGACGTACCACCGGCACTGGGGCAGACGAAGATTACTGTAAGTACATGCATAGATACGTAGGTATGTCGATCTATATAAATCGCTCTGAATACATATTTTGGGAACCCTCATATATGTCTACAATAGTAGTATTAGTATATAATTATATCTACAATTTTATAAATTTGAAAATAAACTCCGACCGATGCGATGTCGAGCGATTATACCTATGTATATCATAAATATATATGTAATAAATAGTGGGGGTTTTACTTTATTAATTCTTATATTAAATTATCTATTTTATGCTCGCTGCCAAAACTTTTTAATTTGTGTATCTGTACAAACTTTTTATACGAAACTAAATTTCTCTGTTTTGACTTTTATTACTAACTGAAATTTATTTACAATGCAGCTGTGTGGGATTATTTATCTAAATAATTTGTTTTTCAGGTTAAAATTAAACAATCTAAGCTAACAAAACTAACAAAAACTCATTTTCAGCCAACAGTTTTCTTGGATTGGTTTCATTAATTAAATAAACGTATTGATATTTTTTTATATTGATGAGAACTCATTTTACAAAAAAAAAGACATTTATAAACACGTTTTGCAGTTATATATAAAATATAATTCTGACTGTACTAAAAATATCAAATTGTTTATTGTAAAAAATATTTTCAATATTTATATATTTGTTATAATAAGAGTGAATTTTATAAACCAAGCATAATTTTTTTATAATTTGTTCTGCTTCCTTTGGAATTTAATAATTAACAGCCTGCATGGTGGTATAATCCGGTAAGTGCTTTAGAAATACATGACGTTTATTTTTAATAAAATAAGTCTGATGGTATTTTTACTGGACGAAACTAATCATTCGTCCATCTCTCTCTTTTCATAACAGTGGAAACTAAATTTGACCGAAAGTGACGAAGTGTACTTTTGTAAAATGTGTGCTGGCCCGCATAGATTTTTATGAAAAGGGGTTTAAATAGTTTTAAGCTTCTCTCTACATATATAAAAATTTACAATTACATATTCTAATCATATAAAAATGTCAGTAGTAACTCGTACAATTTAACTAACTAACGTTACAGACTAGTTCGACCACATCTCAGACGCCGTATAGCTCATCGAACAATTGTAAGGAAATTCTCGATAAAAGGCTGCAAGTGCGATGGGAGATACAGGTAAATGATAATAAAAGACTGTTGGTTATATATATAGACGATCCCTCAATAATTTAAAAAAAAAAATATTTTTTACTTTGTTCATTTTGGAGTAGAGATTCTTGGGATACTGGTGTATAGCCGCTAATAAAAGATCAAGTTAGGCGCCTGTAAGACTCCAGAGTTGGTGCTTTCCTCGCTCAGCGAGAAAATACCACCAGCATTAGGTCACTTTAAATTTATTTTACTAAATAAGTTTTCTTACCTTTTTAAGCCCTCATTATTACTTTTACTATATTTGTGTATTTATTATAAGTTTTTCATTAGCTATTTAAGTATTTCTTATTAAGCCTATATTCAGTTAAATATGTAAAGGTTACTTTAAACATAACACATAAATTTCAAAATATAATATTCAATATAACTGAAAAGAATACGTGTATTGTAGCTAGTTATTATTCCGTTGTTTATTCGGGGAATCGAATCATCGTATGTCCCGAAGTAGCATATATGACAAATACATCCGTGGCAAACTGAAACCTTAATTTAGTAAGAAACAGCCCAAGCAATTGAAGCTATTACCGTCCTGAATCCTCCCTACTACATTAAACTCTCATATTTCATAATTTAATTTACATAAGCGCGAGGGCGGGTACTGAATTATTACGAAATATAAAGTGGGATGTTTTCATAATATGGATGAGTGTTCTCCCTATTTCATACAATAATTGTTAGTTTATTACTTACGGTTATAATATAGCGCTATGCGTATGCTTTTGAATACGCGAGAAACATAACTAAGAGGTCTCATCCACATGATATATTTTCCGAGCTATGGCTATGTTTATTGTGGGAATCGTATCTTACAAGCGTAAAGTACTCTTAAGTACATTTTTTCTTGTACTTTTTATTGTTACTGTTAGGAATTAGCTGATAAAATAATAACGCTTATATTGTTGTGGCCCACGTGCAATTCATTAATAACATAATTTTCGTTACAAGCGAGTGGTATGCAGACAAATGTACAGGTAAATACAATAATGTAAAAATTAACTTTACACATTTCTAAAGGTTTTTTCCCAATTTTGTACTACTAAACTACAGTTACATACCAAGAAATTTTATAAAAACAAAATTTTCTTGAAATTATTGAAGATCAAGTAAGAAGTTTGACGCAGGCAGCTCTTCAAAATTCATACATTAACTGAAGAAATATGAGCCCCACTCTATATGCTCCCAAACATCTGTCTCCCATACCTCTGTGTAAAAAAACAATTCTTAACTTTCAGGGTGACCAAATCCAAATAACGTTGGCTGCGCGTCTCCGTAAGGAACAGTACATGGCATTCGGTATATCTGGTGCCGAAGGACGCCCTGCTATGCTTAACGCCGATGTAGTTGTGGCATATTGGGATACTAGGTAAATACATTAATTAAAATAAAAAAAAATATATACATATATATACATCGTATTTTATGATTATTATTATTTTATTAATATAAAGATCCTTGACCTCCCCTTCCATAAAAAGGGACCTTGCTAGCATTAGTTCGGCGTCTCCCGCCGAACTAATGCTAGCACCACACCAGTGCAGTGGCCCGGACCACAACTACTCCGGAGATATCATTAGATATACAATGTGGAGAGGACAATGCGACAATAAATGAAAACACAAACAGTAATAATCCCTAGTATAATTTTGAAACTATGAAATGAAGCCTAACAACATAATAAAAAAAATAAAAATTTCTAACAAACTAAATACAATATAAATCGAAACAAAATGTAACACCATTTGGAAATAGAGGTTCACTAACCTGTGGTAAGAAGAGCGGCAACAGCGCGGCGCGCTTTTACAATCGCCCGACGAATAAACACAATGAGATACCTAAACCTACACTGAATACGATCGTCATTCACCTCGAGTAGTTCAGTCAATCCCATTAATCAAATTTTTAAATTTTTAATGTGCTCCCCATTCATACGGACACATAGTTCGCATCGCCTTATAAATTTCGTAAATTAAAATCATGTCCGTGTACTCTGATGCTGTATATCGGTAATGAGGCATTGTAAATAAAAAAACAAAACAAACATAAATCTAACACAAATAATAAGCGTCTATTTTCACACAATTCACCAAGTCACTAAGTAGGCACTTAATTTATTACGTGTCGTATCACTAAATTAAATAACCGTCCAATTTGCTGATAAAATAAAACAAACGTAAGTCTAATACTAATAATAAATAAGCGTCCCATTTCGCACGATTCATACACAAAACAAAAGAGCGGCCGCTCTTCAAAGGCGGCGCGAACGCAAACGAAATTATTAGCCGTGACGCGAGCGACGTCACAGGATAACGGCGAGACCTTGACACACTGACACACTGTCGCAAACATGAAATAGAAACAATCAAACCTTCATTTCTCCCTTTCCCACATTGTTTATTTTCTGTTTAACTGTGTGTTCTGTTGAACTATCTACTTTTTAATTTTTGGTAATATGCTTTATGACTTACGTAATGGGCATAAGGTATAAAATGAATTTGGACTAATTTGACTAAGATTTTTGATATGGCGAGTTGAGAACATGTGATTTGTAAACGGTCATTAACCTGATAGTGATGGCGTAGTAAACAAATACGGCATGTTGTAAATGTTGAAAACAAAAAATGATGTCCAATGACTAAACTGTTAGATTATTTGCAATGAATATTTGTAGACTGGCTAGGGACATGATGACTTACACGGTGTTTAATTTATTGTCGCATTGTCCTCTCCACATTGTATATGGGCGAGTCGCAGCCCGCGGGCCAGCGGAACGCACCTTGTCTGCGTGTTTTGTACTATTTATTTCTTTCATGTACTTCACAATTCCGTCACAGAATGTTTAAGTTCCGGGCTACCTACATGCCAGTTTACCGTTAAAGACATCCTAAAATTGTGCCTACACCAGTGGTAAGAGGGACTCTCGAATTATTATCTTATATTTAGTTACACACATATATAAATTTATTGCAGATCTAACCAGCCGCGTGTAGCCGACTATACGATTACTCACCTGGCACAGTGTGACGGAGAGAGAGGGGTGTGTCCCGACGCTAGACTCAGCGGAAGCAATGATGTAGTGCTTGGTATGTTCTCTTCTTAGATCTTCTTATGATGAGATGGTTTATATATTACATGGGTTTTTAATACTAGTAAATAAGTATTAAAAAGTTAGGGGTTTTATGCTATCAATGGATATATCATAGGTAAGTCTTAGGAAAAAAATTTGAGGGAGACTATCAGCTAAGGCTAAAATTATCTTAATTTTTTAAAAGCTATAACTGAATATTATTTATTTCTGAAATTATTAATAGTTCATAGTTATTACAGTCCTCAAGAATATTTTAAATTCACAGTATCTGGACATCAAAAAGACGGAGTCACTACGATAACGTACCGTCGCCCCATAGCCGCCAAGGAGCCTATGAAAGACAAGGAAGTACTGACGTCACGTTCCCAATCTGTTATAGCTGCGTTTGGGCCACTTAACTCGAGATATGAGGCCAACGCTCACTCATTCATGGATACAACGAGAAATGATGTCCAACTCGACTTCGGTGCTTTGGTAAATATATTATTACATATATATGTTTATGCGTCCGCCTTTGAAAACTTTATTATTTGTATACTAGCTGACCCGGCAAACGTTGTTTTACCATTCGTGTGATTTCTAGTAATATTTTTTTCATTTCAATAAAAATTCAATAAATAAAAAATAGGGGTTGTTCGTAGAGGTAAAAATTTAGGGTTGTATGTGTTTTTGTATGCTGTATCATAGAAAACTATAAAAAAATATGCCCAACAAAAAAAAAATAGTGGTGGACCACACATTTATGCCACTGAATACGCATATAAAATTTCATGAGAATCGATCTAGCCGTTTCGGAGGAGTATGGGAACATACATTGTGCCACGAGAATTTTATGTATTAGAAGATATTGTAATTTTATTTTTTCGTTTCGTTTTTATTATTTGAATTATTTTAGAATACACATTCGTATCATTTATTCATTGTTGTGTTGTTAATAAATTATCATTTCCTTATACAGAACGACAACACTTGTGTTGGTTTGGCTGAACTAGAAGCAGGTGGTCCGGCACCTTGGCCAGCTCGAATAATCGCAGGCGTAAGCAACTTCACAGCCCGGATTGGTCCCGCTGGAGGAAGGAGAGGATACACTCCTATTACTGGTATTTTATTACTGATGTTGGTTTAATGTTTACTCGTTTTTTATTTTATTTTCTCACTCTACGACGCAAAATGGATCGGAGGATCGGGGTCGTTCCCTATCCAGAACCACTTATATTTATAGTTTTTAGTAAACACTAATAGTATAGTAATAATAATAATATAAATCAACATGTTTACGTAATTTGGTTGAAGAAGTTAACATTTTTATGTGTATTTAAATTTCACGCAGACAATGAAATATCAGACGGATTTCTTTCTTACGGTTAGTATATATTATCTCGACTTGGATAAGTGATTTGGATGAGAAATTATCATCAAAAGTGACTATAACCGATTAAAATCTCTCGCTATAGCTGCCCGAGACTGCTGTGAAGAATTCTAAATATCAATTTATGTAGAAAGCGAAATTAAACGTTATGATACGGATCATATGGAAGTTTTATTTAAATCAACTATAACTTAAAATAATTGTACTTTCAGGGCATCCATCGTGGGGTATCGCCTGGTATATTAATGATATGTTGATACCAGAAATATACGTTGAGCGCGGCAAAACTTACACTTTCTTGGTAGAAGGTGGTGACGATAGGACGAACCCGGCTAAGTAAGTTAGCAATAGATGTATTCACTAGTAGGTACTTGAAGTACCTCGAAGAAATCATAAATTAAAGAAAGAAAGAAAACAATATTTATTCAAGTGCCAGTGTAGACAAAAAAATTAGATATAAATGTAATTAAAATAAATCAAACTTACAACTAACTCACTGGTCACCTGAAAATGGATGCCACTCAGCATATGTTGGGCCATAGCATGTGACCCAAATTATATAATTTTTCCCCTGAACTCGACCCTCGGGTATTGGACCAATATTTAAGAATATACATTTTAAGATTTAATTCACATTACATTTTGTTTAATAATTCTCCAGATTCCACCCATTTTACATAAGCGATTCATCAGAAGGAGGATTCGGACAGAAGCGTGAGGAGGATCAGAGGAAGCAACGAGTGTTTGCGGGAGTCGCTTATGATAATGAAGGATACCCATATCCAACAGCTGGTAAAATCTCTAATTCTCTTTACTACAAGAAACTCACTACACCTTTAATATTACTTAATCATATATATTTATATTTAAAATATACACAGTTACATAATTTCTTTGCATATATAAACGAACACTATTAATCTGAGAGATAGAGGCAACGATCATTTCATGCTTTGTTAAATTTTCGACGTAACTGTTTCTAAATTGTGTTGAAATGGAAAATACCAATTCTTATGACATTTCAGTGGGACGGTACTGCGAATGGACACACAAGACAACAGACCAATCCAGCACTTCTGAAACGTTTGATGATTACCTTCAAACCCTGCAGTTGGAGTGTAATGAAGGTGAACCCGCTGTACTGGAATGGACAGTCGCGCACGAAACACCTGACTTGCTCTACTATCAGGTACATTATGTTCGAAAGCTCATTCTTACATAGACTTTGTTCAAATGTTTTATATTCGTTTCTATAGGTAAATAATTAAATACAATTAATTACAGTGTTATACGCACAATAACCTTGGTTGGAAAATTCACGTAGTAGATCCAGGGACGCCAATACCGCTTCCGGGCCAAACGGGGGCCGGCTCAAGTTTCACGCCATTACCGCTGTCAATTATCGCGCCAATTCTGACAGCTGTCATTTACGCACAGTTTAGCTAAAGGGAACAGATGTTGTCGAGCTCTGGTTAATTTTTAAATAATTATTGTTCCCGTTATATGATATTACTTACACTGTCCAAATATATTTTTATTTTCGTGGTTGTGTAATATACCTATTGCCGATAAATATGATTTTACCTATATATACTACGCCGTAGAAAAAATTATGTAAATTATATACAATTTGTAGAAAACCAGAGCTCCTTTCCTATTATTGTACCGATTATGTTATGAAAGGGTATTTAATGTCAATATACAAAATATCAATTTCATATCAAAATTTAAAAATTTAAACGCATATTTTGTGCATCCATCTTTACATTTAGACTTATTTGAAATTTGTAGACCTATTTAGAGATTTTATTCATAGATATAATTGTGTGAGAGATGAGCGTCTTCTCTCTTTCCGTAGTATAACGTACGAAAGAGACAAATTGATGTTATTGAGACAATAATAATTATTACCTACGGAATAAAAGAAATTCTTTAGAATTTTATCGATTGTTAAATAATTATACGGATTTCACTCAAAATAATTCAATTTACTAACGTGTAATTAAAGGTGGTGGTTCTCAAACTATGTAATATTGACAATAATAGAATTAAACATTTACTATAATAGTTAAGGTCGTGTGTGCTTGACAATAAAAAAACTGTTATAGAGTTATAGAAACTGTTTTCGAATTTTTATCTTACTTTTAAATTTGACTTATGACTGTTGTAATTTTGACAATAAATTCAATATTTTATTAAAGATAAAATTAATGTTTAAGTATACAATAATATGTACTTATATATAACGAACCTATATAATAATTGTAACTCATTTATTTATATATATATATATAATTTCTCTTGAGAGTTTTATATAGTTTTATACAATGTGGAGAGGACAATCGACAATAAATTAAACACCTATAAGTCATCATGTCCCTACCAGTATACAAATATTCATTACAAATAATCTAACAGTTTAGTCATTCGACATCATTTTTTGTTTTGAACATTTACAACATGCCGTATTTGTTTACTACGCCATCACTATCAGGTTAATGACCGCTTACAAATCACATGTTCTTAACTCGCCATGTCAAAAATCTTAGTCAAATTAGTCCAAATTCATTTTATACCTTATGCCCATTACGTAAGTCATAAAGATATTAACAAAAATTAAAAAGTAGATAGTTCTACACACACAGTTAAACAGAAAATAAAAATGTGGGAAAGGGAGAAATGAAGGTTTGATTGTTTCTATTTCATGTTTGCGACAGTGTGTCAGTGTGTCAAGGTCTCGCCGTTATCCTTGACGTCGCTCCGTCACGCTAATAATTTCGTTTGCGTTCGCGCCGCCTTTGAAGGCCGCCTTTGAAGAGCGGCCGCTCTTTTGTTTTGTTATGAATCGTCGAAATGGCCTATTATTAGTATTAGACTTACGTTTGTTTTATTTTATCAGCAAATTGGACGGTTATTTAATTTAGTGATACGACACGTAATAAATTAAGTGTCTACTTAGTGACTTGGTGAATTGTGTGAAAATAGACGCTTATTATTTGTTTTAGATTTAAGTTTGTTTTGTTTTTTTTATTTACAATGCCTCATTACCGATATACAGCATCAGAGTACACGGACATGATTTTAATTTACGGAATTTATAAGGCGATGCGAACTATGTGTCCGTATGAATGGGGAGCACATTAAAAATTTAAAAATTTGATTAATGGGATTGACTGAACTACTCGAGGTGAATGACGATCGTATTCAGTGTAGGTTTAGGTATCTCATGTGTTTTTCGTCGGGCGATTGTAAAGCGCGCCGCGCTGTTGCCGCTCTTCTTACCACAGGTTAGTGAACCCATATTCCCAAATGGTGTTACATTTTGTTTCGATTTATATTGTATTTAGTTTGTTAGAAATTTTTATTTTTTTTATTTTGTTGTTAGGATTCATTTCATAGTTTCAAAATTATACAGGGACTTTACTGTTTGTGTTTTCATTTATTGTGCATTGTCCTCTCCACATTGTATATTAAACATTAATTAAGATTTAAGGTATCATAAAGTTATAAACTTCTATTGCAATTGATACGTTCAAATATGAATATTGATCATATCCATCGTATTGGATTTGAGAAGGAATTGTACTAACCTTAAAATTGTTATTATCTTTGTTAAACAATTCTTGAATCTTGCCCGATAGACATTTTTCACTGTGGGTATATTATAGTTTAAACACGCACAGTGTAGAAGGCACAGTTCAATATTTAAATAAATAATTCGTATTTGAAAATCGAACGCATGTTTATCAAGCTTCAGTTTTTAAGCAAAAAGTTAAAAGTATGAGGTATATTTACGCTAATATACATGAATATAAAAATTTATTTAAAACATATTCGTAACTATCTCCATTGCGTATTGAAGTGTGTAGAAAATATGTTATAAAACATCTTACGTCATGGTATTTATACGAAACAATATATTATTGTAAATATATTATTTCTCCATTGCGTTAGATTTTTGCTAAGAATTTTTTCAGGCACGATTATGAACCTGATAGAAATAAGAACACCTGAGATTGTATGGACTTGTTTGGTGCAAGGAGCAAGGCAATTATATTACTAATTATATGTGGCTAAGCCGTAATACTTAGATCTACCTCCTGGCACCAGTTTTTTTTTTTTTCATTTCTACACAAGCAAATAAAATTCTCATATATTCCTAAAACCATTCATATTTATAATAGAGTGGATTTGTTTTTACTTAAAAAATGAGTTGGTCGGGTAATTGTTCTATTTATTTTGCTTCATTACAAATTATGTAATAATAGCATTTCTTTTGGAACTCAATTCTTGAGTAGATATCCACGATACAATAATCGATCAATATTTAATGAAAAATTACACACTATGAAATTGACAATAATAATGAAATCTTTCCGAAATACTAAATGTAAATATTATAATATGTAGATCTTTTATAACACTAAATTAAATTTTGTATAAATCTGTTGAATCCTGTGAAATAAATTGCTGGTTCTTTAAGTATATAAAATTTGAAATAAAAGATTTCTCAAATTGTGTTTTATGTATTTTTAGGTTTAATGCTCTTATTCTTATTATAACGGAATCCGTCTTATTAATAAAATGCTTAATCCTGTAACGTTTTATTATTAAAATTTATTATTCCAATGCGTCGTTAATCCCTTCTTTTTATTCGGTTTTAGAATATGTTTATTAATGAGATGGAACTTAATAGAGTAGATTACCTAATTAGCAATCTCCACTTGTGCAGCAGTGTTAAATATAACTTCATTTAGAAAAAATAGTTTGATAGTTCTTGAATTTAGATTTAGGTAAGTATGGAGTGACGTTCTGTAATAAGATCCATTTAATGTAAATTACACTTTATTAATTCGAAAAACAATTTACGGTACTACAATCATTTTTAGGAGTAGACATTATATTTTTGTTTCTCACACTTATCAGGTTAGGTCATACTTATTTCCGTCTAATTTGGAAACAAATTAAAAATACCTAATCAATGAAAGATATCAAGAGTATCCTCTACCTAACCTCCTATCATCCTATATCCTATCATCGTACCGAAAATACCGTTGGTTCGGAGAGTATCATTTTCAAAAGTCTACTTCTAAAAGACTAAAAATTTTATCTAAATTAATATAAACGATTTCGCTACGTGAATTCTTCACTTTACTGTAACTCACATAAAAGTGAAATTAATATTGTACAGTAAACAAGATTTCTGACTGATGCCTTGGCAGAGCTGTTAAGTTTGCCTACATATTGCTCAAAACTCAAAAGTCCATAGCGAAGGCTTAGTCGAAATGTCAAATGCAACGTATATAAGGTTGGGCCGTAATGGCCTCTTACGCACAAAAATAACATATTGGTACATTTGATGTATCTTTTACTCGGTTTGAACTTGAATAAGATTTCTTATATACACATACTTCGTGATTTTTTTTACATAATCAAATTATTCATATATATACTACGTACAAAACATTGAGTGAATGATGAGTGATAATTCTGATTCAGAGAGGCATCAAACACAGCTGTCAAGCTTTGGTGATTCATGTTGTATTTTTCATTTTTGACCACCTGTGTCTACTGACTACTGAGTGACATCTGTAGAGTTAAAGTTTTATTTTAATTTAAAACAATTTATGTACGTAACACCTTTCTAATAATATAATGAAAACAATATTCAATGAAGTATAGGGAGAATAGAGTTTGAGTTTAAAATGCCCGTGCATTTTATGTAAACGAACAATCAGGTGCATACTTCATGTTGTGTTTTTTTTTAAAAAGAATCTTACATATTTGTTAAGACAAACTTTAAGTGTATTTGAGTTTGGATTCAGAAATAGTAACACAACTATGGCAGAAAAGGTATAGTATTCTCCCGAAATGGTTTATAAAAGCTTGCAACTACAAATAAAATTGTAATTGTGTGAAACCTTTGTAGTTTGTTTTACCATGTGTCACCTAATAAAAAAAGGACAGTTGTTGTCAGACGACTTGTTACTTTTTTGGCTTGGAATGATGCGTAAATTCTAGTATTCGGTATCAATAATATTAATTATGGTATAGCATTATAGCATTTCTATTCACTGGTTAGAGAATGATAAGAAATATTTTACAACATCAAAACTAATTACAGAAAATCCAAGAAAACCCACTCCCAGAGGCCTCACAAATGGAGCCTGATAAACCCAAGGAATTGCCGAAACCAGCCCCAAAGACAACAGTAACAGTCCCAGTAGTGCCTGCTCCAACCTCCCGATTTAGCATCCCCTCATTGACAAAAACTCCACCTAATGAATTGTACAGGAAACTGTTGCCAGCCATACTTTTTGTGCTTACATTTGTTACTGTTATGACAATGCTCCTCATTTATATGGATACTGTTGGTAAGATAATATTTTATAACAATTTAAAGAAACTATTATATAAATTTATTATTCAAGGAATTGAGCTATTAACAATAACCTTACTTTTTGTGTATAAAGAGGAATACAATATAATTTATTATTCAGTAACATTCATTAGAACTGTGTATTTCAGCTTTAGGTGCTCAGCAGTTCCGCCTTAATATGTCTCGAGACTATGAGCTAGGACGGATTCCAGCTGAATCGGCTACTTTGGTAGCTTACGTGAGGCAATTGCACCTAGCTCCGCGGTCACCTGAGAGCTCACCTCCTGCTCCGTCTATTACTGATAGAGTGGAAATACTTGATAAACTCTATGGAGAAATAGTAAGACCTCTTTGGATCTGTAGAATTTTCTTATTAATTATATAATTTATTTATACCAGAACTCTCAAATTTTTGTGACAATTCAGTTAATGCAATTGTCATCATTCTGAACTGCTAATTGAAAGGTTAATTGATATTCAAGATTGATCCCTGGTATGGACAACAATATAAGTATTGACCACATTGGCTTAAATGAAAAGTACATATTATGTTAATCAGTTGTCTTACCACCTAGACTACAAGTATTTATATATTATATAAAGTTTTATTAAAAGGTAATAGGTTACCATGGAGCTAAATAACTAACAGTGAGTGAAAATGTGAATTTTTTTTTTAATAATTATTTTGTTAAATTCCAGTACAATGGAACATATGTTGATTTTATGCCGCGTGGTGGCCGTGATCCAACCACAGTATATCTTGAGACACTCCGTGGATGGAGGGGTGTTGTTGTTAGGGCTGCTCCTCTCGACTTTTTGGCACTACGGGGCACAGCAAGTGCTTTAAATGCTTGTCTCAGCCCTACTACACATCCACGGGAGGTTAGTGCAGATAATAGATTATATTGTGCAAAAAGATGTAACATATAATACTTTAACAGAAGAAAAACAGATTCTCTAATGTTTGGGTCCCAAACATTGAAAATGAGTAATTATTGATTATATTTTATTACTAGTCAATATACATATTACATACCATACATATGTATCAGGTGAGCTACCAAGAGCCAGAAAGTAGTGGCGTGTCGTTCACTACACGTGTGCTCTGCCTGCCTTTGTACACGGTGTTGCTGGCAGCAGACGCTGCCACTGCGGACTACGCCTTACTTGCCGGGGACTTCGCCCCCGCCGCCCTCACTCATTTGCCCTACCATGACCCCGGAGTGAGGCTAAAGGTATACTTTTACATTCATTTTTGATTGGACCCTTCATTTCTTGGTCATTCGTTGAGTTCGAACCCGAAGACTAATAACCAACTATGCGACAGATATGATTGAGTCCTATTATCTTCTGAATTTTATATTTTTATTAACAAATACAAACATATAAAAATAACAAAACATATAACATGGGAACCCTTCATTTGCAAGTCCGACTTGCAATGTTTTTTAAAATGTCAATATTCAAGATAGCTTTAGCTAATTCATGCGTCATGAACGTATCTTTAAGTTTGAAAGTCATATTCACAGTTCAGTTATGTACGTCATTTTTAGGAAAGCACCGGTGTATAAATAACCGCAAAAATTGTTTTTTGAAACTCTGAATCTTCTGATGAATCTATTGATGATTAATAATGTATTTAAGGTAATCGAACTCCGATCGACGGACATGTCGGCTCGTAACAGGACCACGGAATTCCTGCTCGGTAAGAACTACACAGTAGCAGCTGAGTTCCCTGACGGCGTTATGTTCGCCCTTAAAAAACTAGACTAGTGCCTTACTATATTTTTATTGTATTGCAAATTTTGGGATTGTGAGGATTTCATTTTTTTTAAATTTAACAATAAAATGTAACAATTTCGGGAGGTTTTATAATGCGATTGCACAACGTTACGGAAACTAAATTTTTTAAACGTATCTCATTCAAAACTATAGTCATGCAAATGCTTTAATAATATTTCCAGGATTAAGGTTCCTTGATTAAGGGTTTATATCATAGAGTCGAAGTCGTTTATCCAAATTGAATCGAATTTCCACATAACAGATCCCATTTAGGAGATTTGCAATGCAATTTGCACTATAACCGACACGTCCAATATAGAAAATGACAATATTTTAGAGGCCTCCAATTATTGATCAAATAGTATAAGTATTTTGTGATGGAAGCAGCTGATTATGATATAATTTTGTCGTCGTAGTTATGATATTCTACTATAAGAATTTCAATTCTAATGATCTATAATGATATTTTAAATTTAAGTACATGAGTAAGTATTTAAAAGTGAAGCAGTTTCTGCACTACACTTTGAAACTCAAATTCCTCCGACTATTTTTGTCATATATACATTAATTCATTATTCCTATAAAAAGCACATAATTGTAAATTGCAATCTTTAATTATGACATAATTTGTTAGGGGCGCCAATGCCAAGTTGTCACTTAGTTGCTCTTAATTTTTACTTAATCTCAATTTCCACTAGTTTTATCGATTGTATTAACATAATTTGTTAATTTCAAAGACTGATTATGATTTATTATTCTCCTTTTAATTTGATTTAAAATTATATTTTTGTATTATTTCAGTATTAATAAGTGATTTTAATGAATTTGTATAATTTTATGTATGATGCAAGTTTCTCATATATGCATATTATAAGTTTGCTTAGTGATAAGTGAATAATGTTTTCTTATTTTACCTTAAGCGATAGATCATATGCTGGCGCTTATTTTCACAATTAAATAGCTTTAATCAACGTTAATGGTTTTATTTTCAATGTAGCAATTTCCCCTCGTGTTCAAAAAATATAATATTGACCATTATTTGTTGCTGAGTTTTATTGAAAAATGTGTATATATTAAAACTTGCTACGGAAGTAATGAATAACAAGAATTTACAATGACTCAAATTATATATGATTTGAGTTCATAAGGTATTGTTTGCAGCGAACATAAAAACCCTTTTAATAATACTAATAATAAAATGTGTTTTAATTCATTGTACAGTATGTATTCTATTTAAACGTTACATTTGACATTCCGACTACAATAAGTAGCTAGGCTAAGGTACGAGGAGTTGTAAATAAAACGAACAATATTTGTTATATATTTTAATAAACAGTCGTTCTTACAATGTTATTTACGATTTCTATATACAGTATTAGTTATTAGTTAAACAGAGCTTCGCGCGAGTTAACAGAAACTATCTCGTCCTTTCTGTGCCAATACTATATTAATATTATTTTTCCAAAAATGGCCATTCTCAAAAATTTTAATAGTATTTAAACCTAATAATTTGTGTACCAACTAAAACTCTTCAACAGAACAAAACGATAATTTTGCTGTTAAATCGCGGTGATATCTCTTTTTTCAAATATATTTGTGCGAACAACTGACGATACGAAATTAATCGAAATAAACTATTTATGAAAATAACTAGAAATAACATTTTAATTTATAATTATTGCTTTCAAATCTCTAATAAATGGAAGAACTTAATTTTTAAATAATTATATACACAGGTGGGCTCACAAAATAATATATGTACGGTCCTTGGCTTGATAAAGTAAATCCAAATTATTGCGAATGCGATTTTACTATGCAATATTTACAGAAACGCAGATATAGATTTCACTCTTATATTTACTGGTTTTCATCGAACTTAAATATTCGTTGAATAAACTGTAAAAATCATAATTAAAATGTTTTTGAAGATTTACTATTAAAAGCCGAGCTTTTTTCAACCGAGTGACTCCTATGTCTACCGTCCAGATCAACGCGTGTGGATTTAAGGGTGTAAGAAGAAGTCCAAAGTCCTATATCTTTACCCACCTTCAGCTTATACAATTATTAACATTGGTATCCGCGAATTCAAAAAAAACTATCTATTTGCACCTCAGAGCACATAACATTGTGTAGTATAAATGAAACTCCCACGAAATTTAATATTACAATTATTTATAAATGCTTGTTATTGGAAAGAAAATTTGTTATACGGAAAATACGTAAAAGATAGATAAAAAAAAATTGTCATTTTGGTCCCAAAACGGTTCGTTTACTACACAATCCGAAATTAAAAACACAAGTTTAAAAAGTAACAGAATCTACATTCATTATAAACCAGATTTTCATAACCGCACCTGCACAAACTATTTAGTCTCGTCGACAAAACATATCTCATATAGAAATACGTCATTTACTAACGTCGACAGTAATTTTCCCTTTTGGTTGTGCTATGTTTTTTATTTCCCAATGCGCCTTGGGCCGCGGTGTTGCGAACATATGAAAAGTTAATTTCATTATTATTTTATACTGCGAATAACATATACATGTTGGTGCTAAGGATGTTGCAGTTATACTATTTGGGACTGGGGTACTAACTAACTGAGCTGCCATTGCCACAACACTAAAATCTAAATGAGCCGACTTAATATACATATCCGTCTTTCACAATTCCACTAACCACTTAAACAACAACACTTATTTAATAGCATTAAAATCAATTGAAATTCAGACTAAATCCGTTCTTGAAAACTGAGGGGTTATGTGTGATTACTGCCTGATCATAATTACAGATATTATCTGTATGTGCATCTTTGATCTCAGCTTCAATTACTTATTATTTAATCTAGCCTTCTAGAAGTACGTACCTCGAACATAGTTCATGTGCAATTAACCCTTAAGCCCTGTTTCTATATACAAGTCGTTACCAATCGACATGTTCTATAGTCATCATTTGCCAGTCGTTCGTTTCCAAAGAAAGAACCACGACTCGTAAAAAGTGGAGGAAAACTGTAAGCGTTATCAAAAAGGATGTCATTTTTTAAACATAACCCCTCAATGCATTTAAATAAGTGCGATGTTTATGGGACGCTAAGAGCGTTTAACTATAATTTAAGTACAAATCGTATATACTAGTAGGTCGTCCTTAACAGTATGAGGCAAAAATAACACAATATATTGAAAGGTATAGCTATCTGTATGCAAAAAATTACTCAGGGGATGCAAGCTAAAATCTATTATGTCAGTATATATACTGATACTATTAATCATTAATGCAAAAAAAGATTTAACAGCTCATTACGTTTGAGAATAGGACGCTTAGATTTTCTTTCATCAGTTTATATCGTAAAAATAGAATTGACGTATTATCTCCTACGTATATTTACAGCCTCATACATTCAACCATGTCATATAAATACATAACACTTAGATTACGCTACTGATGAAGCGGGTATAAAAATATTCTATCCAACTTCATAACAATGAACAAAGGTTTCACTGATATAGGTGTGGAATAAGACGTGATTTTCGCTATAAGTTTATGATGAAAAATACGACGTGTTCGGCCTTGTATAACGTGGATAATTTAGAGTATTTGTTTTTGTATTAATATAAAATTGTAATCATAAATACGGTTCAATTTACGTGATGCAATTTTAACCAAACCTAGAGATCATTAAAATAGGAATGTTTTTTTTTAATTCAATACTTTTAAGCATATAAACTGCGAACGACTACTGTGTAATACTTAGTAATACTAAAGAAAACGAATGAACTTTATATCAACATTTAACTAAAATTGTAATAATGTCGTAAATAGGTACAGCTTTACCCTTGAAGGATATTATTTAATTTGCTTTGCTGTATGAAAAGGACTAAGTTAATTTAATGGGAGGGCTATTTTGATCGAGTGAATTTACGTTAAGTTGAATTTATAATAACCGCTTTAAGTTCAAAGACAAAATTAGTATTTCAAGTTTATGTATTTTTTCATATAATATATATTTATAATATCATGTGATATACAATGATATGCACGACTGTACACGCTTACACATGTAATATCAACTCGTATAAAATTGAAAACTCAGGTCTCTAACGATTTTTAAGCAATGAATTTTTTTACAAAAAATGCGCCATTGGAATGTTTCAATGTCTGTCGAAATAGATATAATTCAAGACAGTTATATCAAAGTATTTTTACTACAGATTATAAATGAAATCGTACGGTAACCAATTCCAAAGAGTTCTTGTTCATTGATGTATCAATTTCTAAATCTTATGAAATGTTGAATAATCGCTTTGTAAACATGTATAAAAAACTATAACGTTTACTTCCATTTGGTAATAATACCAAATCGTAATGAAAGAAAAAAAAATATTAAAAAAAAATATGTTTCCGCTACTGAAAACTACTGAAAAATGTGATGTAAGAAAGATTGCCACATCTCCCGTCCAACTACAAAGTTTGTACGTTCTTTCCATAACTATTCATTGCTCAAAAATTTAACTTTGGCACACATCTGCCAATAACAAATATCATTGGAGGAAATTGTGGTTCTGTGGCCTCATTGTGTTATTATTAACGGGGAAATTGTTGTTAACATTAGACATAGGTGTTTGCCACATTGTTGTTAGCCCCGGGGTTGCCATGTTGTTGAGTGGCATCATGTTACCCATGGGCATTGTTGGCGCCATGCTTGGGATACTTGGTGCCATGCTGGGCATATTTGGTAGTATGGGCATATTAGCGTTTACGTTAGGCTTATGCACTGGACTATTGGGGCTAGATTTAAGCTGATTGATAGAGGGCGCAGGGCCAGCTTTGGGTGATCTTGGAGCCAACAAGTTGTCGACATCGATATTGATAGCGCCGCTCGTGTCGGCCCAAGTCGCGCCTAATTTTGTTGAGGGCTTTGTGTTAATTGATGTTGGTTGTTGTTGACTAACTGGTGCAATCGGTTGTAGCAGATCCATGGGTGTTGGCTGTAAACCTAGGTGGAGGACAATGACGACGTTAATTACAGAAAAAATTAAGAAAATCACTACAATTTTCAGTATGAAAAATTCAAATTCGTCACTTGACCAATATTAGGTGGTTAATAACAAACAAATAATATAGTCATAACTTTATTTACATAAACGGTGGGTCTTAATAATAAAGAATTAAAATGTTCAATAAATTTTTAGTTAGCAGTACACACAGTTCAGATTGTGCACTATTTAGATAATTTCACATTTACATTATTACTTGAGTTTTAAAGATAAAATCTAAACAATATGTGTTTTATTTACAGCTACAAGCATTTTCAAATAAAAATGGGTACCATGTATCTTATTTATAGCCGCTACATATTATATACAAATTCTGCAAAGACCAGAATAACGGTTTAGTTCGACAAACCTTTCTCAATTAAATGTAATACTTGTCCGGCAAATATAGCCGTTTCAGACTTGCCACCGCTAATATTCATTGCCAAGTCTATATTATTCAAGTAATCCATTAGCCAGGCGCATATCTCAGACATCATAGAGGCAAATTCATCGCGAAGTATAGCCGGAGGTAAAGCCATCACGATAGACGCTATTATTGATATAACACACGTCTGAATTTTTGGTTCCGGCGAAAATCTCATATACAAGATCATTGGAATTACTTCCTTGCAGTACATTGTGACTTTTGGACAATTTTTCGATGCTAGAATCACGTTGCCAACAACGGACAAGTATTTAAGAAGGAGAATGTTGTCGACGTCTTGTTTCGTATTCTGATAACTTAATGTTAACTGACGGTGACCAAAACCACCGATTAGGGGATAGAAAAAATGGTCCGCTACCGCTGCGAACTGATTCTTTTTCGCTTTTGCAAATGGGTGGGGACGTTTTGAATGAAAATATCGAGTTTTGTTTATTAATCTTCGTCTAATCACTTCTTCTGAAATCGCGTCATCTGTTTTTTGCTTCGTTTCAGTCTTGGGTGTCAGCTCTGTCGGTCGAACATCCGCAATTCTGTTTGCTGCTTCAGATAAAACATCTAGCATGAAAATCTTAGTGGCAATCGAATATCTTCCTACGTCTGTGTGAATTTCTTTACAAAGATGTTCCGCGCCATCTTTCGGATGTGCGCAAATTATAGCCACTGATGTGTTGAATCTAATGTTGTCGAAATTTGGGACATGATACTTTTCCTCCAGATGAACGAAGAGATCCAGCAACTCGATGGCAAGGACTTTGTGCTCGAGCCTCATTTGCTCGTTGACTAATTCCTCAGCACTTTCTAGGGCTACTTCAAAGCTTTCCTGTTCCTTAGCGTCTCTTATCATTTCCAATAAATCGCGCAAATAATTGGGTTTCTTCTTTGCCGACATTGGCTCATCATTACTCATATCATATGGTTGTAAATCATCATCGGAATCTAATGCGTCATCGACCCCGTGTTTCTTTAATTCATCCAATTTAACTGATATAATAGTTTTTACTATGGCTTTGGTTTGTTCCGAGGTTTTAACTGCACACGTCATAACCGAATTGTTTACGGGTCTCTCAACATCATCTACTTTAAATGCAATAAGGTCTAAGATTTTACTCAAATTTACTGTTGTAAATTCATTAGGTAGTTTAACGTGATTTTTATCCAAAAGACATTTATTTGTTACATTTTCTAAAACCTTGTGTATTTCAATGGATGTATTTCCCATAGAATCATAATCAAATTTTAGGTTGTGGGCAGCCTCTCTGTCTTTACTGTCAACTTCTGCTAGAATTTTGAAAATTAATTCGATTGTGGCCATTCCTATACATCTGTACTCTTGTGTTATAACGTCAAGATGTTTGGACATGCCTCTGATTAAAATAGTTTTTACTTGTAGTAGGTCCCAATCGTCTGGATTTTGTTTCCAGAGAATTACTCTATATTTAATAGCCAGTAGCAATAATACAGACGTATACATATGTTGATTAACGTCCGTTACGTTTTTAGATCTAACATCAGCCCAGACTTTAGCTAAACTGAGAATCAAATCTGATAGGATCTCTTTGCAGTTTTTACTCGTGGCAACATAATATAAAAGGTTCTCCTGTATTGTAGTATCTTTATAATCATTTAAATGAACGTTGTAAGGCATTTTATACAGTAGGATATCGTTCCAATCTTTGTTTGTGTCGATGTTCTCGCCCAGGAGCGTTTTAATAGGCTGCTCGTCATGTTTGTAGTAAATCGGGCACCTTTTGAACAAATAAACTGCTAGTTTATCTATAGCTGTGCGATGTAGGTGATGCGCTAACGTTTGTAAGAGTTTTCTCCTCACGAACTTACATGGATCACTATTATTAGCATCAGTCCAGGCTATGATAATGTCAATTAAATGGAAGAACGCCTCGGTGTTGCTGTAGTAAGTGAGGAACTTTGACACAAGATGTGAGACACACGTGAGATCAAATCGGGCACCTTGGTAAAAATTGCTCTCTGCCATAAAGTCGAGGGCTCTGACTATTTGAAACACTACAATGTAGGAAAAATTCTCATGCGAGAATTCCTTGGGAGTTTTAATTTCAAGCCGATTTGCCACACGTTCAGGTAATGTAATAAAGTATTGAACATAGTTTTCCCATTCCGTTTGTAGTTTGATTCTGTCCCGTCCGTCGCCGATACTGTATGAGGAATCGATTATAGCGGCGAGAACCGCATCACTTTTAGCATATTTTTGTAGAATAAATGACGTGGCTTCCAAAATTATTGTACTTCTTTCATCCTTTAAAACCCCACATAAAATAGACAAGCATTCGTGGCTTAAATGGAAGCCCTCTTCGAGTGTGAAAAGCGAGACGATCTCCTGTTTGAGAATCGGCCATTGTTGGAAAAGACTTGTGAATGCCGAAAGAAGTCTACTGTAGGCGTCCAAATGGTTATTCATGATTTTATCATCGCAAACAAGTAATTTCTGCGGAGTCATGGGACCGGGGAGGTAATTAAAAAGGATAATTAAACTAGTTTTTATTCGTTTTACATCCTCTTCAGATCTAATTCGTTCAATGCTCTGTAGAGTATCAATGAGGTGGGTTATTTCTGTCTTCAGTCGATCACTGGATCTCTCGCAGCCTGGAAAGAAAAAAATCCTGACTGTGCCCAAAAGTAGATGGATCAAACATCGAACATTTACCAAATAATAGTTGGTCAAGTGACGAAAATCGTAAGTAAAACTTAAAATAACAGCAGACGTATAAGAACAAAAAGCGTGAAGTATATAAGGAGAATTTCCCGAGATGTATTATTTAAAACGAAAAGTAAACAAAACAATTTCGGGCTCCACATCCAAAATATATTTATTTGCTAAATATAAATTAGACAATTACGACAAATATTTTGTATATAGGAACCCCGAGTAGTGAACATAGACCATTACAAAAACTGCTACGATCTTTTTATCTAGAACTCCGAAATCCATTTATTTTAAATTGTGCGTAAAAACACTTAGAAATCCGTGTGTTAAGTGAGTTACAATAACCTTACCTTGCATGGGCTGCAGTTGTGTGTGCGTAATGTTTGTGCTTGCGAGTTGACCGGTGAGTGAGTCCAGATCGAAACCATTGCCCGGTGGTGCTAGGTCACTTAAGAGGTCCAAGTTCGATGCTGGCGCTGAAACTAGAAATCTTTTTTAAGCGACACTTCAACCCAATTTTATGTACATACTTGGTTCTTATATATCAACATACATATCCTATTTTCTATTAATGTAATAAACGTTGTTATACATTATTATATATTTGATTTCAATCAATTTTCTTCTGTAAATATTTTTAATGCAAAAAATTCTATATAAATATAATAATATTATAATTTGTTAGTTAAATATGGAGTAGCTAAAAGCATTGTTATTTGAATGCTATATGTCAGTTCACAGGCTTGTCTACAAATAATAGCGTAGAATCTCTTTCTGGAAGTATACAAATTTTATTATATGTGATGATTATATTATCACAATTTTTTGAATAGTTTAGGCCTACTCTGGATTGCGACCCTAATTTGTATTTTCTTAATTTGTTATTTTTTTATTAAATGAAAACACAAACCATTACTAGTGACGTTATCGGTGAATGCGCTCGTGAAATCGGCAAATCCATCGCTAGATTCTGCGGGTTGAGCGAACGCGTTCGAAAAATCACCGAATTCCTCTTTCTGAATGGGCTTCGGCTCTTCCGCTCTGTAATGTTATAATTAATCATAAATATTACAAGAACCGGTGAAATATACAGAGTTTTATAATGATATATTACAGTTACATTTCTTTCAGTATTAATGACCACCTTCTAATAACAGCAAAAGATAACCCAAGAGGTAAAAGGTATTGACAGAAACTTGTTGTATTCATTTTTTTTTAATCACTTTTAATTCGTTGTGTCCTTCGTATCTATTTGTATCTGTAAGCGACTATCATAGAAGAATGACAATTCATGTAAAATGGGGGGTTATAGCAAATATTAATTTGAGTAATATTTTTTAATGACCAAACATTTAACCAATATTTTTTTCATTTATTCAATAATCACCTATCACACCTTGGATCAAAGTCGTCTTCAACTAAACTGGCAACATTAGCAGTCGGTGTTTCGACGGCTGGGCAGGTCTTGAATAAGTCGTCCAGCAATTCCTGAGACTTGTTTGTTGCTTGTTGCTGTGTTGCTGGCGATGTTGCGGTGGCTGCTTTAGCGTATGTGGCTGCTGCACCTGCAAATAAGGTTTATATTATTAAAACCATATTAAAAGGAACCTTACAGCTCAGCATAAAGCTGGGTCACTGGGTCGGTTTAAATACATATTTAAATGTAGCTCTTTTACATATAAATTTAAACTAAATATGATGAAATATTTGTCATACAAGAGGCAATAAAATGAAATAATGAGATTTATTTAAAAAAAAATCTGCCATAAAAAAGATTAAAATAAATATAATCTCAATGTAAACATAGATCCATTATCTTAAGAGAGATTATCCAATAAAGGACTAATTATATAAAAAAAGAAACTTCTTTACTTCACGTATGAACGTGAAATATGTCTCAAGGGTTACACTACATAATTCATATGTATATATATTATATGTTATATATCATATGTATGGACATTATATACTAGAATCAACATTAATTTTAATTGTAACTATACCAAATAAGTTCTTAATTACGTTTGTTTTATATAACCCCTCAAATATTTATTTTATTCCCTTTGTTCAGTATTTGTTGTTAGATACACATATTCAATATGAGATACAGGCTGCTGACAGATGGACAGCAAAGTCTCTGAGGATACGGAACAAGTTAAATTGTTTCATAAAAGAAATCAAACAATGTCAAACATGTACCTAGATCAATCTTCTTAGCGGGAGTCGAGGGTTTAGTACGAGCAGGACTACGTAGGCTGATATTGAGTGGCTTGTGGCGATCTTTGACGCGATCTGACGGCGGAGGACTTTCATCTATCACCTCCGAGTCACGGTACACATTCTCCCTGGAAAGAAATATACAATGCCACATTAAACTAGACGTTTTTTTTATGAACACCATATTTATAGTCAAAACAAGAGATAAAATTTTTTATTATATAAGAAAATAAGACAAATAATAGTCACATACATATAAAATCAAGATTCCCAGTTAAACATAATAATTATTCTTTGCAGTATATTACTATTACACTAAAAAAATATTAAGTTAGTCTTTACCTCTGCGGCTTTTTCCCTCCACCTTCTCCATCAGAATCCTCTCTTTCATAATCATCTTCATCGGTTCTCTCCTTTGGGTCATCTGGAATCACATAAAATATATGTTAAAATACTTTTGTTTCACAAACATATTCAAATTAAATTATTTTAAAAGACTGATGAAATAAATGTACCCCAGGTAGTGTTCCTGTCACTGTACTCGCCCCAGCCCGCAGAACTTCTCCCCATTCCCCCCATGCCCTCCATTCGCCCCATTCCGATACTGCTCATGCCTCCCATGGCTTCCGAGGACATGCCTGTAATCATTACAAAGGACTTACATCTTTTAATTCACTTAGTTTATTTATTTCTTGGTAAATGGAACAGGTGATTTTGTTGAATAATTTATTGGAAGGGCGACGCTAAATTTTTTTTAGATGGTATGCAGGAAGCTGACACTCTGGATTAAGATTTTAACAAAAATATTACTATTTCTAAAAATGTACTACAGTTAAATAGTACCTATGCATTTCATACTAGATACTCCGTATTTTTAAATACAAATCAAACCTAGATTGCAAATTTTTCCTCTCTCAAATCTGCAAATGCAAATCTCTAAGTAGGGAATGAAAGTATTATAATAGATTATATTTTTACGCTTTCTATTCATTAGGTTTAGCATACTAAATAATAAGTAGAATATAATAATGTAAGGAAAACAAACTGTGTAAAATCATATTAGGTTGGGGAAAAAAAAAACCATTTTTTTTAGGGAAAATTAAAAATTTTTTTTTAATTTTTTTTTTTTTTCCTTTTTTTTTAAATTTTTCCCCCTTTTTTTTTTTTTTTTTTTTTTTTTTTTTTTTTTTTTTTTTTTTTTTTTCCCCCCTCCTTTTTTTTTTTTTTTTTCCCCCACCCCCCCCCCCCTTTTTTTTTTCCCCCCCCCCCCCCCCCTTTTTTTTTTTCCCCTTTTTTTTTTTTTTTAAAAAAAAAAAGGGGGGGGGGGGGGGGGGGGGGGGGGGGGGGGGGGGGGGGGGGCCCCCCCCCCCGGGGGGCCCCCCCCCGGGGGGGGGGGGGCCCCCCCCCCCCCCCCCCCCCCCCCCCCCCCCCCCCCCCCCCCCCCCCCCCCCCCCCCGGGGGGGGGGGGGGGGGTTTCCCCCCCCCCCCCCCCCCCCCCCCCCCCCCCCCCCCCCCCCCCCCCCCCCCCCCCCCCCCCTTTTTTTTTTTTTTTATAAAAAAATAAAAAAAAAAAAAATTTTTTTAATATTTTTTTTTTTTTTTTTTCCAAAAAAAAAAAATTTTTTTAAAAAAAAAAAAAAAAAAAAAAAAAAAAAAAAAAAAAAAAAAAAAAAAAAAAAAAAATAAAAAAAAAAAAAAAAAAAAAAAAAAAAAAAAAAAAAAAAAAAAAAAATAAAAAACCCTATATCTTGAAACTTACCAATATACTTGTCCTTATTCTTCTTTGCTTTTTTTCTTTCTTCTCTCAACTTCTCATCATCTTGAATAAAGTCTATCAGTTCACGGACTTTGTGTCTGACGTTTATCCCCTAAAAAAATTAAATGTTAAACTAAAATCCTTTAAAACCATATAATAAATAATTTCGACAAGTATTCGGTATACGGTATTGTTCGTTTTATATATGAGTATCGATTTTTCATATATTTTTTTAATTTTGATGAATTTTATCAGAATTTTACGATTCCAACATGAACCCCCAGAGCGACACTGTTTACCATAACAAATATTGTTAAAATTTAATATAGTTTTACTACGATTATTCCATTTTAATATGGTGCTAAGTTACTGTTTTAATCAGCAATGTGTAATCCCAATCATCATCAATCAATCATCAACCCGCGAAATCGCTGTTATCGCTCAGTAATCGCAGTTATCCTTAAACAGTTCCTTGATATATAATATAATAAATCTGACAAACCGACATGATCTTGATTTTCAGGGAAATAAATTTTTTGGTTAACACTTAACTGAAGTTACAATAATTAAGCACATTCACTTGGTTTATAGATTAGTAGATATCCTTCAAGGTTTGTTATACTTGATAGCATAATACATGTTGATCACAGAGATTGTAAACATCACACGCAATTGATAGGATGTTTGTTACTGATCAGTACAATACTTTCTTAAATTCAACATTTAAGGAGTGTAATTTTTAAGACATTGAAACTTATGTCCTAGTGTAAGATTATCACATACTGATTGCTGTCATAATTTTATTGATATAACATATATATTTATTTAGTTTTTATTTAATAATTAAAAAAAAATTAAGCAACATTAAAAGCAAAATTAGAAGCTTATTTTATGGTAGGCCACCACCACATTCTAATATGAGCATTATTTGCTACTATTTTACACAGCCTCAGTGTCGTTGGAGTTGGCATATCATGTGGCTATTTCGCAGTTATATGAAAGATAAAGTCAAAACTATCTTTGAAAATAGGAGTGGTTTGAGTAAAACCAAGCTGTATTTCACTGTGGTACAGTATATGCAGCTTAAGTATAAGCTAAGATCCTGAAATTATTGATACCAATTTGGATTCAAGAGATGGGTTGTCTCTTTAATTGGATTGCTTATTATTTATTTATACTTCAAGTAAAACTAGTAAAAACTGATCATTTTTACCTGATCTTTTCCCAGATCATCAACATATGTGTAATTTTCTAGTGATCTCAAATCATAGATATGTTCCCGAGCTGAGGTGACCACACGCTCTGATCCATTACGGACCAGATAGCTCAGAAGAAGTAGACACTGTGAATTTTTAAAGCAATAATTAACATAATTATAATGATTTCATTTAATGATTCATAATAAAATGAAAAATCAACAATAGTAAAATATGTGATTTTATTTAAAACATTTCATTTTGTTCAACTTTCTCATTTCAATATCTTACACCACTACATTATTATATTAAGTAATTTCTACATAACTCTTACTTGTATTTGCGAATTATTTTTATTAAGTTATTTTTTATGATTCTTGATATTGTTGTGTACAAACTTATTATTTGTTTAGTTAACTTTTCCCATGTAATCTCGTCAACCTTACCTTGTATGTTCTTCTCCAGTGAGATCTATTATCATGTAACATCCTTCGCCAGAGCATGGACATAACTTCAGGAAAATGTTCATATGTGAAAGTAGCTAATGCCAATTCCTGCATTTGTTGTCCAGTTGGACCCCAAGCCTCATCAGATGTTGCTTCTCGGACCTTTCCCTCTACTTCTGTGTAGTTCATAACTACATTGGTTCTGAAATGTTCTTAGCAACTTATTAGAATGTTCTATTTCAGAATTATAGGTCAGTATACAAATTATTAGACTCCTCTCAAGTTATAATGACACATCTATAATTTAACAAATTTCACTGGTAAAGATATATGAAAACAAAATATGTAGAAATTAATAAACATTGTAACTTACATCTACTACATATACATATACTATACATCTATTTGAAAGCCATTTGTGTTATTATATAATGTTTAGTTATTATATTATAAAAATCAAAATTTTAATCAGTGTAAGGCATTAGAACCCTAATAAGGAGGTTATAAAACCTGACAACAAACTTAGCACTTCAATGACGAATCTTGGATTTTCATTTACTTGTTTAAATTTTAAATATAGAAGCATAACATTCATCATAAGTGAAATGTGAGGTCAAGGTTTTTGAGCTACAAGTTTCTCTACAACCACATATTTTTAATTCTTGAAAGAATGAACTGTTTTTCATAAATATTTGGCAATCTGCAAGAGGCCTGTGTGTCAGTGTGGAGAACCAAAAGGATTCTTATTAATAACTCATATATTGCCAAAAACGTCTATAAATATACTCTCCACTTTTTATAAGAACTAAATAAACAAAAATGTATATACTTAATCTGATTTAGCAATCCTACACTTACTAAAACTTTTTTTTAAAACCAAGAGTAAATATAGGTAATTTTAGATTAACACATAAAAAGTTATTGCCATGAGAGAGAATGATAAATGAAAAAGAGTAGGGTAAATTGAGTTTTATTTCACTATAGGTCTGTATAAAAACCCTATTGTAAATATAGATTAAAGACACAATATTTAATATTACAAATTAGCAGGATTTTTAGATTCTTCTCAGGCACACATATTTTCAACCTTATGAAATATCCATAAATAATATGAATTTAATTATATAGTGATGACTTTAATTTTATATATAATAAATGATTCTTTTTTATGAACTTAGTGCGAGTTATTTCAGTATGTAATATACATAACAGTAACTTCTCGAAAAGCAAATTAGTTAATGAGGCTCTATGTAAGGCTACATTCAGAAATTACGTTATGTTGGGATTCTATAAAACTAATTTCAAATATACAATATAAAAATTTAAATTGGATCTATGCGACAATGGAAAGCAAACAGATTTCCTGACTGAAAATTTTAAGATTTTGATTAGATCATACATTTGATTAAATTAAACTTTAAATTTATTTACAATTACAAGGTTGTGATATAATTTACGTATTAATTGAGTTGAAATATTGTTGGAACTTACACTTTATCTGCCAGCTCCCGAACCTTCCACATGCTGATAAAACGATCCATTTCACTGCACTTTTGTTATATATAGCCTAAATTTATGAAAATGTTAAAGAAATTTCCGTTATTATCACGAATTTTTTAATTATAAATGGGATCTGATGATTTGGCTGACATTATTGAAAAATGTAAAATGGCGATTGGCGACGAAAGATATAGTAAAAATGACCATCTCAAAATTATTTAAATAAACTACATAGATTTTAAATACCGTACTTATTTTTTTTAATCTATTCCATAATAAGGTTTAGATTATATATATATAATATAACTATATTATATATATAACTATAATATATATAAAAATAGGTATATAGATAAATAAGGCATCAAATAAAAAAAAAATTATTTTAATTTTTTATTTTTAACCTTCTTCATTTTATATTTATTAAAAGCTTTGGCATAAATCTTTTGTAATCGAGAAACGTCAGATTTCACCAATTATATATTATTAACACCAACATATACTACAAAAACAAATTACAGGAATCTTTATGCATGTCGCAAGTAAAAAAATCCATACTATATTTGGGGTTTTTATAAGATCTTTAATTGATTTCCAATGTTAATTTTTATGGTTGATATTCCAAGTATTGTATGGTTTCTTTATTTAATTTCAGAAAGAGAAACAGCTTTTTCAGATGGATACATAGTTTTATATTTTTAATAGTTTTAAATTTCTATAATATCCACTATAATAGAATTAATTTATCTAAATTAGATTTGATTCCCAAGTGGAAATTTTAGATTTTTTTAGATTTATCTAATTACCATCCAGTTGTATATGCTTACGAGTGTAATTAAGTCTAAGTTGAAAGTGTCTTATAGAAATCACTGGATTGATTTCATACAAGGCTGAAAGGGCCACATTACAATAAGTCTGTATGAGTGTCTGGTTAGCATTCAAAAGACTTTTTAATTTTATTAATGAACTGATGAATCCTCTTCACAGAAATTAATAGATAAATTGTATAAATCTTGTTATTAATAAAGTTTAAAGGTATTTTTAAAGGTGTGGCAATCTGGATTGGTGTTTCATAGTTATCCGCATTTCAAAAAATTTTTATGTCCAAAAAATTCTACTACCTGGCAGTATTTTGTAATGTTCCATATGAATTCCATCTGAGTAGTGGATATAAAAAGAGAAAAAATCTGATTTGGATCAATATTGAAATACTCTTCTTCCATGAAAATTGTTTGGGAGTGATAATGAATTTTAAGTTTATAGTAAACAATATTATTATAAAAGATTAACAATCAAAAATTGAAGTGTATATAGAGTTGCAGCCATTGTTTTACTGAAGACCGTGCACAGTTTTTAACTGTAATGATTTTAAATTAAAATAATATTATATAATATATTCAGTAAAAGTCAAATATTCAAAAAAGTAAAGTATACCTTCATTAAATTTTTCTTAAAATTTTTAATTTGTATAAAGTCATATTTTTTGCTCTGTTTTTAGATTCATTGTATCATTTCCAACCCTGCCTCAAATTTTAAATCTTTCTCAAAAAATTGTTGCGAAGGCTTTAAATAAGTGAGGAAGACTAAATGATGTTGAGTTTAATCCATTCATAGTAATGGTTTCATCTGAAAATACATTTTTTTGATATTAAAATTCGAAAAATAAATTTATAAATATTTAAAACTAAAAAATACTACCAACTTTTGACTTTTAGTATTTGCTCCTGTTTTGCTAAGTCTTGCAAGCTTTTTAATGCAGACTGAAATGACCCTGATCACAAGGGATTGTTATCGGTTTTAGACCTGTTTTACAAACTTCGTAATTATCTAATGATATTTTTATAAGTCATCAAGTTTTTAAAATAACGAGAATACAATTATCATTCAATGGTTGAGACTATTCGTCGAAATTGAAATACGTAACATATGGAGTTGGCTGTTACAACTCTAATGAAATTAATAGCATTATAAGGGCGAAAACTTTCAAAATTGCTGTTTAAGTTTAAACTACGAAATTAATAACGCAAAGCTAATCAAAAACAGTAATGGCTCATGACAATTGATGCAAAAATTTTATCATAAACTAAATAAAACAACGTCAAATTATTGTCAAAATCTATCGCAAAATACAAAACTGTAAAATTTTATCCATACAAGTTGTACACCCGTGGCGACGATGATGGCTTGATCACACAGCTGTCATTCTCATACTAAGACTGACAGATGAAATTATGCAGATAGTATCAACTATTATAGATTTTAGCAATATATATAATAGACTACTTGAGAACGAAATATGGTGTGAATGTAAATTTTAGATCATTTCATCCAATCAGCCAAGATTGATATCATATTTGATGGCAGATTGATAAACATCTGTTTAAAAAAAGAATAAACACATATTTTCTGCAAGCTTTTATTTACTACCAACATTTCATTCATACTTAAGTATAAGTCCATTTAAATGTTTAAGCTTTACAATAACACACTTAAGCATTTCTTTTAAAACTGTAATTAGACTTTTAATAACGATTTTTTTTTATTTTACAATAATACAGTTATAATATAATCTATTTACTACAGACTTATTTAGACACAGTCAATGAACATCTTAAATGTTGCCTTATAATATTCAAAATACAATATAAAAGGCTCCTTGAATACATCTTTGATATCTTTGAACCATTTTTATATTAGGGATAGCATAAATTTTTCTTCTAATGAGATGAACTCATTAGAAGGTCATACATCATTTTTTGAGCTGATCATTTTGTGGCTGGGCATAGTACTGCCATAGTTCAATTGCTTTGTTTGCAACTACTTCTTCACATTGTTCTGGTATCTGTAAGAAGAAAATTATTAAATGACAATTATTAGAATAACGCTGTGGAATCAAAATATATAAGAGTTATCTTTACCTCAGATACACACTTTAGCACTTGATCTGCTGATGTGGCTCTAAGAATATTCCGACGGAGGGTCATAATTAACATCACTCCCACAAAAGATAGAATTTTTGGTGCCCCACTACATACTTTGTCCCATATTCTAAAATCCAAATTACAGAATATACTAATATCCTAACCAAAAATTTAAAATTATTATAAAATTTTCAACAGTTGGATGCTGCTTCTGTTTGCTTGATTGGATTTTAACTAATAATTGATTGAATTGAGTTGATTAGTTACTGTTAATTATTCCAATGTCTTAAAAACTGATCTCAGCAGTCCATACAAGCAGAACTATTGAATATACTAAGGTTAAAAAAGGCTGCTTAGAAATTTTTAAAGAAATGTGTATACAAAATGTTTATATCTTACTTTGTAAGTGAACTATCATCTAACACACCAGCAAAGCAGCAATTAAACCATTTTGTAAGTGGCAACTTCTCCAATGCCTTGATTTCTATCAGGTGGCTGAAATGAAGAAATTTCTTATAAAGTTTCATATATTAAAAAAAAAAAAACTAAAAACTCATTTGTTTAATGTGGTATTTTATAAATGTTTATTGGTTTTTAAGATTTAGATATTGATTTTTTTGTAACAATTGCAACCACCCAACAAGCGTTGGAGAAATATTTTTAATTTTGATGAGCATAAAATTAAAATACATAAATGGAGTTCAAGCAACGGTTTTATTCTATAGACCAATGTTTTATAGACAAATATTATTAATGGTATGTATTTTACTTTATCTTTTGTATAAAAACTTTGTTTTATTTTCTTCATATCTCATGTTATTTATAAAACAGAATTTTGTTAAAAATATCAATAAAATTGTTCTCAAAGACAATTACTTGTACAATTCTCCATCCTCCTTTTCCAGCATATTCCGAAAGGCTTCTTTGAGTTTTACTGAATCCTTTTGCATATTCCGCACAATTTCTGTTAATCCCTTGCTTATCCAATAAACATCCACTTCATGGTCATATAGTTCTAATAATGATTTAGCAATGGGAATAAATGTGTCTGCTGACTAAAAAATATGATAAAATTTCATTTATTTACCTAACAAGAATGATTTTAGTAAATATGTAAATAAATGAACAAACTACAGACTATGGGTAGCTATATAAAATATCCAAAGTTAAGTTGACTGAGTTTATTTACTTTAACTAAAGACTCATTAAAAGCTAAGCTTTTACATAGCAATTATGTAAAATATACTAATACCTAAAAGTAAAAAATAAAAAAGAATTATCTAAAAATTTGTTAACATACAGAAAAGTTAGTTTCAGGAAATACAGGTGGCTCTCGTTCTTCTAACTCAAGCAACCACATAGCTAAAAGCACTTCACTTCGTGGGGCTGTCATGTCTACTCTATCCAACATTTCAACTGCATACAACAGATCATTGTATTGTTCCGTACGCTGTTCCATTACAAATTGATGAGAGTCAGCATACACAGGTAAAATATCTATAATAATAAGTACACAAAAATAAAAGAAGTATTTGTTACACAATAATTATGAGGGCTGTAAATTTTTTGAATAACTCTATTTCTAAGTCTATCATTTTGATCAGTAATTCTATCGTCAATAGTTATTGTAGGTCTTACCTAGTAACACCTTCCACACTAAATTTCTATAAGCTGCTGGCACCGTAAACCTCAGACAGAATTGTTTAAGTTTTACTCTATCCCATGGTTTCTCTTTCATGAGGATTTCTAGTGATTTCTTCTCTTCTACCCCGCGGCATCCGACTTTTTCATAATACGATGAACGAAAATTACGCTCGTCAGTCATAGTCGGCATTTTTAAATGAAACTTTTAGTTTAGAAATTTTCTTACATGTACATTGCTTTGCTGCATTATTATTTATCTCCTTTGATTATTACAGCGCGATAAATAATATGTAAATCAATTAATAACAATTAGCAATGAAATGCCTATGTTTTGAATAAAAACAAGTGACCAAATGTCAACTTTTACTTAGGAATTGACTGAAAATTCACAAGTGTAGATGGCTGACAGATGACAGTGATAGAATGGCAATACAAAATTCGCCTTCAATAAAATAGATTTAATGACGCAAGATACCATTTAGGGATTAGCTTGTGTTGTTACTAAATATGATACATAAATTATGATAGTAAGGCAAAACCAGACAAACATACAAAATACTAAGTCTACTGAGTTATTCCAAATTCAAAATTATATTTTTCTGACATCGACAAAACAAGATATCCTGTTTCCCAGCAACCAGAAGTGTTCGAGAATTATTGATCAGTTTTTATTACGAATTGGTGGATAAATATACTATCTGTAAAGTTCCAGATGGATTCTCAACTCCCTAAAACAGATGCAAGTTTCCTAGAGGCTAAACGCCGAGAGTTAAAGGAATTTTTCAAAGATTTAAAACTTCCAAACAATGTTAATGATACTATAGAGCAAGAGTTAAAGTATTTTACTGAGGCAATGCCAACGAGTGTGCCTTATATCGCTGCATCAGGTTCTGGAGACGTGCAGTCTGAATATGAGGTGATGTCCGGTCAACCTTTTACAGAAATCGCGGATTATAACAAACCATTAACTTCCGAGGACGTGAAGCAAATGATAAAAGATAATCCTATTATAGCTCAGAAGGCACGCCAAATTCAAATAAGAACTGACCGTGAAGGGCGGTCAAAGGGTAATAATATTCCTTATGACCAAATTAACATAGATACCTTTGGCAAAATGACTCAAGAGCTCAATGAAGCTAACGGTGACGCAGATAAAATAAGAAAAATAAAATATAAAAATATGCAGGCATTGTTAAACTCAGTTAACGAATGTGCAGCAAAAGATTTAAAGGATGATTCTGGTGACAACGCAAGTCCAAATGAGAGCCAAGAATCCAATAGCGATGAGGAAGAATTCCAAACTATAGATAAAGTCGTGTCGGAATTAACAAATAAGTCATATGAGACTCGCTTTTATGAAACAAAAGATATGTTGCAAAAGTTGGCGGATAAATATGACGATCCCAATGGAACAGAAAGCGAAGATCAGTCTCGGACACTTACCATTATTGAAAATCCAATATTAAAAGAATCGTCATCTCAGGTCATCAAAGGTCAAATAAGACGTTCAGCATTTGAAGAAATTAAAGAGAATTACAAAATCAATGAAACAATGAATATTTCGCTTGTAAATAATCCCCTAAATTTGGAATCAGGTAGATCTACGCAATTAAAGCAAGAATCAAACGCGAAACCGATTCCAGAAGACGAGACTATTTATTTCGAAAAGGTTTTTGCTAAGAATTTTGAAGCAAAAGAAAAGTGTAATGAAAAGGCCATAGAAAATATTGATTCTATGTTAAGCACGATTGAAGTTAGTGAAGAGAAAAGTCTTGAAGATACGAAGGTAAAAAATCAAGACATCGAAAGGGTAACAGATTATAATTCCGTAGGGTATGATGAGGTGAAAATGGAAGAAAAACTTCACGATGCACTGGAAAATATTTGTGAATTGGGAAGTAATGATAACATAGAAAATAAAGAATTAGAATTTAAAGAAATGAAAAATCTAGCTCGGAATATCGTTGATGGAGCCGAGAAACTCGGTTTATTGATACGAGAAGACATAACAAATAAACTAAACAGCATGAATGAGTTGTTGAATGATGTCAATGTAGCCTTAGAAAATTCTAGGAAATCTAATTTGGTTTATCAAAAACTGAGAGAAGATAGCGAGCAGAGGACAAAAAATAAAGAAAATCATGCAATCGGAACTGATCATATGGAGCTTGGTGAAAGTAATATAAAATATTCTTCTGTAACACAGTCAGACTTGGACGGCATTACTTCTGCCATAAGCGGACTTAAAACGGAAATAAAATGTCATGAGGAACGAATAAATCAGAGCAAAGCAAGCTGTGAAATGAGAACAAAAGAGTGCCAGGATTTTGTGAAAGAAGTAAACGAAGTATTACAAATATCACAAGAAGTTTTACATCCTAAATCGATCTCTACTGCTTCTAAAGAAGAACAACCATCCCAAGAAGTTACCACAGAAAAGCGTTCTATGATTCCTATCGACGAATCAAGCAAAGCACGCAAAGAATTATGGGATATTGATATTGTTCACACAGACGAATTAAATAAAAAAATGGCTGAAAAAGAACAAAAGGACTTGGAACGTCGAAAGCGCATTCATGACCTTTTGTGCAATATTAAAGATAAAATGAAAGATAATAAGGAAGTATTAAGGATTGCAGATAATTTATTACGAAGTGATAAGAGTGAGAAAGGAACTGAAATTTCAAAACAGAAAATTATAGAACTTCCAGCTGATAATGATTTAAAGGCACAAGGGGACCATATCCGTAAAGAAGAAAATAATGAGACTTCAAAAGTTTCCGATAACACTTCATTAGGAGAAGGTAACTGTAAATATTTTTCGTAATTATGGATTATGCCATATTATAATTTTGTCGGTTACAGTACACCACAAATGCTATAAGTATTGAGAATACGTAGTGCAGGAGTAACCAGTTGTTTCTACGGTATCTGTTGTTTACCATACATTTTACATACAAAATGTGGTTATCTTTGTGTAACGATACATTTAATTTAAATAATATGACGAAATAATAAGAATATCCGAAACTCTTGTTGCCGATAAATATAATTCATCAGAAATATTAAGTACTTATTTCATCCACATTCATTTCGTGTGGCGATGACTAGAATTAATTCTAATCTAAGCGAAATCTTGAGGCGGGTGATTTTCGCTTTACATACTTTTTCAAATTCCTTTTCGGCTGTGAGGCGAGAAGCCGTGACTCGCGATGTAAAAGGGCCTCCCGAGGCACTTACATTGCGAGGCACGGCCTCCCGCCTACACCGCACATGACGTATTATGTACAGTAAAATTGGTACAGTAGAAATGTTTTACCATACGAGTTCTCTGACTATAGCGGTACTGCCAAGGTAAATATACTGTTTTGTATACGTATTTATAATTGCGTAATTGCTATTTTGTATAGACAAAAAAGATCTCGACAAGTCGAAAAAAGATGAACTAAAGCAAAAGCAAAAGGAGTTCAAAATGAAAATAGAAAAGGAACTGGAAGAAGAAAACAGAGGTCTACGAATGACGAAAGAGTTTATTCGTAAACTGTGCAAACAACATAAGCTTTACTGCACACCACATCTCAACGATATATTATATTTACACTTCAAGGTAGGGCTTTGTTTTTACTTTATTGTTACTTACTTCTAACTATAACAGTATCGGAAACACCTATCGATTATTCTAGTATCAAGTTCATCCCGTGATAAATGTTTTATGTTTATAGGGCTTCTCAAAAATTGAAAACCTTGAAGAATATATAGGGCTTAAATGTATTTTCTTAGAAAACAATGGCATACAAAGAATTGAAGGACTGGACACTTTGTCAGAGTTGAAGTGCCTTTACTTGCATTATAATATTGTGCGGAAAATAGAAAATCTCGATGGTTGTCCAAAGCTGGATACACTAAATTTGGACCACAACTTTGTTACAAAGATAGAGAATTTGGATGCTGTCCCAGACCTTCATACTTTGAGTATAGGCCATAATATGTTAACTACTGTTGGTAAGTACGAAGAGGTTGTGTGAGTGTCTATATCTACATTGTGTTTCGATTGGTATTTTAGAGAGTATAAAATATTTTTTTTAGATGATCTGGAACATCTGAGAACGTGCAGAAATCTCTCAGTTTTGGATTTATCATATAACCGATTGGAAGATCCTCTTATAGTAGACGTGTTGGCCGATATGAACATATTAAAAGGTTTTTATTTACATAATTTTGTAACACTGAAATCTTTTTTTATATTTCATCACAGACTTGACTTTTCTTTTTCTGGTTATGACTGAGAAGCATGAACTCATTTCTGATGACTTATGCATGCTTACAAGTTTGTTTCTAGTTCTGGTGCTAACGGGTAATCCAGTGGTACGTAATATCCCTGCCTACCGCAAGACTTTAACCTTGCGACTAAAGGAACTGCTGAACTTAGACAACCGTCCAGTATTTCCGCGGGACCGTGCTTGTGCTGAAGCTTGGCAGCGCGGTGGTGTGCAGGAGGAAATTGCTGAGAGACAGCGGTAAGTAATAATAGGGAAGAAGTGGGCGACGTAGATGGTGGTGACTTCAACGTTCAAAACTAGAATGATTAAATATTATATAATAAACGTTGACGTTGGAAAAAAACTTGTTAAATAAACATTAAAATGTTCTATAAAAGGGAAAGTAAAATTTAATTATTAAGCTGTATTTTAGCTGGATTGCCCGAGATCAAGCGAAAGTGATGGAGAGTGTGAGATACCTTATGAAAATGAAAGAAGAGAATATAGCGAAACGAGAGGCTCGCGAGAGGGAAGAGAGGGAAAAACAAGGATTATCACCAAAGGTACTTAGAGTTAGGACAATTGGGTAATATGATGATCAAGCCATTTTGACACTCGAAACGTTCGATTAATCTACTATAACCATCATTTTCCTTATTATTACATATGTAATTGGATACCTAAGGTATAATCACACTGGTACAAATTATCTGAAAGTCTTATTCCAACCTGACTTATAAAAATGACAAAAGAAACTCAATGCTTTAGTAAACAACTTATTACAGGAAGAAACAGATGAAAAAGAGTCACTAGAAAATACAGTTACTGAAATGAAGACTAAAGATGGTGTCGCAGTAGATATGCTAACGGGGTCTGAGGCTGAAGATACCACTAGTGAAAGCTCCAGTGATAGTGAAGGTGACGATAATGGTATGATATCTAAATTAGTTGCTTTTTAGTTAGTTATTAAAATTTAATACCTTCTTATTCTCAAAAAAAATATCCTATTCGAAATGGCCGCTTTGGCTAGGCTTTTAAAATACAGCTCTTTAATCTGGCTGGTAATCTATGGATTTACGTAGTGTTTCACATTATCCAGAGATAGAGATGCAATGTCTTTGATTCAAAGTGTTGTTGTATCTATTGATATTACGGTATACGAAATCACGGCTGATATTGGTATCAGCTTGGTCTTTTGAACTGTCTGGAATATAACGTGCGGTTCCACACCCACTTTGTGGCAATCACTGCAGTCAGCGAAAAATAGTTAATTTCGAAATTAAAATATATTACAATATTAATATAATAATTATATTTAAGTCGAGAAACAGGGATTTAATTCTCAATAATGAAACTCAAACACACACTGTTGCTTTTTAGAAGAAAAAACTCCAACAATTGAATGGTCAAAAGTTAAAGAAGGAAAGGCTTTAGTTCAAGAACTGAAGGAAGAATTATGTAGTGAACCAGACAGTTATTGGTCTGGCTATGGAAAAACGTCTTCTACTGTTATTGGCGATACGTAAGTAATTTAAGTCAATCTAAAAAAATCTAAATTTCCGATTTATTGCTAATCGCCAAAACTTTCACCTTCAGGAAATTCTCATCTGATGCAGAGTCGCTAAGTAGGTTACTCTTCAACCAAGTACCTCACAATATAAATAATTCTAGTAAAGTGATTAAGAGTAAGTATGAGTTTCACTAGTATTTGGCAAATATAAAGTAACTTATATCATGATTATTATGATGTTACAGAACCAAATACCTCAGGTATGAAAATAACCGAAGTACAGGATGACGAATTAATTAATTTTGATGGTAAGAAAACAACATCAATAGAAATTATAGATGAAAATAAACCACAGAAGAATGAAGAAGCCTCATTAAAAGATAATAAGGAAATAATTAATATTACTGAAACAGATACAGTTATCATAGACCACGATCGGAAGCTGTTAATAGAGAAATGCAGTGTTTCTAAATCTAAATTTTTAACTTCTGAAAAGAAAATGAAAAATATAACTATCAAAGAAGTGCAAAACGAAAAAACAGACCTGGAGGTTGTAAAAAATAATGAATGCAGTGGCACAAAAGTTGATGTAAAATCCACCGTAAAAGAAAAAGGGGACGATACTGATGTATATGACACAAACGGTGTTGAAAGGAGACGGTGTGGTAAAGTATATTTTTTTTACTAATAAGATAATAATATAAGAATAAGATTTGTATATTCCAAACGTATTTTGTACGGTGAAGAACGGTATTTCTTATTTGAACATTTTCATTATCGCCAGAAATTATGATTCCTGCTAGGACTCTCTCGCGTATTATAAAACAACTTTGAAGCTCTGTGCTTATCGTCGATATAAAGGAAAATCCTACCCTAAATCAAAATTTACAATTAAAGAGAATAGATCGATCAAAACGCCTTTGTCTAGACCCGAGGTGCAGAAATATCTCTTTACCAATGAAAACATTTTCACAATTGTAGACCACTACAATAAGTAAATAAAAAGTATACGCTCACGGTTATAAAGAGGCTTCTCAACGTTGGAATGCAATTTAGTTTGTAACAGAACTGATGGCTGGATTAGGAATATTAGTAAAATTCTTTTCGAGAAAATGACACATACGTCGCCGTCTACTACACTAGACTAGATAGGGTATAGAATAGGACCACACAGACTTTGGTACTAATTATTCTTTATCATCTGATTATGTTCTAGTCCAACAAAGTGAAGGCGATGGTGTAGCCCTTATTAATTTCCTCGGGAACTGTGATGTGGAAGCGACCGACGAGGAACTGCAGCCAAGTGCTGAGGACTTAGAGATATTCGCTGAACTTGAGCAAGAACAGATTGAGAGAGATGCTAGAATCTTACGAGGGGAGCCTGCTGTTGATCCAATGGTATCTATTTTTTTTATTAGCGATTTAGTCTAAATTATTAAATAAAAAGGAAATAAGATGATTATCAATTTCCACAAGGCAAAATTATTTCCAAAGAAAAGTGGACGATGTTACATTTAGTTTATAAATAAAGGTAATTTACAATGTTAAACTCCAAAGTGACTACATTTTTCCTCTTTCAGAAGCTTTACGATAAACAGATAATGGAGGAATACCACAAAAATTTGGACCGTGTGCCAGCGCATCAGGTGAAAGAGAAAAACTATGTTACGACATACCGGAATGATAACGCATATGACCGTGTAGCTCTTAGCCAACTCACCATGGGAGAACAACCCGGTAATCATTTGATACTTCGCTCTCAGTAAAACCGAACAAATGCATAGTTTTTCATATTTTACTTTTAGAAATAAGTAACATTGGCCTTTTGATCTCAAGACAGGTTCGCATTACGAGTGCAGATGTTTTTCGATTTGATTAAAACCATGTTTACAATTATTATAGTAATTTATTTATGGCTTTTATTAATAACTTACCGTAAACCAGAATTTAAATGTAAATTTTTTAATTTAACTACACCAGAATTATAAGCTAAAAAATCAAAAAGAATATAATGAGCATTAGGTATAATATGAAAACTTGGGACTTGAATTCAATTTGACGAATATCTTCTCCCTTTGTATTTTATTTGGTTGAGCAGAGATAAAGTAAGCTGTAATTTATTCTTAAAATAAAGCTTATATATAATAATCTCTTAATAGATCCTAACAAGATAAAACTGACTCACATACCGGGAGCCGTTCTCTTTGAATATGTTGAGAAGCAGACGCCCCTCGATATACAATATGAGATTGGAGAAGAGCAACTTGATTCCCCACGTAAGATTTCATTCATTTTAGACTGGGAATACATACTGCATTTGAATGTATAAGGCAGATATTTATCGCATTTAATATATTATATTACATTTAGCATCGTCAGAAGGAACGCAATCTATAAACATAGATAGTGATTCAAGCAGCGAGAAAAGCGGCTTGAACACTAAGCAGGGAACAACGCGAATGAGACCAAAAACAGCAGCGAGTCAACGTAATTTTATGCAAAAAGACGGTCATGTATCTAAAGGTAATTTTTAATCGGATTATATTGCAACTTAATTGTGGCCATACATATCCTGAGTCTATTTTAGAAAATGTTTTTAATCGTGTAGAATATCCAATTACATTATTTCATAAATAAGCAAAATGTACAGACGCGGTAAATGCCGGTGAAACGTCTGGAGCGAATTTGGCAAGAGATGAGGCGAAGAGGACAATTATTGAAGCGATCAACTCTTGTGACGACGATAGATTCCCGTCCCAAGGTTCGTAACGTTATGATAAATTTCTTGTTATTAATCTTTTAACGCAAATTTTATTACAAGTCGGTACTGACTGTATTGGACAGTAATAAATTAGAACTAATTCCACGTTCCACAATCCAAATCGTCGAGTCATTGGAATGCGTGCGCAGACCCAACAGAACGGCGGCTTGTCAAGATCTTATATGGTCGCTAGATAGCCGTTACAAAAAGTTCAAAAGATTAAAAACCATACGTTTGATCAACTAGCAGTAGATTCTGTTTGTTAAGGGCTACAAAATTTTTTTTTTGATTACCTTATTCAAAACCTTATCATTTTAAAGGTACAAATTATACTGATATGGAAGAAAACGCCCGCATAGAGGATACAGTGGCCACAGAGATTTTGGACAAGACATTACAATACGAAGAGGCAGAGCACTATCGACAGTGCGGGATCGTGACGTCACACGCTGGGAAGGTGGATAATCGCACCAATACTATCATAGAAAGCATCTCAGAACAACTGGATAACCAGTATACGGTAAGATGAATGCTATTTACTTCAAAGTTTAAACAGCGAAATAAAGAGAAAATCTAAGAGTACTTATATATGTATAAATCTTTTCAGCTTCACGAAGTATCCCAAATAGTTGATGCACATATAGGCTTGGCTGAGCAGAGATGGCGTGCCGGTGAGTACGTCCATTACATTCCAAGTCCGCCTGAATCTATAATTGATAATGTTACCGACCACGACACAACACTTGTACCAAGTAACGATAATTCATTTGAAGACACCTTAACTGATGAAAATAAACATGTAATGATGAAAATCAACGAAGCAAATGATTCGGGCATCGTGAATGATACAGTTGAAAACTTCTATGAACCTATTGAAGTAGCGAATGAAGCTGACATCGTCAATCTGTCTATAAGTGAAGAAGTATTTGAGGACTGTGTTGATACTGAAACGAAGAGCTTCGATAGAGTTGATGAGAACTATAGTCTGGAGATGAAGATAGTCCTAGGTATTGATAAGAAGTAAGTTGCTTTGCATAAAACTAGTAATTACCAGTTATCCTAACATAGAATTTCTTTTCGTAGTATAATCATATACTGTAACTCGATATCTTGATCTATCTTTATAAATGTTATTTTTCCAATGACTTTGTTGTATTTTTTTAAAGAATTTGTTAACAAGTGAATTTCTTAGTGATTTTAAACTGTTCGGTAGAATTTGATTTGTTAAAACAGATGTTAAATCTTGTTATTCTACTCATAATAATATGTTTTTTACGATGAGTCACTTTGACACAATCGGTAGCAAGTATAATACCTATGTCTATTAAATTATTATTAAAACGGATGCAATTTTATCCTATATATTATTTTTTACATTTAAATTTGTTATAAGGAATGTTTAGTTAACGAGCTGTGGATTGCGTTTTCTTTTTTGTTGTTCAATAAAAAATATTTTTAAGAAAAGATTTATTGTTCCATATTCTAAAAATATATTTCTTAATATAAATTATATATTTAACAACAATTATATAAAAATAGTATGATTTACAACAATATATTTACAAAAATACACTTAGTAATAAATAACGATTAAAATCCAAGAATTGGACAAAATATTAACATAATTTTTGGTATTAACAATCTGTATTTAAAATAGTGTACGAAATCTGTTTTATAACAATTATACTTTAAAACCTGAACTGTAGCAGTAAATAACTTTGAAATTTTGATAACGTAATAACTAGAAAATTATAAAATATATTAACCAAAATAATTGTGATAGAGACCGGTTAAGCTATATAAAATTAAAATTTTTTAACAAAGTGGAAACCAGTCAACGAATCGCTAAGCTCCATGTGCCTTAACCACAACAGTTCTTGAATAGGTCACCCAATACTGGCACCATATCTTTATAGAATCTTTATAAAATTCAAAAGACTATGACCAACAACTAAGTAAATGCAGATTTTAAATAATGGCAACACTGTGCATACAGTGAAGTTAGCAATACTTAAATTTTACTACTAAATCATAAATACTTGTTCAATATTTGCCTAAAAACATAATATAATAAAAAATATTTTATAGGTAATGTACTATCAAGTTTATTACTTTATTTGAATGTTTTACAGCGAATTAGTCTTCTTGTGAAGAATTTTTGAATGTGCTGTAATTTAAAATATAAACCAACAATCTTGAAATATCTCACCTAAGCGGGATGTTGCTTGAGATCGAATATTTCCATTAGTAGAGGTTCGATTGGGTTCACGTCTAAATAGACCTCGGTTACTTCTGCCGCAAACCGTCTTAGTTCTATTGTCTTTTGGATAAGTTTTAAAAATGTGGATTTCGCCTCGCAACCAGGGTATACACTTTCCAAGTAGCGCCGGAGGAGATAGTAGTAAGAATTCTGAAAATTGAGATTTGTCAAATTCGCCTAATATAGTTTGACTATTTCAATATATACTTATAATAAAGAGCTAAAGAGTTTTTAGTATTTTTCTGTAGGATAGTTCATTTCTCAAGGAAGACTAAAATTATTTTAATTTTTATTTTAAGTACAAGCGAATAAAATAATTAATATTGAACATCAGAACTGAGAAATTTATTCCTTTTTGAGAATTTATGGAACGCTAAAAAAATGTACGCTAGACTGTCATTACGAACCAATTCCTCTTTAAAAGGTTAAACATTAAAGGGCCTTTAGAATCCATAAGCACAAATTTTAAATACAATAGAACAGTATTTTTTTCCATTCCATATGTAAATTACCTGTTCTAACTTGATGACATCTTTATGCACAACCTTTGCCCTATCTGGTGTAAATAAAAGTAACGCGCACATAATCAGTATGACGTGCTCGTCGGTTCGCCATTCCGGTCTGAATGATTTGATAAATGCTTCATGCGATCGATAGATGTCGCCCTTCGCAAGTTTTAATACGTCGGTTCGGATACTGCTAAAGCACGACTGGCTATGCGGTAGCTGGAATATAACAAAATATTTATCACAAATAAGACTAAAAGCAAAAAGTAAACGTAATAGCCAAAAAAAACAAAATATACTTGGTCTATCTATGTTTTATAATTGTGCATTTATTTTATTCTAATGGTATACACCACCATTCTTAAATTGAAACCATTATCAAAAATAAAAACAATAAAATCTTAAAATAAAAATACTTATAGAATACTTGTACAGTGTTTCATTGGATATATGCGTGGGGTAGACAAAATTTATTATTAGCGTTTGTATGGTTTATAATTTTTTACTACTCTATTTCTTACTCAATATTAAAAAAAAAATACCTTCCACTGGTCTCCCTGTCCATCATACGTCATGGCACTGCGTAAAACCATCATCTCTATACAACCGCCCTTTAGCAGGGCCACCTGTTATAGTAATGCTATTAAACCTTCCTTTAATGGATATCGACAAAAATATATCAAAGAGAACTTTCAGGTGTTTTTAGGTGAAATTAAAATTATTGCTTGCAAAATATAACAGCCGGACAAAATTGAGATGTAACGGTAGCAGAAAAATTAGGTAACAATATAGTCATGTTATCTATTTTAAACACAAGAAGCGATAAAACTTTCTATTTACATTTGGGACTAATCTAATGCTACCAAATGTGCATTTGAAATAAATTATTTGTTATTGTAGCTGTGGTTCACTTTTTGTGCTATAATGGCTAATTCATTTTTATTAGAACTATTTAAGATAAATATTGCCAACTTTCATATGTGTAAGTATAGTGGGTTTTTCCTACTTATTTGATATGTTGGACAATCAATACACAACTTTATAAATTGTAATCTACGTGATATACTGAAAATATTATTGTAAAGTTAAAATCCATTTAGTTGTTTTTAAGTGAAAGTATAATTAATTGAATCAGGCGTTACTTTGCGGAAGTCCATAGTTCAAAAACCCAATAGACCAGTATGGTAGCAGCACTCCTCGAAAAACCCTCAACCACTCAACGCACGTTTCGCTCCGACACCGGAGCATTATCAAGAGATGTTGCCTCTACGATCAGCGTTCGATGAGTGAACGCTGCTAACCAAACCATCCCTTTTTATACACTACTACCCCCACCAAACCCCCCACCGAACAAATTAATCAACGGTGACGTCGTCAAACAAGTTTGTTCATTCAATAATGCATATCTATTGTGGCTCTTTTCTTTGATAATTTCTAGTTGCTCCAATACGCTCAACTACTCGTTCTCATACTGTTCGTTAAAAAATAAATTGTGTAATAATAAAGATAAAATTAGTACAAAATATCAGTCCGGGATTTACAAACTCCAATGTCCTGAATGTGACGGTGTTTACATAGGTCAGACTGGACGCAACTTTGAGACTCGACATAGGGAACATATTGCTGCCTATAGGAATGGTCATCCGGAGAAATCCCATTTTGCCAAACACCTTTTAGAAAGTGGACATAGGGTGTCTAATGACCATTCCTATGAGGTATAACATAAATGTGACAAAGGCTTCCGATTGAGCGTATTGGAGCAACTAGAAATTATCAAAGAAAAGAGCCACAATAGATATGCATTGTTGAATGAACAAACTTGCTTGACGACGTCACCGTTGATTAATTTGTTCGGTGGGGGGTTTGGTGGGGGTAGTAGTGTATAAAAAAGGGACGGTTTGGTTAGCAGCGTTCACTCATCGAACGCTGTTCGTAGAGGCAACATCTCCTGATGATGCTCCGGTGTCGGAGCGAAACGTGCGTTGAGTGGTTGAGGGTTTTTCGCGGAGTGCTGCTTCCATACTGGTCTATTGGGTTTTTTAAGTGAAAGGTTGGCGAGTATCTATCCATACATAAAAACTTTCGCGTTTATAATAATTCTATTGTTTGTTATTAAAGTAGATGGCGTTGCCATAGTTAAGAGTGTTATCTATTATCAATTGTTGAAGCTTGAATGTAAATTACGACATCTCTCGCAATTTGTCTGGCGATAGCTTATAATGACTCTACGTGTGCTAATTATTTTTGTCAGTGCAGTCATATACTGTCACTCGTTTGCTCATCACTTATCTAATCTCAGGCCTTCGAACTGATTGCAACTACTAATTCTAGTTATAGTATCAGTAAAAATTACCTGATCTTCCTCACACATATTCTTAAAAGCGTTTATCTTCTTAGCCATCTTTATTAGTCGTCTGATCGCAACCGCGGTCAAGTTCACTATTGTCACTAAACGCGGGTCGTGTTTATTGCTGAATGCCTGAAAAATTTAAAAGGAAATTATATATAAAATTCGTATATTTCACTAAATAGGAAATAACATAAAGATGTAGGGTCTATCCGCATCTTGTATCCTATTAATCATGGAGTGTTCAGATACCTGCAGCGGAATTCCACCATCGAATATCGAGGCAGACTAACACAATTCAAAGGTATCACCTTCATGTCCGCTGTTCCACAACGCACTTCAGAAAGCATTTTCCGTCCCGAACCACCACTTTAAACCAATTTAAACCATTTTAAACCAGCTGCCAATAGCAGTATTACGACTGAGGGACCTTCACATTGCATTTACGAGCTCTCTGGCAGTGTGTCCATAGACAGCGGTATCACTCATCGGTATTCGCATCAGGTAAACCTACCGGCCGTTTTATATTAAAAAAAAAAAAGGTACTACTATCTTTTTTTTAAATCCTAGTTTTTATGGGTGGAACTTAGAACGAATGCACGCGATGTTGAATGTAAGTAAGTGTTTTATTTTTCAATTTATTAACAATTATATGATCCTAAGGGTATATGACAAGAAATTGCCTCCAACTGCATTATATTGGTTGATAAAAATCTCTACTTAAAATGTAAACATACCTTGAATCCTGATGTATCTCCAATAAGTTCTGAGACGTCGTCATCAATGGGCGCGTTGAGAGCTTTGTTTGCTACTATTAGCTCATTCAGTTTCGCTCTTTCTACCTAACATTTAAAAAATATATTTTGTAATGCAAAAATAAGTGTTTGTCAATTTTATCTTCACAATACACACTGACTGTGATTCTAAATTAAGTGAAGAATGGAATATTAAAATAGTCGAAACTGTAACATATTTTAGATATAATAAATATAATTAGGTCTTGCTTTGTGTCCATAGTATATAATTTTATAAGACCAATATTAAGTATTACTCTGCGAAAAACCCCACAGTCACTTTGAATTTTGAGTAAATAAATACTGTTTGTAGTGGCAACATCTGCTCCGGTGAAGATGCTCCGGTGTCGGGGCGAAACGTGTGTCGAGTGTTTGAAGGTTTCTTTGCGGAATATTGCTAATAAATTCGTGCAAAACTTTTAAACAACTAACACCAAAAAATTTTAACATATTTTAGGTGTTAAGAGTTATTTAGAAGCCCATGAAACTAAAATGGAATGGAAATGACAATACTGTATCTAGTATATACTCTAGCAAAAGCTTTCCCAAACTTATTATTTTAATCAATAGTTGTGCGTGCAGCTCATTGAGCAAAATAGGAATCTTTCTTTGCAATCCCTAATACTAGGGTCTAAATAAATACATAAGTATGAACCTCATTAAGCTCCCTAGATGAACTGTTCACATTGGTAAGTGATGTGTAAGCTTGGAATTCCAATTTTATGGCCTCACACAATATTGACTCCATAGAATTAGGTTCAATTCTGTAATAAATAAATGATTTTCAATAATTATGTCAACCAGGCACACCTATAATTCTGCGACTAAACAAGTCACCTATATGGCAGTCAGTACTAAAATTACTAAATATAATGATTGTATTATTAAATTTAATTGATTGACAATGAAATTAAAGAAGAAATATGTATCATATAAAGTATTAAGAAAAAATAACCAGCATTGATCAAAATTGGTTCAGTAGTCAATAAGGCCCTTTATCAGAACAACATTAAACTGGAAGCTAATCTTTTGCTTTGCTGAATTTATGTTGAGATTAAAGCCATTTCACATGGTTCTAATTCAGTGACACAATTCCGAAAAATGTAATTTAAATTTTTTAGGTGTGTGAACAATTATATATTAAAAATTACCTTTCAACATCCTGTAATATCTCTCTAGCTTTATTTACATCAGCATCACTTGTTGATGGCAATTCTTCATGGTTCACTTCACTTGATAAAACTGCATGTGATATATTATCTCCATTGGTTAACAATGACCTGTTATATTTTGAAATTTTACTGTTTTTTAATTAACAATGGTAATCTAAATAAAAGCAAGGTATATAAAGCACTGTACCATACTTAAGTTTTTACTAGTTAAGTTTTTTCATTGCCTTAAATAATGTATAATATTTCAATTTTAACATGATGATTGAAAATGATCTTTTGCAAAGATAATACAGATCCATTAAACTGTAAAGAACAATAAATCAAGTATGTAGAGGCCTTAATAATTTTTTTCATCTCTTTAAAAATAAGGATTAAGATTTTCTTTTATAACTGTACCATACTTTAAACATTGTAAAAAAAAAAAATACTAACTTTATACTGTCTTGTTTTGTAGGTTCATAAAACATACTGTCTCCTTGACTGTTTATATATTCTAATCTTGGTTCATGCAAGTCTCTATTGATAGCTAATTTTTCATTTATTGGTTGGAGTTTCAGATACTGGGTGTCACAATTTGAATGTGAATTATAGCCATAAAATGGAGATGAACTTAATGAGTTTTCCATATCTGTGCTTAAGGGAGATTGTACTGTACTATTTGGGCTACAAGTAGTGCTATTGAGAACATTATGTTGAATTGTAGGTTCAATAACTGGAGGTGCATCTTCTTTTCTTTTTTTGGAACTTGGTACAGACTCATCACCTTCAAGCATCTGACGTTTTTTAGCTCGGTTTTCCTCTATTTTACGTCTTTTTTCAGCTTTGTCCTCATCTGACATGATAAACTCCTTTACCATACCCACTGCAAAGCATTTTTCGAGTCGACATTTTTGACAAAATCTTCGCGTAACCACTGTTATCTCGCAGTTGTCTGAGAAAGGACATTTGAATTCTTTGTTAGTGAGAGCATTTCGTCGGAAAAACGCTTTACAACTCTCGCAGGAAATTGCATTAAAGTTATAACCTAACGCTCTATCACCACAAATTAAACACACTTTCCTCAAGTTAGATGATACTTCCTTTTTCAGGCCAGTCGTTTCATCCTTTTTATTGCCCTCTGTCTTCTCCATTTTCACATTCAATTATCACAAACACATACCCAAGCAGTGTTGAAACCAGTTTAAAAAATTATTCACAAATTTATTTGGGCATAATCTTACGCGTGAAACGTTAACGAGAAAGATAACACTACTCAACTTACATGCGGATATTTCGCGATAAGACAACGATTTTTTAAAATATTTGATTGCAATGTTATGAATTGCGATAGGTACATAAATAAAAATAATAAAATGCCAAGGCTGAAGGCAGTTTCAAGGTGTGAACTGTGATGTGTAATGTCAATTGTCATTATATTATTTGTACGTCAATGTCATTTCACGCAACAACTAGGTATTTAAGTCTGGGAGATGTCTATAGTCTTATTTTTAAAGAAAATAGAAATGATTTGGCCTGACCGCAGTTACTGGCAATAGAATATTGTAATAAAAAAAGTTTTTTTTAAATTAAGAGTAGCCATTGACCATATTTCAATTGGTACCTATATTAGTCTATTTAGTAATTATTATTGATAAGCAAAACAGAGCTCTTCCTATGGCTTTGACCGTTTTACAGATGGTTCAACATCTCGATTCTACATAATTTAATATCACTCCGATATTCTTAAGTGGGCCATGGGGCGATTTCCAAAAAAGGCTTCCATGTATTTGTCCTCAAAAATTTCATTAAAAAGCCAATGAATGAATGTAACGAGGTAATTCAGCTTTCCTCATTGATACATTCATAATTTGCTACTAATGTGCTACTACAAGTAGCTGGAAAAAGTGAAATTCACTTTGTATTCAGAAGCAGTGAATTTCAGCTAACTTGTGTTATAAAATATAAACAAAATATTTAAAAATTAACAGAATAGCTACTTACAGAATACTACTACTTATTTCCTTTCCTATCTTTAATCTCTGAAATACTGTCTGCAAATGTTAAAGGTGAGGAAGCTATTCTTTGTTTTTCACTCTACATACTTCGTCATTAAGTACTTAGTGCAAGCAAAGGTACCTACAGGAAGTGTCCTCATATTTTTAAAACATGATTTTAGCGTCGACTTAGCAGATTATCCATAGTTGTACGTGTTGCATTTGATTTATAAAACACACTCTGTAGCGAAAAATATTTTTGCGACTCAGCAAAATGATTTTATGAATTCAGCATCTTTATGTATGTTACCGTCAGTAAACTGGTAGTTAGAATGATAGTACAAATGACAAGGTGCTTATCAGAAAAATACCTACATACCTACTACATAGTCTATATAGTCTATTATGATTGGCAGGTGTATATATATGTATTCTTCATATATGTATATATATATATCAGAACTTTCATATATGAAGAATACACAAGATAAAAAAGATTTAGATTTCGGGGACGTTAGACGTTAGGGACTTCATGCTTATTTTAATATGTTGAGAAGTACAATTTAAATAATCTTGGATGTTTACTAGACTTAGGAACATTATTAACAAAATAATTATGTGATATCTTCGATGACACCTAAATATCGCACCTGTGCATTGTTAAATCCCCCGATGAATCAATTTATAAAACCTTGATAAGATTTATTAGATTTGATTACTGATAATTGTTTGTACGGCACGTTAAATCGGAGTGTGTATTCAGCCATAATTTTTATCTATCTAAACCTGAAAATAAGAGAATATTATTGTATTGAATAAATTCAACTTGCTAATATTTAGCAAGAAAAATTCACGCTACCTACAACATTACTTTTCGCATCACATAAAACGACTTTCGTTTCTTCACAGGTTTATTTATCAAAATGTTGTACCTATTAGTATTTTGTTTTAGTTTAGTTAATTCACATATTTATAATGCCAAAATTTTTACAGACCATTATATAAATCTCGTAGACAGGCGCTTCTTGAGTTTCAGTGTTGATCCTAAAGATCTATTTTCATCCATTGGAAAATATAGCAGGTCAGTATTTTAATAGTTCTATATTTTGAATGAGGTAAATATAATAAAAATCTGCAGCTTACCAGAAATAAGAATATTAATATGAAATGTTTATTATCAACTTACTAACTTCTTTTAACTGTTTAATTTTATTTTATATCACTTTGTTTATTTATCATTGTAACAAAATAATAATATTATTATATTATATATGCCTAAAAAATTGGACCTCCGATACTGAGGCTAAAAATAGTTAAAGTTTTCTTAGCATCGTTGTTTGCGTGATGTCAAAGTGGTTGAGTGTCGACACGCCATTAGATATTGTGAGACGGAAGAAAATACATAGGTACCGGTTGCGGTAACTATGTATATTTAGTAGTAAAATTTACCCATACGTATCTTACGCGTCGGCGCAATAATTTTCCAGAAACTAAACTGTTAAATTTTAAAACAACAGCAAAGAATGCAGTTGCATGGCCTCTGCGTTGACACCGGCATTTCTGCGCGTAGCTGGGCCGTCCACTGATCACCTTACTTTCATAAACAATTCTTTCGCTGTGGAAACTCAAACTGGGTGGCATTCCAAAGGTTTTTATTTATTTTTTAAGACTGAAGTTAACGATAAAATATCCCGAATTAAGTTATATCTATCAACGTTAATACAGTTTTTTGAACCTTAATAGGTAATTATAATAGTAAAGCTTTTTTTTAATTGCTCTAAATTACATATTTACAATTTTATTTTTAGTAGGGGTAAGTAGTGAAAAAAAATTTTGCTTGAATTGGGTTAGTGGTGTTAATTGCTATTAGAGTAAATCTCATCTTGGGTGTAACTTGAAGTTCCTCCGTTCGTTCCTTCCTCATTTTTGAACCTTAAGCTACAACTACTAAGACATTGAGAGAAACTCAGTAGTAGTGCTAACAATTTTTGCAGATGATTCAATATCAGTCACATATAAACAGTGGGTGAAATTCATAAAATGGTCGAATTCTACTGGATTCGATCTGGTATTTGCCTTAAATAGTGATCAGAAGACTAATGCGGGCATGTGGGATGCAAACACTGGTCTAAATGTCCTAACAGCTGCTGACCGTCTAGGATTGGCTGGTGTCTTTTGGCAATTGGGTTATGGTAAGTCTAAAGAAAAAATGTATACCATATAACAATAAAACCATATATTTTTGTCATATCGTATTCATTTTTTTGACCAGACTAAAACTGTAATAGTTATCTTCTTTTGACATTATGACAAGCCATTTTTAGAAAACAATCGAAACGAGTATATATTAAATTTTTAATTATATACTGCTTCGGGTTTCTTGAAATCGTATAATAAAGAGAAATGTTCTTGTCCAAGAAAGCAATATTTTTAAGCTCCCATTGTGTTAAAAGTGTTTTTTTTATTGATTGTCTTTTGTTGATTATACTTTTACAGAATGTAAAAACCAGTCTATAGAGGAATACCTGAATGATTTGGAGACTCTAAAAGTTATCACTGAGACCTTTTCACGACCTGATTGGAAAGTGGTGGGAGGCGACGTCACACCCTGCCTGCATCTTCAGTCCAAAAGTGACTTCAGGGATTACGTCACGCTGTCAAATGATATGATGGACGCTCTGCTTTTGAATGGGTGAGAATTTTGTGTGTTTGGTTCTAACGAAATGTCATTAGTTTCCTTTTGTTTAGTAGCGTTTTTGTTTTTATTAGCGTATTAATACGCGTTAGCATTTAAGAACTATTACAAAATTATGCAAAATAAAAATTATTTTTTAACAAAAAGAATGTCAATTTTTTAATAGTATAGTTTAGCTTGGTTTTATTATTTATTTTTGATTTAGATAATTTAAAGTTTATTTATATACAGGGTCATGTTGATTTAATGGGGCATTAGGTACATTATGTAGTTTGGAAGTCATAACTCAAGCAAACCGAATCGTTCGTTACCTCAATCGTTAATATCAAAATTGGTACACTTGCCGTACAGCTACGACGAGACACACAGGAAAAAGATACGCTTCGATATGTATAGGAGGTACTTTCGGGTATTTGGAAGGCACCCGAAAATAAGAAAAATTCAAAACTAATTGTAATATAACGAAGATATGTTGGTTGATATTAGTTGTCAAGATACAAAATGTGTGCCAATTTAAATAGTGTTGTATTAATTTTACACAGTGTAATCATTTTCATTATAGCAACTCGACCTCACGAGAACTAGAACGAATGTCTGATAAGGACCGTAGAAAACTGCTTAGGAACCTAGCTAAGAGTCAAGTCCCGTTATGGCTCACAGAGAAGACCCGCACGAAAACAGAATTGCACAGAGCGGCCGAATGGCTGGCTAGTCTGGGATTTGCGGCTCGTAATGGCTTTTCAATTCACTATAGAGACTTGCTTGAAGAAGAACTACTTGAACCTACATTGGTAATTATTAACTGTAATGTATTTACATTTATTATCGTAGATTAAACAATTTATTTTCGATTTCGATATATTTTAAGTTGCAACATTTTATTTGCCGTCTCATGTATAATGTTATCACTACATAGTATAAAACAAAGTCGTTTTCTCTGTCCCTTTGTATTCTTAAATCTTTGAAACTACGCAACAGATTTTGATGCGGTTTTTTTTAATAGATAGAGTGATTCAAGAGGAAGGTTTATATGTATAATAACATCCATTAAATAGTAGAGAAGTACTGTTGTATTTTTGAGGTTTCTAATGTTATGTCGTATATAATTACATTTTTTCCGCTTACATTGCAAACGCAGGCTGAACCCTACGAGTTTTATCAAAATAATGTACTAAGTATTGTACACATTGAAAAGGTCTACAGAAAAGTCCAAGATATCTCTATATATTTATCTCTTATGGATAACCCACAATAACTTTTTTTTGTCATTTACTTTTTGCGACAAATAATGACTAATTTTCGAAGCGATTTTAACCAATACAGCATTAATCCTTAACCAATTAAATACCTTGAATACATTGTTCATTTAATATAGATCTATATGGCCCTTTACACCGTATGATTTAAGTGAATATTTTCGAAGATATTACAGATTTTACACACACTTTGAATTTATAAGCGATCGGACACGTTTATTTTTCTGTAGTGAATTTAGTATCAGCATTGCACCCGTGCAAAGCCGGGGCGGGTCGCTAGTACTATATAAATTTCTACAATTTCAAAAAGATTCTAAACTTTACAGAGTTTCTACATGGCTCTCCTATTTAAAAATCTCGTCGGTGAACGAGTTTTGGACATCGAAATGGATATATCGAACGCAACTCTCTTCGCTCACTGTACATCCCTTGATAATAAACCTATTTCCGGTGCTGTGACCCTTTATGGGTCTAATATGGATGATGAACCAGCTCGATTCTCAATCAAATTACCCAAGAAAGAAGAAGGGGGTGACATTATGCAGTTCATCTTGAGTCTTGATGAAAATGAGTAAGTTTATTTTCAAAAATTTGCACAGCGAACTATATGATGAACAACATACTATCTATTATATTTGTATCATATAATTTTATATTTATTAATATGTTCCAAATAGCCGTATCCAATATTTTATGATTTATGATGTTCACATTAATTTCTATTACACTCTGTCTATTGATTTCATTCGGAGAACTAACCATTCCCTAGTATTCTATTATAGAATAACACTAGAGATATTTTTTTTTAAATTTACATTTAATGTTTGTGTTTGTTTCCTACTCTTACAGCATTGAAAATATTTTATATAAAGTATGCTTTTTGACAAAAAAAAATTCATATCTACACTAAAGATACAATTTTTTTTAATATATTTTGTTATTATTTCAGCAATATTGTGGTGAATAGCCACGCTATGTACTATGAAGGAGACATTCGACCCGTAGTTAAACACGTCCGACCCTACAAATCTTTACTTATAAGCCTGCCTCCTAAATCATTTGGATTTTGGGTAATCGCAAATATTCAAGTAGAAGCATGCCGTGAGCCAACAAAAGAAAATACTGAAAACAGTCCTGAAGTTATTTTAAGCGAGGAAGAACCACTAATAAGGAGAATCAAAAGATCGGCTATACCTAAGAGTAAATCAAATGATATAAAAGTATTGGATCTCGTTAAAAGTCACTTAGAACAAAATACTAATCCCCTTAAGGATCGAATATTAGGTATAAATCACGACTTGAAGAAAATACATACAATTTTTCAAGCCAAATTGAACAACAATGCTTTAAATAGACTTAGAAGAGAATCTTACAATAGTCATGAACACATTTATAAGAGGCGTGAAAGCAAACTTAAAAGAATCAGTCAAAATTTGCCTTTCAGTTCCAATTTAATACGCAAAATCCTTGATGTAACAGATGATTTGACCCGTCCCAAAGATATTCGTAAGAAAAGCAATAAAAATAGCATAATATCAAAAATTAATAAACGCAGACGATACACAGAACCTAGAGAAATGCAAACAAAGAAAAAAGGTTATGGTAAGAAAACATATTATTCGGAATCAGTAGCTTCTGATAATGGATTAGAAAATAAAAATAATAATTTAAATAAAGACTTGCAACTGCAAAGACTTGACGTCAGCGAAGACATATCAAGGAAAAGACGAAGTATTGCAGGGAACAATTTTTCAAAGCATGACGCCGCCGATTCATTAGAAAACGCTATAGAATTGGATAGTATGGAGAATAGAAAATATTCTAAAATTCTCAAAAAAGTGAAAAAATTGTCCCATCTGCCACTGGATCTTGATCTCAAAAATGATGATTATGAAGAAACAGATAATTTGAACACAATTGTATTGGAAACAAAGGTAGAAGATGATGGTGCAGTGATTAAAATAAGCGAAAATCCAAATTCTAAAATAATTTCTTCAACACTTGAAGACATAATATCATTATTCTCTAATATAAACAAGAAATTGAGAAGAGTCTGGGATCTGACAACATTTTTAGAGTAGTTTGTGTCATAGATTGTAAGAATTATTATTTGAATTGAATTTTTTACTGCGTGACTGAATATCGTATTAGTTTACTACTATAGTTTCAAATGTTCTCTTAACGAATATTATAGACTTAAAACAGAGTCTTGTGACATATCTCATTGCTTAGTAATTCTAAGTTTTGTGTAATAAAATAAAACAACAACTGGTGGTACAATGTAGTTTATTTATTATTTAACAACATGGTAGATACACCACTTTCACACTCGCATTAAGTTTATATGAAAATGGCTACCTCTAAACTTTATACATAACTAATAAGTAGTAAATAAATTTAACAATGCATTGCAACAGTTAGATATAAATCAATAAGTAGCGAAAAGCCTATTCTAGTACGCCACTACATAAGTGATAGAAGAGACAGTTTAAGTTTAAACTAATTAGTCGCAAGATAGGACCACAGAATGGCAGTCTGTCGGCCACGCTCGGTAAATGAGAACTTATCAGTAATAACAAGGTTTTCACAAAAGCTCAATCCGATTTATTTACCTAAAAACATTTTCAACAATAACCTTTTTCGTTTTCCTCCATTACTCTAAGTTAATTAATCGTGGATAAACTACAAACTTCTCTTTTTAATAACAATACAACATGCTTATGAACCAAGTTCATATCTGATTAATGGATTACGATTTATTCAATTACATTTTGTTATACACAACTTTTTAAATATTTATTTTAATTTCCGTAAACTTGCGATTTTAACACTAGATGTCACTAATATTAAAAGCTAACGCACTAGGTGATCTTAAATTGGCCAAATAACTATCCTACGTGAATGGGTGAAGCAAGTACCGGGACGATCGAGAACTCCAAGTTCTTTCAGACTAATTCAGTATAATATTAATCACATGATGGACTGAGAGTTTATCGAACCTTCCATGCCTTCACGTAAAATAGCAATTAATTTAATAAAAACAGAGACTTTTACGGACATCATAGACATTATAATTTTGGTAAAATATTATCCAAAGCACAATTTTTGCAGTCTGTGGTACTTGAACATCAGTTCCTTGATCTTCAAAATAATTTCTATTCTATTCGGAAAAGTCTACAAAATATATAAATATATATTATACTAACAATCAATTAATACTGTGTGTGAAGCTCTTGTGTTAGTGTGGTACGAAGTGTCGTTGTCTCTAAATTGTCTACCTACTAAGTTTTTGATTTATCAATCTTGTTACTTTTTATTACGCCTTTTATTGCATTATTTTAAATAAAATATTTTTCAATATCTGTTTGTCTAGTAAAATAAATACCTTAAAAATATGAGGTATTTATTTTATACTGGAAATCCGCACAAGTATACAGAGAAATCTCAAAGCTGTTGTTAATAAACGTTAGTAATTTGTCAATATTATGATGACGGCTTTAGATCAGATTTCAGTCATGTTTCAATTTTATATTGACTATCAAAACACTTTGATAGGCACGTAATGTACAAATTGATGTCCATTGGAATGAACTAAAATTATTTTAATAAATTTATTTAATTTTTTAAAGTACTAAGGGCTATCTAATAACCGCTGAATACGATGGTGCGAGCAGAGTAAAGCAAGACTTATTATAAAAGACGGTAAGTATTGGCATTGCAGGCCAAAAAGTCATACTTTCTAAACAATATAGACAGTATTAATATAAAAACAACAATAGTAACATTACAATACTTTACCCTGAGTACAAAAGTCATAAGATCAATCACTCAACAGATTTTTTTTTTTGGAAAAGTCAGAAATTGGTCAAATCACATAAGGTCTTAAAAATTACGGGGGTAAAAAATAAGTTCAAAATCACATGGGATATATCAAATAATGTACAAATATTTCTATACTATTCGTCTATACATAGTATATAAACCTCATTTTCTATAAATTATGTCATCAAATGAAAATGAAGTAATCCTCTAACTTTGAAAGACTTTAGGGCGTGAGTGTGTGGAATTGGTTTATTATATATATAGCTTAACAGAAGTGAAACTCTAAAAATATGCCTAAACCATTTGCTATCACCCAAATTCCTTTGTGTTAAAGCAATTATTTATTTACCGTTATGATTCGTTACACTTTACTATACACCAAACATATAAAGCTTTCTTTCATACAGTGGCTTTAAAAGCATCTACTATTAATCCGAGGAAACGTGTAAGAAAGACAAATGAGAGAAAACGACACGTCACACTTTCAGAGCTTTACAATATCATGCAGCCACACGCGACGGTCGAGCGTCTTTTTGAAATTAGTGACAGGTAGCGATTTTATTAATATACATTACATCTAAATGTCGCTACGTATCAAAATAATTCTCTAACCAACTATATCTACGTAGTGAGAGCCAACAACGAAGATTACAGTTCTATAGACAGAAAGAGGAAGAGAAAAAAGGGCAAGGTAGGGTAAGGTGTACAATTTTCTTGATTAAGATTTGAAATCATTAGTAACACGTAAATAAATAGTCAAAGTTGTTATTATTGGTCGATCAATACTTTGAATTTCTTATCCACGATAAAATATTGGCAGCAATCTTAATCCAAAATTCAAGTAAGTTACTGAAAATATGGAGTCGTTTTCAGATATTTTTTTCCCGTAAAGTAAATGTAAGTAAAAATAGTTCATGCCAAAATCATATAAAAATTCAGACGAGGTGGATTCTTACGCCTATTATTGTTTATTCCAAATATCTACGAACAACCATTTAGCTAATCTGTCATGCGCATACAGAACTATTACAGTATTATATGATTAACCTAGCCTAACACACATACACTGTGAAGATTTAACGTTTACCTTAATTATTAGAAATTGTGAAGTTTAAAATAGCTTATAGAGATTGGTCTCTTGACCTGATCCGATGATTGTGAGTTTAATGAGTTGCTAGAAGTTTTAGCGAGGCCTATTGAAGTAAGCTATGAAAATATATAGCGCGAAATAGGTATTTTATCTGAAAATATAGCTTTATACAGAATCAGAAATTATTGATTCATATTTACATTTTGTGTATATGGAATAGAGTAAGATTTTGCAAAGTTAGTAATAATTGACCTAAAAGTACAAATGAAAATCGCCATAACTCCAAGCTTTGGAATAAGAATGTAATAATGTTGAAGAGTGTTTTTCGAAGATGATGAAGTAGTTAAATATTAAAAAGGGAAAGTTGCATAAGTGCTAATGTGAGAGAATGGAAGGGCGCGAGCGGACGGGCCGCGTCGGGCGCACAGCGTTAGTTTATTTTATTCTTATATCACAGCTTTTGACGATAACAAATCTTTTGCATTTGCAGCTTAAGTGGAGTCTAATATTCGAACAATTATCCATTCTCCAATATAAAAACCTGCATTCCCATCCGCAAAACAACTCATAGATTAAGTTCCCGTACACATTTCTTCCTAAACGGACAATCTTTGGCTGGCGGATCATCATAAACGTACGACACCAATCGCTCGAAAAATTTACTCGCACAACATTAATTTAACTCTAAGCATAAAACATCGATAAACGTTAGATTCGCGTCAACTACTCTAACTGACAAAATGGAACAACAAGGTGTCGTATCTACAATATTACGTACTAAACCAACATTGATCTTATATTAGACATGCAAGAACAAAATGACAATGAACACGAGCGAGTCGTGTTCGATAACAACGATATTGTTACCTACGAATTACAATTTCGATGTGGACTTTAAGGCTAGATTGATAAGGTATGCTATCCTAACGGAATACTTGACACGATCCGTACACATTGCATAAGCGAGCATGCAAAAGATTTAGTGGCAAAGTCGAAGAGCTGAGAGAGAAGACGAAGAGCGCAAGCCACACCCAGTGCCAACTGCCGGCTGCCAACTGCCAACCGAGTCGAGGGGAATTTGGATGAAACAAATATTACAATCGAATACATTGTTATTTTAATGTAAGTCGGAGTCCGAAGGGAAGAGAGAGCAGAATTAGACGCGTGCAAGATTTCTTAAATTATTCGCGCTATTTATACCGTTAGTTGTATTAAAATTTTCATCTTTACACTTAAATAACAATATATCACAAGCGTTAACATATAAAACAGGTTATCCTAATGTCTGATCGCAGTAGCGATGACTTTTTGACCTAACGCATCAACGTGGGTCGGTTGTGTCGAGGCTCATTATTATGAATGTATAAAAATATTATTGCTTATTATCAAGCACCAACGCGCCACTAGCCAACTACGTCCGAAATAATTTAGAATTCGAATCTCTCCTACGAAATGTTTGAGCGAAATGGTTCTGAGGGTTAGTACTGTGTGTGTGTGATGTGACGGAATGATCAGCCTCGGCCGCGATGCTCACTGCATCACGCATTTGCTCTCAATCTGTGACTTCAGCTCGTTCACCTGGGTCTCGATGGTATTCTTCAATTCTGAAATATAATTATTTTTTTTATTTTTATTTAATAGTATCTATCTTAAATTTCACATACGCTGCCTTTAAGGAAACCTGCTTTACTAGGCCCCATATCATAACAATAGATTCAAGTGAAAAAATTACATTGCATTAAAAGATTTATTTATTTATTAAGTGCATCAGATAATGTATACTTCGTTAACTTTTACCTCCATTTTCATTTTCACTTTAAGAAAGGAATAATCTTACTTGTGAACTCATCCTGATCTTCTAGTTCCGCTTCAGCAGCCAACTCTTCGGGAGTTTTCTTCTTCCTCATCAGAGGATTATCTGGCTCCTGTTGCTGTTGTTCAACCATTTCCTCTTTCTTTGGGATTTTATACTGAAAAAGTATATTTTCAAGAAATATATTAGTATATTATCACAACTTTAAACTGAGCCAACATTAGGTAATTGTTTAGGTTATACAATTACATATTCATAAAAAGAAAACTAATATATACATAATAGAAAAACATATTTTTCATCCGGAAATACGTCTACTACTAAGATAACTTTTTATCTTTACATAATTTATTTATTACTATTATGTTCTCAAACATTAACATTATGCTTAATTTATCTTATGTTATAAATAAAATAAAGGAAGTTTATAGGGTACATACATATGTAGCAATTACAAGAGAACTTATAATATATATAATTAAAAGAGAGGTAGATTACACGATACAAAAAAAGAAGAGAAAAAAAGAAAAGATAATAATAATGATAAAACTTAAATAACACATAACAATTCTGCTAAAACTCCTCGGCGGTAGACCTCCATGGAGTCTCCGAAAATGTCCACCGAGTCATTTATATTGACATAATAACGCAACAGCTGTATAATAAGAGTTTTCTGTAAAATATATACAAAAATGGTCAAAGCCCAGTGCGCGCTTTCGCAAAGTGCTTGAACACAGTAAAATATTTTATGCCAATACTTTTCATAGCAAGCAATATCGGTTATGCTCAAACTCCACTAATTTCCCAAAGGGTTAAAGTTACCATACTGAAATATATTTCAATCTGCGTTACGATAAGTTAAAAAATACTTATAATATAACAGTATTTTGTGTACCAATAAAGCATTTTATAATTTCGACTTTGTACTGAGTTCTTCACTAACAAGACCTATTAAATATATATAACTAATAGAAAGCCACTGAATAAATAAATTGTAGGTGATGTAGGCACAAAAATTCGCAAGTATACAGCGCAGTATATATATACATATTATCAAATTACTCGTATATCGTATATCCTAAAACTCAGCTTTGGCTTATGGAGTCTCGCCCTCAGATTGCAATAGTGATTGGTTCTCATCTTTTGACAGTTTAAGTAAGTACCGTCATCATCTATTGGTGAATAAATATGTAAAGGCAAAATCATATAATCCTCTTGGTTTTAATGTCCAATTTGCATGATACTCTAATTTAATATTTTTTCCTATCCCTTCCCCCGGGATCTCATTAGTAGTATTGGGAGTTCCGTCTTGTCAACAAGTTTCATTAAGTTCAAACTTTGTCCCTGATTTTTGTACTACAAGCTTATTTTATATAACATTAAAAGCCGTACATAATACTCTTATGTAGGAAATAATACACACATGTATATAATACAACCGTTAGGTAGGCGCAGTTTTCGCGAGAAAACTTAGAAAATAGGATTTATATTTAATTAAACTCCGAAAATCACGTGATAAACATGGTTTTATATACAATTTTATATACATGTGTGTATAGTAGGTAAAAATATATATTTGTTTCTTCATGATGTCTAAGCCGCAAAGAAGTCAACCTGACTCGATTAGGGAGTCGCACAGAGACGGACTCCCTACTAGAGTCAATTTAACATCAAGGGGCTCTGCTTCTTTCTTCTTCATTTTTCTTCTTTTATTTGACCTACGAACAATTAATAGGTAAAATCAGAGATGTTATACTTATTGAGCACTGATATATATATATATATATATAAATAACAATATATATAACCAAACTACAGGAGTACGGTCCAAACAATTACAATTTGTGTAATGTCTAAAATATATTAAGAGGTTTTCGTTGCTATATCCAGATATATGTTTTAATTTTTAAAGGTCGTTACGTAATTATATTAAAGTTAACGCCTACTTAACATTTTCTGCTAGAAATGTGTAGAAAGGTTTCAAGGTTCAACATTGAGTGTATAAAAATATATAAGAGGTAACTAAGTTCTTGGATTATTGGTTTCAAAAGTATATCCGTTAAGTAGAGTGCTGCCGACAATTTATCCGGAATGAGATCGTAACGTGGTTAGTTCGCAATCTGGTGGAGATTGCACCCTAATACTTGCTAATAGACTATCGATGGACAACGGTACAGACAAAAATTGCTTTAAGCTATATATACTTGCCAAATTGGAACGCTCTTTACTACTATTTATATTAAAACAAATTTGATTTCGTAAAAATTATGAATTCTGTATATATAGATAAGTGAAAAGTTAATTTATTGTTGCGTATATTATTGTCTGATAATTAAAGAAATCTATGTCAGTATATACAATTTTTACAGTCAATTGTTTGACATGGCTATTAGTTTTTTGAAAATTTCTGTGTTAGCGTACAAACAAAACTACCCAATACCCAAGTGGGAATTTTGGGTTTTCTGTTTATCACAGAGTAAAGATACAATATGAATAATTGTGTAATTTGTCATAAGTAATGTACTAAGGGAGGCCATAATGGCTTGGCCCAGAATATTGTTTGGTTCGTACATGCGTTTATACGTACGTGGCTACAATGTTTATTATAGATCTAAATTCTTAGATGAGTTATATGATAATTTAAACACTGTTCTGGAATTTATTCATAACATAAGATCACAAGAATAAGTATTAAAAAGTCAAAACAAGTCAAAATTCCGTAATCAAAGTCATTGGATTTTTTCATGAACTTTTTAAAGATGATTTAAGAATGCATTAAATATGTATTAAATTAACTTAATTATCATATAAACTCAACTTTATAATAATAACTTTATAAAAATAAAGACTAAGAGTAAAGAATAAAGACTTCGGTCTAATTGCAGCGTTTTAATTAAAACTACTCATTTTAATATTGTCTTTTATTAACATAACTATTACTCATTTAAAGATAAACACTTTGTTAACGGATTAAGTTATGTATTTTACAAAATGTAAGTATATTACATTGTTTTAAATGTTTCCAACATTTCGCGTACTTTACAGCGAGCGCGCTTCAGTTATTCGAGTGAAATTAGGCTGATATAATTCATCTATCATTAATATGTATAGAATTTTTAATGCAATTACAATTTATCAGCTTTTGAAATCACCAAATTTCTAAAATATAATACATATAAGTACCCTGCGCAACGTAATGGAAACATTCCAACACGGGGTGATTTTTCTGCTATCCGTACAAGCGTGGAATAGGTATATTGATTTTCACTTTATTTGCGCAAGTTAAGTGTATCCATACGTTTAATAAAACCTTAACGCAAATATTTTACGACGAGAAAGTTACATTCGATATATTATTTACGCCTTCAATAGATGAGATACAAATATAGAACGAATAAGATATTTTTAGTTTTAGGCAAATCCAATTATAATACTCATTAGTGTAATTGAACAATTGAGTTCTTAACTTAGCCTGCGGTTTAAATAGACATCAATAATTTAATCGGATCCCCAATATATTGTTTTAATTCAAAATCAGTATAATTGGTATGGGCCCAATAATAGTATAAAAAGCGCTTTTAATACTATGTAAAAGCTTAGCGGGCTTACGTAATGCGTAGATTCCGTGACGGAACCGGATATATTTTTGCATTAAGTGCCATTAGATTACAGTTTATCGAAAGGTTGTTTTGAAGAGAATATGGTGACGCGACGACCTCGAATCGTCAAAGTCGTTGAGTATCTACTCCATATTCTAGATATTACGTCACAAACTTTTCCATGACAATAGGTTATTGATTGGGTATTTAATTTATGAATTCAATGGTGTATAAAAATCCAACAACTATGAGCGAATCAACAATATAAGAAAATGAGCGAACCATGCTATTTTTATTTCGTATATCCGCATTACATTGCGAGGCATTATTTGTACACGACTATTTGCAAATACTTTTCAATTCAATCGTTATCTAAAAGTCGTAAAATCTATAGTTAAATAACAAATAGTTCAACAAAAAGAAAATCAGTAACATTTCCTTCAATTGCATCAATCAGTCTAAGTATATAAACCCATTTGAGTTCATTTTGGTAAATAAATTACATCTTTTCACATCGTGTGAAGTTTCTAAGCATCCTCCTGTTAAGGGCTCGCGTCTGTAATGTGTTTGACCATCTTAACAACACAAACATAACACTTTACGAATTTAGTTTTCAATTTATCTTTGTGTATCAAATAGTTAACTCTATTCGTAGGTGGAATCTCAGTGTATCGAGCCTTTCACAGTTAATTTAATTTGATATAGGCGATTAGTGAATTTCAATTTGTTGTAAAATTATTATGAAAAAAAGCACTAAATATAGCTTTTCCGTCACATTTTGGAGTTTTTTAAATTTAAAGTTATAATCGTAATACTTAACGCAACATATATTTAAGAATTCATAAAATATAAGAATCATTATATTTCTTTCTAAAGTAATTTGTTTCAGGTAGTTTACCACATAGACGGTTCTATGTAGGAAATAGGTCGCTCACACTACATGAAAGTTGATCAAAGTTTTAATTGTGGGGTGTAGCCCCAGTCCCCATTGGGAGGTAGTAGTTACACTTAATTACTATATCACTACTTCAAACAGTTATTGTGCTGATTATTTTTGTGAAATACATAATAATAAAGTTTTCTGCGTAAATATTCTTCAAAAATAGTTTTAATTTTATAATAGATGTCTACTTAGCAATTATTGTTAAGAGGCAATATTTAAAACAATAATATCCTTATAATAAAAAGTTATTATGTTGTTACGATGAGTTAATTGATCCAATAATATTACAACTATACATACGAGCGTTAATTGTACGAACACAAATTCAAATATGTTTTTTTTTTTTTTTTTTTTATTTTTTATTATAATATTATATATTCTTAATATTATATTATAATTATAATATTAAGAATATCTACTTATGGGTAAAATACAGAATGGCGATCTTGCTTAGCTACTCTAATCTTGAAGCTTATTTGTTATATATTCCTTAAAAAATAAAATACCCAACACAAAACTGACTGAGTTATACATAGGTACTAGACTACTTCTCAAGTCTAAGATTGTAGCTTGTACAAGCCGTAACAATATTAGTTGTGGAGAGTAAATCAATATCTCCGAGTTCATCACGACGCGACAAATAACAAGATCTTAGGAAGTTTCATAGCGAACTAAGATGTATTTATAGTTAGTTAGTTACTAATAGAGTGCGGCTCTTTTACTATTCTGTAACTTTAGTTTGTTAGTAGTTTGATTGTTAAGCTATACTTTTTTATGTTGAAATATGAATCTATAATATAAATGAATATCTGTGTCTTGATCATCGTGTCGCGCTGAAACGACTATTATGTTTATTATTATATCAGAAAAAATTGAACTAAAAAAACTGTTATGTTGTGTGCGGTTTAACCGCAGTATTAATTACAAATTACTGAATTAAGCTGAATTCAATCATCGAATATCAATAATGCAGAATACAAAATTTCATCGTATCACCTCGTTGTCCGCTGTTCTATAACTGAGCGTTTCGGAATATACTATTATTGCCCTACCACATAATAGAGGTATTTCCGAACCAATATGACTTAGGAACCATAAAAGAGCGTACCGTTACTTGAAAGGCCGGTAGGCAACGCACTTCGAGTTTATGAGTCCTGTTTGCTCTATAAAGATTTGGTGTCAGCGACTGGCTTCATTCCATGAAAGACGAATTTAAGTAAAGTAATAATATGATTAAGATTTAAAAATGTATTTTAACTTGTATAATTAGTTAAATATCAATAAAATCTAATATTTGAAGACTTTCGTTTTTTAAAGATTTTCCAAAATCCTATTCAATTAAGGGAAATTGTATTTTGACGTTTAATTAACTCTGATAAGTGTTTGACTCTGACAACAGTCCGTAATTTCGTGTCCTTTCATGAAACTCACCAAATTTCGTTAGAGACCGTTTGAGCACAAAATGGCTACTAATTTACAGGAACTAACTTTTAAAAGCATCACACTTCATACCCTGTAATAAATATAGAAAGTTAATTTAAAGATCTTATAAGGAACTGTTTATATATTTACAATTATTAAAAAACCTAGCTTGAATTAGTGTTTTAAATCGAAACTTTTTTGTGATTTTAATATGTAATTACGAAGTCATTAATGTATGCCTAATGCAAAAAACTAATGAGGTAAATTAAATTACCTAAATGATATTTCTATTACTAGTCTAGTCCCATATTAAGAAGAATTACGACTATTTTGTACCACTTTCTTTGTCGTAAGTCGTTTCATGCACCCTTTGACATTAGGCAGCCGCCATTTTGTCGTAAATTGCCTCAAAATGGCGTTGGTCAAGTACCGCAAAAGAAATTACCTCCGAGTGGCTCTTTGCTGAATTCCGTTTGAAGGATTCCAATTGTTTTTTGGTTTACGACTTACGTGTTAATGGCGGGATGTAATATTTAAGGCAATAGCGAAAACTTTTTAGTGATTTTACGTCATAAACGTTGTACCTGGTTGGTTCCATGTTGTTCTATCTTATTGTTAAACTAAGACTATTTTCCATAATAGACATAATATGGCGAAATACCTTGTACATTAAGATTATACTTTAAGCATAAATACAGTACCTACAATCAATATGACTTGCTTATGGTTTCAGTGAATATTTATTTCGGAAAATTGGCTTAAATTTCAAAATACATTAGTGAAAATCTTCAATACATATCTACCTAAATTCATGTCCACTGACAATTTGCATAAGATAGAAATCTTTCCACTCCTTATACGAGTGTTTTAAAATGTTCTTACAAATTTTACACGAGAAACGGCTTGTTTAAAAAACATAACTTTGCAAAGTACATAAAATAATAGTTATTTTCAGCTATGGAAATAAGTACAGCCGTTTCAATGATATTTAGTTGTAATATTTAAAATGCGTCTACTTCAATCAAATTTGACAAATGCAGTTTGCAGTTTTTTTCAGCAACACATTCATGCAATACCTTCGGAAAAAAGTTTCTAAGGCTGGTATCATTTTTAATTGCTTGTCTCACATCATAATCAATAAGAAGAAAACTAAAATCATAAAAAAGAACTAAGGTTTAAATAGATTTGATTTCTACTCTAAACCCGTTTCAAAATTAAACGTTATATGGACTTTCCAAAAAACGTTCATACATTTCAGTTTGCAAAGCTGAATCGTTCAGCGACAAAGCCAATGACGGGCACAATTAGTGCAGGAAGCGGGTCAAGCGCACTTGTCGCGGACAATTTGCTCGTCACCCGAGTACCGGTGAGAGGCCTGGCGTTACAACACGTTTATATTCATGTGGAACTTTTAATTGTAAAAAAAAAACGAATTTAAAGCAGACGTGTTTTACGTGGTAATTTATATTATCAGGCATTTAATCATTGCCAAAGCTACTACTGATACTACTGCATTATAAGTTTGAATATTATAATATGACCGAATGAATATTATAATATTATAATACGACTTTTAGTCGCTTGATAGTATTCCTTGAATAGTAAACTATAGTTCAGTAGTATCTAATTGTCCCGGTTGATGTTTTATCTATGAATTGGATTTTAAGTAAGATATCATAAAACTATATGTATATGTAAATAAAGTCTTTGAACTTGTGAGAATTTGATTATTTTTCTAAAAAATTGTAACCCAATTGAGTTGTTGATTTTTCATAATTCTTAGCGGATTGTGCTGTGAAATCTTCTGAGCTCGAACGATTTAATATTGATTATTACCTAAGTTTCTCCGCTACCAAATTATGTAAATTAACGAAAACAACATGATTTTGACGTCATTTTGAGTATGCTTCTTTGCAGCTAAGCTTATAAAGAACGAAACTCACTTTATCCCTAATCTCCTGCCGCATCTTCTCCCTCTCCTCCTCCATTTTGCGGTGTTTCTCCTTGCGTCTCTCCTCAGCTTCACGGATGGCCTCTTGCCGTTCACGTTCGGCTTCTTCTTCCTTCTCCTTGTCGTCGCTGTCATCGCCGTCACCTCCAACTGCGCCTGCAAACAAATAATTTTGCAATGTATATTTGGTTCTTGACGATCTCTTATAATGAAGCTTACAAGAAAGAATTGTTTCTTTATCATAAAATCAATTGTAATGGTATTTGGCTAGTATAAAATATGTCCTCGAGATTTGAATATTGGTGATATATAATGTTTTATATAGCACGACCAGGACTTATAGTAGTTCTAAGTAACTTAGTAAAAGAAGATTCTCTAAGTATTTATATTATCATTCCACAAGTTGAGAAAGAAAATAAAACCATCTTAATCTGATGCGTTTCCACGTTTCTGAATATTTAAGCTTTTTTTTATTATTTTTCCGCATTTCATTGTATAGGTTAATTTATAGCGGCGTCGCGCCATATGGCAAGGAATTATTTCACGAATGCTTTGTTTTGGGATAATTAAAGTGTCTGACCAAAGCTGCTAGTGATTTATATGGGTAAAAGTTAAGAGTTTATTCCACGATCTTGGAATTATAGGTAGGTTACGAACAACTTGAGATTAACCTTCCTTCGTCTATAATTAACCGCACACAATTAGATTTGTAATATTATTTATTATAATATTATTTGTAATATTAAACTTACAGTGAAGTGAGAAGAGTATCATGGATAGCGTTTCACATTCTTAATGACATCATCGAAAGTTATTATGGGATTCTTAAATTGAAATTAATATTTTAGAATATTATGTATAATAATATTTTTCTGTTGGAATATGTATATATTTACTATATTTATGTGTTCATTTTCATATGCAAATATTTTTTGTATATTTGCGATATATTGGAGTGTTTATAAAAAGTAAAAAGTCAAAACACTGTCAGTGTTGAAGTGTCATGCAAATGTAGTTAAAAACTGTAAACAGAGCGGAATAACGAAAACAATAAAAAATCTCGACCCCGACGACGAATGCTCAGATTGACGTGTAATGGATTTCTCTCCCTACGTTCGGTCGAAATTCGATCGCTCCCGATTTGTACTAGTTTTATCTGGGAGCCAAGTGTCCTTTTAATAAATTTCCATACAAGAACGAATTATGAATCTATTCATATTATATTCTCACTACGAAGTCGCTTCTTCCTTGAACGTTGTTTTAACATTTTCCACGATTTTCACTAGAAACACATTAAATAGAATATTCTGTATCTAATGTGTTTACGTCAAGTCCTTAATGATCCATTGAGAAAGACAAGTTTCCATTCGTTGAATACTTTCAAGACATTGTTTGCTTTGATTTTTTATATCTTTGTTAGGCCTTAATCGTATATCAAAATTAATATTGTGGAGTTTGAGTTAGTTTTAAGGTGAGAAATGTAACTTATTAATATTCATCACTTGTTACAGTTTCTTCACAGTTTTAATCAAACCTTCAGTATAAATCAATTGTATAGGCGGCTGTGAGTTCCTGTACAACTCTATTACATTGTTAACTTTATACAAAAAAACTACCTTACTAGTTTTATGTATAGGCTGTTACCACACGACGTGCTCATGCAATGGGGTTAGGGTGTAGCACAATAGGTCATTGACCTCGGGAGGGGTAGGCGAGTGTAATTCACTGGACGACCGCTTACACGTAAATTGCTTGTGACAACACCGGAGGATATGGCAAATAATGTCGGCAAAGTTTAATCTTTATTCGCAAATTATTTATTATAATAGGTTCTTATAAAATTTAATTTCTCTAAGTATATGTTTAATGTCATAGGTATATAATTCTTTGTACTATGTTTTTTCATCAAATAATTCTACGATAATCTTCCCGCTACGGCATTGTAGAACTTTTTGCTACGGCGTAGCCGAAGTATTACGTCGGTTTGTAGCAAAATACAACAGATAATAAACAAATACCTAAAATATGAGATCGTCACGAGAATGATATATTTAAATAAAAACTATTTAATATTTCTATTCAATTCAATTTAAATAGATACGGGTATATCATTCCTATACTTTATCACCAATATTTAACCAAAACCGCTATCTAAAGAGGCCAAATATTTAATTGAATTATCTTTCTTTTGTATTAAATATCCGTACTCTCCTTTGAATATTCATTACTTAATTTGAATGGTAATCGTTTTTTTTCTTCAAATAGTCCTCTAATGAAATATTGATATCGCAATACCTAAAGGAAATTCAATTATTGCGGACAACTTATTCAAATTTTAATTATTTTTGAGAAATATGTTGGAAAGGACGCTTTAATTAAATTTGTATTTCATACATATTTATAGATATTGGATATTATTTCTTGTTATAAAGTTAATAATAAAATATATATTATTAAGTTTATAATAATACAAGTAGTTTTTGAAATCCTGTCACATTTTTAGAAGATATACCATAATTTATGCCTAACAATCTGAAACAATAATAATTATTGCACCAAATATCGTAATCTCATCCTCCTGGTGTTTGTGGTGGCCATAACTTAATAAATTTATCTCTAATCTACGACAGAGGCATAATATTATAGAACTGTGATCGAAATATTCCTATAAAAGATAAATTTTAACCTTCAAGGCCCTCAAGAAAAAGAATTATGATTTAATTAAAAATACAAGAACACTATAATATCTTATAAACTATATTAATATGTTGAAATCTTTGAAATTCATAGGAGCGGGACTTTATTTGACAAAATCTTGTTACAGTCTCAAAAGGAGCTTTACTTTAAAAGTTCTCAGTAGCTATAATTTTGTACAAAATATTCCTTTGAGTGAATAAAATCAAATCAACGAAGTCAAAAGTCGGTTAGCTGCGGAACAGCGCTGGAGCAATTCAATTAAAACAGAAAAGCCGCTGCGATATCTCTGTAATAGGTTGCTCTCTGGCACATCGGTCTTGTTTATAATAGCTATGTGGTCTATATAAAGTTTGTTCTGTGCTGTGAAATTTACAATAGTATTCCTTAGCTGAAACTGGGTTTAAAAATATTGTAAGATAAAGTAAAACTATTTTCAATCTTCACCTTATTTCTTCATTACAGAAAGAAATTAAATTACGTCAAATATGTGAGATAGGTAAGTATAAACGAAAATATAACAAGTCTTATTTCGCTATTTTAAAAAAATGGCTATATTGCATTTATACTAGAAAATAAATTCAGAGGTACTCATATGAATATTACTGTCCAAATCGTATCATTAGATAAAATATTTTCTTCGTCAGTTTAATGGTGAAATACTTCAATACTTAGGCACCCTTCCAACACGTAAAGGAAAACATCCAAACGTTCTTCAGTATTCACTTCGGTATTCTGGGTGAAGTGGAATTCCGATCATCTGACGATAATTATTCGTGCCCCCTCGATGTCGTAGCGCAGAAATTTAATTTAGCCAGGCATTAGGAAAAAGACGCCTGCGACCGATTCGATTATTAAGCGATAAAGGATCTGGTTATTCGTTTTGAAATGTGTTGTGGCATAGGGGAGAATGTATGTAAATTGCGTATGTGTGCAGAATTTTTGGCATGTTTTAGCAGTATTTTTTCTATCTCAACAGTGTACACGTTAACAATTAAAACTAAAATAAATGAGTGTAAGTAATTACTTTAGTCATTTACAAAGAGAAGATTTGTATTGGATTTTATGAACAAAAACTTTTAAAAATATCGTAGAAAACTTAAATAGAAAATTATGTAGCATTTTTACTAATTAAACGAAAATAATCTAACTATTAAATAACTTAATCATGAACCACTCCAACATACAAAGTATTTTTATATAGTCTATTAATTACGTTCGTATTAACACAACGAAACGTAATAGTGTTGTTTACAAAAATGGCCTTGTGTATCGATCGTAAACATAACGAGAGCTGGCCGACGTCGACACTGTCGTAAAATTAATTCCTGATATTCATCACACCCTATGTCACGAATGTTTTTCATCATGAAAAATAAACTTCATAATATCAGGTCATCGCTTAGTATAAGGAAACTTGTGTCTAGAAGTAACTTAGCTTCTCTTTAATAAGTAAACACATTTTTCTATTAAATATACTATATTAAAAGAAAAACCCTTGTTAAAAAATATTCCTATTACGCACATAGACTTGTCTGGGTTTAGGTCATAAAATATTTCAGTTTTAATAATAAATTTCAGGCGCTTGCTTACTATGTAGTGAAACTAATTTTATAAGCTTATTTTTATGACAATCTTATAAAATAAAAACTGGTGTATTAGTTATGACCAATTAATACTGTGACGTACACAAAACACTGAGTTGGGAGTATAATGTAAAAAATTGCACAAGGCTTACGTCACAGAGGTCAACAACTAAATCCTATCAAAAGTCAAGAACTGAAGAAACGTTTTTTGGAAACCTGATTTATCTTAACTAGGAAAGTGTTGAAACTTGAATGTATATATTTATATTATTTCAACGTTGAACTTTGTTGACGTGGATATTGAAGGATTAAATTACGTGTGTATTTTTGTGTTTAAATATTCCATTCCCCACAGAGACAGAAATTTGTTCTTCATAAGTAAGACGGCAAATTATTTTTCGTTGGCCTCGTGAACAGGTCGGTATAGCAATAACGATAAAACTCCAATTTACAGAGTTATTATACCTATAGGCAATAGGAATTAATTAATAGACCTAAATATCGTGTTTTTATATAAAATTGCTTATTTAATAATGGTAGCTATGGTGCATATTAAAGCGGCGATCGTTATGCATATAGCACGATATAAAATGACTCTCGGATTTAAATATATAGCATGATTTTATATTTATGACGTCATAAAAAGTGCATTAAAATTTAATGCGATTGTGATTGCTTGTTTATTGTTTCGGGGTACTTACAAAATCTGTTATTGCAGGCTTAGCTTTTAATTGACATGTTTTATGGATAATGTTGTCTTATAGCTTAAAATGTCAATAAAACTCACTTATTTACGATTTTTTATTTCTTAGTGACCGTTAAAATACTACGTCTCCTCACTATATCACATATGAGTCTAATATGTGATTATTAGCGATTATAATGCATTTTCATACAATGCAACTAGAAGTAATTTACACTAATAAAATCAATTTTATTGTATAATATTTTTCTTTAATATTTAAAATAACGAGGTGTGACACTTTATAGTACCAGCAAAGGTACCTAGGGATTATAAAAACGTAAAAAAAAGAGGAAAGTATATACTGTTGGTGTTGTGTATGTAAAGCATGACAAACTTATTAACACCTACACTTTATAAAATATTTATAATTCTTAGTAGTCTTCGGTGACGGCCCTATCTTTCGTTTGAATGGGCTTCGCAAATATCGATCTCTCTAATAATAGACTTGCCTCGGCAACGAGCCGCTGTTTATTTTGTCACAACCTTTTCACTTTAAACTATTACTTTACAATTCTATTTTATCGTTTTTAATTGGCACAGTTTTAACTGATAATATGGATTTGTGTTTCCATTATATTCCAAATAAAACCTTTAGCCAGATTTGAAAATATTCTATTTAAGAACTCTTAAATGCATTTTATCGTAAATTTAAACAGAGATGGATTATTTCTTTAATCCCATTCAATATTAATTTTTTGGCTTTTTTTAATTTGCCAGTCTATGTTAAAGATCTCTATTATATGTATTAAAAGTTTTTAAATAATTTTAAATGATGATATGATTTAATATCCGTTTGAATAATTTTCTTTTTTATAGTTTGATTAATTTAAAATAATTTATATAAATGTATAGTTATATATAAGTAACCGTAATAAAATAAAGTAAATAATAAAAAGTATTTAAGAGTTCTTCTGCGTACAGCTCTGAGTAATTACTAAGGCAAAGAAGTTTTAAAACAATTGAGGTTAATACGCTTAAGTAACTTCGAGTCGATTTGATGTTAAACTAATTTTTTATAAGACATTGTGCATTTATAGTAAAATTCTGAGATAATTTTGGGTGTAATAGTTACGATATTAATACTACTTTTTCTATGTATTTCATTATGTACCTCACTATTGTTGTATTTCTTTGAAATTCTCGGACTCTGTCTGATTCGGTACACAATCAGGAAATCTTCTTCTTAATTTCACCAACCTCTCTTCGTGTACTAGGCAATTATAAAGACAATGTAAGTTCAAACGAATTGTATGTTCTATAATGAGCCCAGTTTAAAAAAGCTGGGTTTTATTACAATACTTGAGAATAATTACTTATACAAACCTGCATTATTTAACTCTTATAGAGCCGTATTAAAAGTGTATTGATCACACTGGATTCATTTCATTATGTTTAAATTTAAATAATTCCCAATAGAATATACGATTAGAGCATTACAAAGTCAAAGGGTTTTTATTATGCTCTTACCTCTCTTAAAAATACCTTTATGAAAAATTTACTTCATTTAAAAGCTTTGTTTATGAATAATAACCTTATATGTAATATTATTTCATAAATATTTATGCTATGTATCAGTAAATTAAATCTACCACAATCCAATATAAGAACAAATAAAATCCAGTGTTTGCTCAACAGAGTATTCACATAACGTATGGCGAGTATCATCGCTATCACACAACAATAATTTACCGCCGCGGTGATTACGTCACGTACGTACCTATTTGGGGGACGAACTTGGGGCCGTACTAACGATCCCGTTTCGTAAATGAAAAATAAATAATCAAGTTCAGTTTTGGTTATAGATTAATTCAATGATTAGGAGGCCTACAAAAATAGTACAATTAAAAAGAATCTACGAGTATAAATATAAGAAGAATGATTAAGTCTCTTAGAAGAGGAGTCACATTATGAAATTGGAAAAAATATTACAATTTTGATTTGCTTTCAAGAAGTTGTTTGTAAATTTTAAACACAATGTGTTTAAAATACAGATTTTCTGTTAAACTGTATTAAAAACATGTACCCTTTCGTCGTATTCATTATAAAGTCCGGCTCCTCAACTTGGAGAGAAATATTAATTATTCAGTATTCAAATATATTGTCCTCGACCGAGCGGTATCGTGCTTGCGTTTCACTATTTATAGCACAACTACAATAACAGGTTAAATTTAATATGGTTTTTGTTTTTAATTATAAATTTAAAAAATATTCTGAAATAACCTAATTTAAATAATTATAGCGTAATCTTAACGTATCAAATTTATCAGGATTCTATTTTTTATTTAAAGACTTACGGTTCCCTTTTGGCTAAGAATGTATTAAAAAAAAAAAATGATATATTAAAGATCATTACTATCATCATAGTATAGTGCCGGTAGACGGGCTTAAGAATATTAATATTATCTTCAATTTTTATGTTCTTTTTGATATATTTCAGTGAAAATTTTAATAACAAATATGTATTCAAACCTGAATTTCTTATACTGATAGCTACATATAAACAATTCATTTCATATTTCGTGTTCGCAAGTGAGTGGCAGCAGTAAGAGATTTCACGGAAGTGATCCTTAAAAGCATGGGCTCTCTTAAAATAAAACTTGGCGATTAATAGTGTTTTTGACTTGACGAACTACCAGCACGTTCTATTTTGTCTCATATTTAATAAATCAGGTGATACACATCAACTCATCTTAAATATCAGTTAGGTTAAGAAAATAAAAAGTTCTTTTAAAGTGAGCTTATTTAACTAGTCGGTTCCTCAACATGACGGGGAAAGTGTTAGTAAAGAGACAGATGCGCAGGGATACATTTGTGAACTAATTTTTCGGCAAAACACTTTATAAGCTAACTTTTTATCTTACGGTGTAGCGATCTATCATCGGAATATCAAAGGATTTTTGTAATTGTAGTATTTATACTCGTCAAATAAATACTTGTAGGGAATAGTAAATCATAATCAATCAACGATGATTTATCTTTTTGCATTATTATAAGGCTTGTAAAAGAAGTGTGTAACTAATATTACTAAATTTCTGACTAAAAAATTGTTCTTTTAGATTTAACAGCTTAACAACTATCCTACGAATTTTTCACGGGTGTGAGCTTGAAAGGCGAATTTTTGAAACGCTTCAATAGCACATTGTCAAAATACGCTTCTATGAACAAATTTTGTGTGACTATTGTGCCTGTTTAAGCGATAAGAAATCCATTTAAAGGCCCCTACGCAGGGAAAATGATATAAAGGAATGGAGAGTATGAGAGTCAATGCCTATAGAGCATCAGCTCCAATATCTTCATCTTCTAACTTATTTGCGCTGCTGACGAGGCCTGACAACAGCGAGACATTTTCGATTATGCGACTACTGTGTCTTCCTACTCCAAATATTGTTATGTTAAATCACATCCTATATGTGATTTAACACAGGAATTCAACGCCAAAAGATGTTTACAAGTCACAGAGACTTCATTATTAAAATAACACAAAATAATATCAAAACATATTTCTTAGAATATGAGAAGCAAATCTTTTTATAAAAGTATTTACAAAATACCTTTCGGTAAGATCTCGTGTGAATACACGTAAGCCTTTTAAAGCCTATACCACAAACAGGATAACGGTGAAATAAACATATTTGAAAGTAAGATAGCGAGAAACTCAGAATTTTCATAAATGCTTTGTAGTTGCAGTGCAAATGTAAATATGTAAGAATTTTTAATGCGGCATAAGTTATAAAATATTATTGCTTGCTTTTATCCTCGGGAATGTTGATTTATGATGGGCCTATTCTATAATTGACGACAATTATAGACTTGTTAAGCTAAGAAGAGAATTGAACTTTATCAATAAAAACTGATAAAGAATAATGAAGATATGAATTATAAACTGAAAAGTAAGTCTTAATAACCCCTATGGCGCAAATGAAGCGAGGCAAGTTCAGATTTTTTAAATTTGGTTAAAATCAAATAATAATAATCACCAGAAACTGGGCGTGAGCAACCCGGGTATAATGTAGAAACTCGGGCGCAAATCCGTTCACATTAATTCCACGTTTTATTGTACTGGGTTCTATCAATATTTAGGTCACGATCAGTAACCATTTGTTTGGACGAATAAAGCGGAAATTTCTACATTGGAACTTGAATTTTATGTTCATTGAAATTGCGCTTTTGTATTATTTTAATTTTTACTTCGAAATGATTCAGGTACTGCGTAATTGAAAAACCATAATTGGTTTTTTAATATCAATGAAGACTGTTTGTATGGTAAGTATAAATAAGTTATGGTTGACTGATCCTAATGAATAATATATTTTTACTTTAACTTAAGAAATATAGCTGTAGAAAATTCTATTTGTAGTTTGGTATTGGTGGAATTTTCCACCGCGAAGTATGATAGTTATTGACCACCAAACGTTTATTTATGCTTATTAACGAGTTTTACTGGTTTATTCTTTATGATGTTAGTTTTTCATATGTATTACAATTTTACACCCGGGATATGTTTTATTAAAAAAAAGGCCTTGTTCGATAATTCTTAAATACAATAAAGAATAGTTCGCTCAAAATATAAATATTTAGCATATTATATGCATACTAGATGAATATTGCGTGTAGGTACGTTCTAAAAAAACTTTACGGCTTCCTGCAGTATTTTGTACGTAACCTTTGACCTGTTTATGTTACACTCGGATAAAGTAAGTCGGTATAATTCTAGCTGCGATGTATATATTCATTAGTATAGTTATAAAGCTGTTTCTCATATAAACACATAAATGAGATTAATTGATGAACAGTTAACTTTATAGAATGGAATTTCAATTAGTTTACTTCAATATCGTTAAATGCCGAACGCTTTAAGTAATTAAGTCCAATTATTCATGTATGTTTTGCCCCAATCGAATAATTGCATTTTGAAATGGGGCTTTACCTTATCTAAGTTTCGACATTCGTAAATGTGTGCATTACAATATTTTATCATTATTATTAACAAAGTGGTTCTTACACATGTTTAATACAGGTATTCACACTTCTTTAGTCTCGTCATTACAGAAATATCAGACAATTGTTAGTAAGGCCCTTCATTTATTAATTTATAAAGTGTTATATACAAAATAATGTTTTGAGATCATTAAGGAGAGCGGACATCGCGGCGGGTGGGGCTATAAACTGGACGGCTACTTAGCTCCATTTGCCCGTATATATTTCATACAAGCCACCGTTTTAATCCACGTCCGCTAAAAGCTTTCTACTGTAATGTTTGGTCAGCTCTCACTCTGAAACACAATAGGTTAGACAGAGAGAGAAAACCTTTTGTGTTTTTTCTACCAGTCTAAGATTTGCGAAGCGTTTTCTAGATTCTTTTATATGACGCTTTGTAGGGCCTCGGAAGAATTCGAATACTCAACCGGTTATTTTATTTTCACGGTTTAAGCTTTGTTTTAAAAATTCTAAGAAAAATCTAATATATTTTAGTAGGTTTACCCAATTCATTATATATAATAAGCTGTAATTTAGCTTGTGTATAAAACCAACGTAATATGTATTTATTTCAATAAAAAATCTAACTAAATTTTATTTTTTTAATTATTTACTTTTAATTCTTACAAAACAGTCGCTATTCTATTTGCAAGAATGCGCTATGTAACGCGTAGCAACCTCCCGCTTCGTAGGCGTCTACGGTCATTTAATGCGGCTCGTAGCATACTTAGAATGGGCTACGAGTGTTTGACTACGTCTTTAGACATTGTTCACTGTACTCTGTTATTCCAACTACTAATATTTTTTATCTTTTGTTGGAGTTCATAATACGCTACTCATACTAAGTATTAGAGTCTCATTAACATATGTTACGTGAAACAAACAATAATTATCAAGAACCTTTGTATACTTTCGTAATAACATCACTCTCTAAAATATTTTGTTTTTTGAAGCGCGGAAATTATTTTTTTCTTTTGAAATGACTTGATGAGAAAAAGTAGATGAACATATGAGAATGATCTTGCCTTAATTCATTTAGATTAACGTTATTCAAGAAATGAAACAACAAAATAATATGCCGTAATAACACTGCCGTAATTGTTAACGTTTTAAATTTAAGCTTAAATAATATAGGTTAAGCAATAAATTATAACGGGCCATTACATCCAGGGTTCAGCACAGTAAGGTCTAACCTACTTGGCTCTTTGCCCAACTGAGACCCCTACATATTCACCGAACATGCTCACCCAGATCTCTACATACTCGTAGATTCAGCTTTAACGATAAGGTTTCTTTTGATCATAACCTTTTAGGTGGCTGTAAATTGACTATAAATGTCATTGCCTCGATAATAAGTTTTAAATTTAAATTGAATATTCTCGTAAATATAACTTCCTAACTTTTTCGGATTTCACATATAACTTGGGAGTTTAATTCATTATTCCCGATACCATACCAAAATGAACAAATTGTTAAGTGACCATAAAATTTGTAGCCGTAGGAACCCATTTAGAAGATTGGTTTAGTTCTACTCGACTCTACTCTTAATGAAGGCAGTCCGCAAATTAAAATATTTATTGAGTTAAGTAAAAACGGCCGTAATTGAAAGTGGCGCATAAATTAACGGAAGAACGAATCATATTTTAAAAAAGGAATAAATATAGCACCGTATTAGAATCAACTAAATATTGTGTTAAAACAGTCAACTTTAAAGTTTACTTACCTAAGAAATTCATCTTGCTTGCGTTTCACTTATCCGAGAAAAAATACCAAGCCTATCTACCAACTCATAACATACTTAGTTCAAATATAAAAAAATATTTTTATTTCCCTAATGAGCACCAAAGTTTTCTATAGAAAATACATGATACGTATCGTTAACTAGTATACTAGGATAGATGAAGAGAGTTGGGATCTCGGAAAATTACATCGTGTTCGCGACACGACCGACCGCCGCGGATAACGGAAGGCCAATGCTGGAAATTCCGTCAAGCTGCGCTATTTATGCCGCCTCTAACGCACACCAGCGTTGGGCATGCGTTCGGGGCACTCACACCAGCGAAAAATTAAGTGCGAAGGGAAATGGAGGAGCCATTGTCAATCTGTAATGGGGAAGGAAAAGTTGGTTCCTGTCAATTTGTGTATAATGATTGTAATTGCCGATCCCGCTCTAATCATTTATGCGGATCTCCTGGGCGTTATTCAACCCTAGTTCTTTTCACAAAAAGAGATAAAAAAGCTTCTAAAACGGATACGATTCAATGATTCCGATAAATAAAGAGTAAAGTAAGAAAAATTGGCCGTATATTTTATTCGCCATTGGTTGAATGTGTGCGTTGCGCATGTGTAAGAACAAAGAGGCCGCCGGCTATAGGCGTGGCTTTGTGCTTGTGTGTGTGCATTAAATCTTTTATAGGTCGATGCATTAAGTAATTTACTATAATATCATGCATTTGACAGAGTACACTGGAAATATATTGCAGCCTCGTTCTAGGGAAACAAACTATTCGGTTTACACAATAGTGAAATTTAAGATTACAAAGTAAACAAAGGAAATAATTTCTTTATATATTAATTATTATTATTATTATTATTTATTCTTTATTTCTTTATTATTTATTTCTTTTTATTTCTTTTATTTCTATTCTTTATTTCTTTCTTTTCTTTTTCTTTATTTATATTTGTAATACGAGTAAACACCCATTTAAATTTGTACTTATATAGCAGTAATTATAGCATTATTGTGTAACTATCCGTAACATGTTGCTACAACTGACCCAATAGTGTAAGACGTTATCTTCTTATTAACAGTTTAATTACAAGACTGAGAATCAATAGATTTTTAATCATATTAAAATTACTTATTTGGGATATATTTTTCGTACAAAACTATATACTGCTATATCGTTACGAAAAATGACAGCATTTTCTTATGAATAGTATCATTATAATTAAAACAAAACAAGTTTATTAAAAATAACTAGAAAAATTGTTACAGAAGAAATATCTTCATGTGGGAATTTTTGCGTTGGTACAGAATTGTCTTTCGTCTCAAATATATTTCTTGTCTGTTAATATCAATTTACAATTTCACAACAGAATTATTAAATTATTGAAATCAGAATTTGTCTTTCTTTCTAAGTCATCGTAGTTGTATTTAGCTGTCTGTTAATATAAATTAACAATTTAATAACAGATTATTGAAATTAGTAATGTACTACTACTGAAAGTGTTTGAAAGTCATTCTTAAGGAACTATTCATAGCACGCAATTGAATATAGATTAATAAAGCACAAGAATTCAGATTGTTCCACAGCGGCGTAACGAGAGCGTGGTATTTTAATATAATATTCAAATTCACTGTATGAATATATAGACGTCGCTTCTGGCATTCGTATAAGGATATAATTATGGTGACCGATCTACATATTATTAAATATGTTACTGACGTTTTTGAGTTTGTTAAAAAATATGACGTTTTTTAAGCAATATGAATTCGGAAGTGAAAACTATGTAACATTGTAGAAGATCCTATGGTTATATCTTTGTTTTAAGCCAATCAAGTGGGGATATATAGCATTCTAGGTATTAATTTCTTATCTCACACTAATCAACTCAAACCTACAACTAGAACTTTGATTGTTCAGCTGACGTAAAATAAAGTTTACATAGAGAATGCGAGAAAATTTTGGGACTCAATTTATTAAATTATTAACAAAATTTTTATGATAATAACGATATGATAAAAATATGGTGATTTTTACGCATGTAATTTTTTTTAAAATATGAAACATTAAATAATGTTTGTGGCGTTGATATGCATTCGCTCAGATCGTATAGCAAAAAGAGTATCGGTCAGTATAAATTTAAAATGAGAATTGATAGATTTAGGTCGAATTTGTATCGATCTAAAATCTGTACACGCAAAGCTTCATGACCCACTAAAATATTAAAGGACTGATTTCACATTTCTAAATTTTATTTTGTAACAATGGAAATAAGATCTCTACGAAAATAATTAGTGAATGTTAGGCATAAACTGTGTTTCAATAATATTATAATCTACGCATATATTTTTATTTTCAACAAAATATATATTACTAGCTGATCCGGCAAACGTTGTTTTGCCATACATGTGATTTCAATTTTCAATTAATAAATAAAATATGTAGCATTGTATGTATTTTTGTATGTTGTACCATAAAAAAAATAGAAACTAAAAATTTTGTCTAAAAAATAAAATAAAAATTAGGGGTGGATAAAACTTAACATTTAGGGGGATAGTGTTGTCGATTCTCAGACCTACTCAATACGCTCACAAAGTTTCATGAGAATCAGTAAAGCCGTTTCGGAGGAGTTCAAGTTCAAACCTCGTGACACGAGAATTTTATATATTAGATAAAGCAAATTCAAATTCATATTTTTCACTTGCATAGATTAAATCAATTCTGAAATCTGCTAATGAGTTTAAAACACAGTTTTCACAGAAGTGGTTCAGAGCTCTATTTAAGTCATGGCATTGAACTAGTTACTCGCACTTCAGTCGCTTTTCAACTTTAAACCGTTTCAATTTAGTCTCGTATATATTACCGATCGTTTTCACCCTAATTCGAGAGTTCCTTTTGAACTTCTGTTCAAAACTTAGATAGTCTGCCAAGTTTGACTAAACCGATGGCAAGAAAAGGAAAAAAGGTTTCGCTTTAGTGTAAAGTAACTCGTAAGTTACAAGAAGTGCCCATAAGTTAGTAAATGTTGACAGTTACTGCCTAATAACGCGGTTACCTTAATAAATAAATTGTGTAATTAAATTCTAAATATGGGTTAGTCTTAAGTATTTTCTTTGTCGTATAAAAAAGCTGAACCGCAAGTTTCAGAAGTGAAGTTATTAATTTTAATTACCTAATTAATTTTAATCTGACTTACCGTACCTACCAATATTTTCCCCGTTCTGATTAAAAATGGTTTTCTTATGTTTCTCATTTAACGAAATAATATATTAATAATTCATAGACTGAGCCTTCTTTAAATGTCTATATAATAAACTTATTTAATAAAGACCAAATTGGTTTCAATAGAATATTGAGAACTATACCCGTCTCGTTCATTCTCATTATGAAAGGTACACGCATCCTGCTCTAAAAACAGAATTTATGTGTAATGAAAAGTTAAGTGATTTGGAAGGGTAGCTGTAATGGCCTAGATATCGCCGAATTCACGCGTTATTGCTAAAATTTGTATAAATTTTCGCCATAAAGGCTTGAAATTGGAATTTAAACGCTGTTAGGATGTATTACTAGATTAAGGTGTGTATATATATACTATAATACGTACATATTTTGAAAAAACATACGTCTATGCGATAAAATCGTATTTTGCAAACTTGAAAAATGTTATAGAAAAATTTTCATTTATTCTGTATCATGATGTTATTTTATCTACTGCCTTAAGACTTATTAATTTGCACAGAATAATTTTCAGCGCATTTGAAAGGAATCTTAGTCTCCTACTTATCATATCAAATTAGTTTTTTTTGAAACAAGAATGCCGCTTTGTTTTGTTGTTGTATAGAGAATATATTACTATATATTGAAAAATACACCGTTTTTAAAATATAAATAATTTACATTTATTATGATACCAATATGACCAGTAATCAACATGTTATAACGCAAATAATTTTTCATATTTAAAGTATTTATTTCTGGAAAACATCACGTAGTAGATAAATTTATAAAACAATGCTAACAATGATCGTGTTGAGATATAAAACTAAAATCAGATCTTTTTTATCACACTACCAAATGTCAAAAATGTCACTAGATATTTTCAATTATTAGAGAAAATTTACTTTTACATATTATCGTATACTTCGCATCTTTTGAATTAAAAAAGGGACCAGCATTCGAAATTAACTTATTAATGGCATTCTGAACTTAAAAGATGATATTGATAGTTTACGAAAGCAATTTCGGGGGAAAACGCGTATAATAGTCAGCGTATTTATATAGTTAGCGTAGATGTTGATATCAGGTGTTTCGCAGTCGGTAGTGAAAGCGGACGGACGATAAAACGACCGCCACTCAGCATTGATTTCATTTACAATTCATTTGATTTAACAGAGGGTGCCTTGCCCCAGGGATGCTACGGAAAGGTTTTATGTTTATAAATCGAGAAAAATTGTAAGCTATTTGTATATCCTCATTCTCTTCATTTGTATTCGTCACCTCGATACGGTGAGTTGATTGTATCACTATCAATAAAAACAATTAAATAATAGACAAATATTTCGAAACATCTAAAGAACTACGAGCAAAATAAAACCGTTTAAATATATTTTACGACACTTGGAAGATTCAGATGAAGAAAATTCTATTAATTGGCCTGTAACAGCCCTAATCCTGTATAAGGTTACACAGCACAAGTGGTCCGGGTAAATACGCTTTCTTATTCCCCCCTTTTCCCTCCGGACACTCCGCCGCCCGCGATAAGTGTTAATGGTCTGTTTGCTTTGCTAATTAGAATAGCTTTTGTCTTTCTGTTTCGGCTTTATTTTTCACATTTTGGTGTACTTACGTAATCATATTATATGAAACATTGTTTGTTTAATGTTTGCAATGTTTATGTTATTATATTTTAGGCTGCTTTATAATAGGCTACTCTAGACTCACCGATAACTAATGTCGAGTAATATAACGTAGAGAATAACGTTTACATAAGTATGTACAATTTCTATGGTGGGGAACCATCGTCATTTAGAAATGTACCAAGACATTAAGAATAAAAAAAAATTCTATCTACATTCGTTGATTAATACTGAAACTTTACATGTCTATATACTTTTAATAAAAAAATTTTAGATTTGTGAAAACGTTTCGTAACTTTATAAATTCGCATAAAAGATAACGAAAATTCGGTCACGTCTAATATAAATTATAAAGGAAAACACGACATATGCCAAATCCTTCTAAAATATAAATACATTTTTAAGAGGGCAATCCAGCTTGTAGGGACCAAAAAATAAACTGTGACCCGTTCTGCCATAGAGTCTTGTTTGTGTATTTAATTAAAAATAAAAGAAATTCCAAACAAAGAGTACAGAGGTTGCGAAAACAAAACGAGCAATTTAAATACAGTTCCGTGTGCCTTGTAATAAAACCTAATTGCTCATTTGGGGCTGTAGTTCCAGTCGCAAGTTGTTTGTTTATGTCTATGTTGATTAGAATAGGTTCTATGCTATTTATTGAATATACGAGTTAATTGAGATTACTACACAACTTCGAATCTATTGATTTTGGAAGTTAAAACACGTGATTAATTTAAAATCCATAAACATTAAATTTCTATTATAATTTTTAAGCCTCATTAGATATTTTTCATAAACAGGGTTTTTAACGTTAATTTTTTAAAGTTGTTTTAAAGAAACTTATAGTTGTTGTAATATTTTTCTTTTATTAATTTGAATTGAATATAGTATTTATTTAAATAAGGTCCACTTTCTTGCTTAAAAAGCGCTTCGAAAATAAAGAAGGGAATATATGATTACTGTAAAAAGGTGCTAATGAATACATTAATCTTAAATTATAGACATACGCTGTCGCGGCCGTTTTTAAGAATTTTTAAAAAGAAAGAACTTCGTCCAGCACTTTTATCGTGTATGTAGCTCGATATTATTTGCTTATAAAATAAATAAAAATGTTCAATTCTACCCAACAGCTTCTGGAATAGAAGCGTTAGAAACATAGATAAAAATAATATTTACGCTAACACAAAAAGAAATGGTAATGGTTTTCTTAAAGAAATGAAGAAGAATTGTTCACAAACAAAGATTAAATCGAAACAAAGCATCCAATCTACTAAATTAATCTATAAGATTCATATTAAGAATAAATAAATTTTAAGAAACAAATATTTCCACTAATTAAGTTTCTTAGTAAAATGTATGCTCGCTTTAAAGACTTCTGAGATGTGTAAAAGAATACATTCGCTAGATAAAGTGCAAAAACACATCCTGGCAATTGCAAGGAAAATAGTTTGGTTTACAAAGCTCGTTGCCTTAGCAAATAGAATGCAGTAGAGTGGGCTGGACGGAAAAAGTTAACGTAGACGGGACGTACGTATCAAATTAGCGTATATTCTATCCGCTATCAGGCTGAGTGGCCGATAGTGTGCGATGAAAGTGATAAGCTCATAGCGATTTAGTGGTGATATTTTGAATTTATTTCACTAATTTTCGTCAGTCAAAAAGTGGATATATATTTGAAGGTCATGTTAGATTCGCTGCATACTTTTATCCACACCCTGTCACCTTTCAACCTTTACAAGTCAAATTTCAAGTTTCAACTTAACTATATTAGTCGTAAATCAAAGCGTCGGAACATATAGTCTATTAATCATTTAAAGTATGAGGCGAAGAAAATTATCTATTTGCATTCGTCTTATTACATGTAAAGCAAATTAACCGAGTCATCGCTTGCATTTTACACCGCTTCGTATTTTCTTTCACGTTAATTCATTGACGGAGAAGCTGAAAGCTTTCTCTGGTTTATTTATTTACAAATTATTATTATTTAAAGTCACTATTTGTGATAATAACTATATAATACATGATGAACGTTTGCTTGTAAGTTACAAAAATATCGTATTTTTAGAAATGCTTATAATGTTAAGGACAGTTTGTAGAATTCTATACGTAAGGAGTTCTGATTTATAAGATTTTCATAGGTCACTAATTAGAATTATTATCTTTTTTCCAGATGACTAAAGGAAACTTTTAAAATGGTATTCATTGCTTTGAGCATCCAGAGTTAACCCGTACAGAGCCAAAGCTATCTTTTGATAGTATGAATACGAAAAAAAGAATGTATCACGTCCGGGCTGAATTGGTTCAAGTTGAGGTCTTTTGGGATTTTTGCAAACAAAATCGTCACCACATATTATACTGTTTAACTGAATGAAGTAGTGAACATAACTGGAACTCAAATATCTTCATAATCCATAAGTATAAGCAGGTCTTGTTTGACTCAGCTTAACGAGCCAAGGAGCACGTATAATTAATGAGTCTTTTAATGAATATCTTTCACATACAAGATATCAAAAGCCTCAAAACTTGATATATAAATATCTATTCTGCATGCTTTTGAATGGTAATATAAGTAGTTACTTTAGATGGTTTAAAAACAATTTGATGTCTAAACTATTGAAAAAAAATTAAATGATTTAAATTATTATTGTAAAAGTGATATTCTAATTTATAATTATAATATTAGGCATGGATTAGTAAGCACCATAATTCCATGTTTTAGCTTAACTAGCAAAGGCTTCGCTTAACACAAGGCTTTGTTGAAATAATACCAAAATACAGCTCTCAAAATAGTTTCTTGTTTCACACGGTCCCACCATTGAGCCTACAGGGAAGGGCTATTAGCGAAAATAGCGCCAGTGTCATTTGGCGCGTTACGGTTCGCAAATACTCGTACGAGTGTGTATGGTAAGTTTCTCTTTTTATCAACATCCACGACTCTGACAGAATTATAAGATAATTTTTTTGTTTTTATTTTATCACTTTTGGAATACAATTTAGTTTGCGAACAATACAAACGTCGGTGAATCAAACGGTACTCAAAATCTGTAAATTATTGTTTACGAGACTCGAGTTAGCCTAGTGATTCAGTGAACAATTATAAATCACTTTGAATTTGCATTTACAAATTCGAAACGTGTCGTACTATCATTAACAATTCAAAAGCCCAGTCGGGCGTAGTTAATACTTTCAGGATGTTTTTGTGTTAATATTATTTTATTTTAAGTTTTACACTTGTTGGAAAAAAATGGATTTTTTTAAGTGTTGTTATTTTCATCCCTCGTTTAGGAGTTATAAGATTAGTATGTTTTCCTTCCTAATTCCCAGATTCCAACTAAAATTAAAGCGGTAATGTATCTTCTTAATGCACCGGTATTTAAGAAGGAAGCGCCTGTATTTTTTAAACTCTATATAATATTATGTACTTAAGAGCCACTACAATTCACAATGGAGTAACGAAATAACGGAATCACAGCATAATTTCGTCCATAGTGATCCGTCATCTTAATTAATTATACGTATAATTAATCACTGGGGCGTGGGTTCGGTACTAGGATAACATCATAACGAAGGAATTCATTTAATAACCCTTTATTCGTTATTTCTGCTTGCAGAAACCTTATTAGATATAATTAACCTAATGGTTCAATTATAACTATGTTACATCGGATGCCCTAAGTTATGGCGTACTTTAGGCTACTCGGCATTAGTACACAATATTCATCTGGTAAGAGTTTAGTAACGCTTATTATTAGATTTCGATAGTTTGTTGTGTATACTGTATATGAGAGCGAATGCTAAAAGACAACCAATGCTGTTCTAGAAACTGACCAACACAGTGTGAGTAAGTGGTGGAAATTCTTTTGTTAATTTAATAAGGATTATAAATGTGTTAATCATATTATTGTAAAATAGATTTGCTAATGCGACAACATTTCATTCGAAATGTCGTAATTGAAATGCGCGTCCTTAAAGATCAATCAGTCATATTGCATCCTTAAACTAAAGTACTGCTTTATCTCTTTATGTCCAATTGTTTTAAGACTGTGGTGAAAAGAGACGAGTGAGTACTTAATTTAAATCGGTACAACTGGACAAGAACCTATCATTTAATGAAGTGGTGTGTATTTAAAAGAATAAGGAACATAATATAAATACAGCTTAGTTTAAATGCACATAAAAGCAGTTTTATTTTAGCAAACTCTATATTGCCACTTTATTTATTTGATATGACTTGCTTGACTATTTTATAGTATTATAAGGAGTTTAATTAAAAGTATATAACCTCTTTACTGAGAAAAATATCAATATTATTAGTACTTCTATGAACTCTTAAGGCAAAGATAAAGCTAAAGAATATTCTTCACTGATTTATTATGAAAAGACACTTGTTGCTAGGGGGACTAGCAATCGGGGAAGGGGGAACAGACGGAGGATTTGCGGCGATGTCACGCGCGCTCTATCTACCCTTTTACGATGCATTATAGGACGTTCGGGGTCAGTCATAGGCGTCAGCGATTAAATCAAACAAGATAAATTCTAAATATGAAGCGATATTTTATATTTTTATACTATTATATTATAATAAATAATTAACAAGTCAAATCTTATCGGTCATCAAAATTATATATATAATAAAATAAACTATATGTGTATTTATTAGCAACAAACGATTTGCACGTCTAAAGAGCTGGGTCGTCGTGGAACGTCTAAAGACGAAAAACGATATATTTAGAGAATATTAAATATATATAGTAGAAATTAAGTGGACGATAATGAGTGAAGTCATGGAAAAGTGGAAGAAAACAGAGGAGGCTACAAATGTAAAATGTATTCAGAATCAATAAAGTTTAATTAATGTAATTAAAAAATTAAAGTAAAATTATTGTGCTCAATCTTATTTATTCTTAGTTATATTTGCTTATAGCTTACAGCGCTTATAGCTTACACCACCCAGACAATTGCTCGGATAGAAGACGGCACGCAATAAGTTAGAATTTTCCTAATAGTGGAGCGAGGCGACCGGGAGGGAAATGGCGCGAAGAAGATGCCGACAATGTGTGAGGTTCGTGATATCATCTTCTTAAATATACTTGCCCTTATAATTTATCGTATTAGAAATGCAGTAAGTGTTTCTGTAGCGGACATAATTTTTTAACTTATTTAGTATCGAATTTTATGGGTTTACTTAGGTTAATGTATGTTATACATTTTTGTTTGCTTCTTTGTTTCTTAAGTTAAACGCGCGTAAAAGTATTGAAATTATGAATTTCTACATTATTTTTGTGTTAAATAGGACATTATTGGAGAGGAACACATAATTACCCTCGGGCCGAAGCTAATAGTATCATACTTCTAAATTCTCAAAGACCCTTCTCCCTTACCCTACGAGAGAACCAACAAAATTACTTAAACAAATTCCTCATTATGTTGAGATTTATTCGATTGAGAAACTCTTAAAAGGAGGACACTTCAAAAATTCAGGAAAAGGGTACAATCGTCGTCCTGGCGCTTGTTAAAACTTTTAAAATTATCGTTTTAAGTGTTACTTTAAATGCTGTGGGATTGATGCTGTAAACTTTTTAAATTTAATTTAATATAACAGTAGCTTAACAAACTTAACTAAAACCTCTTATTAAATAATAATAAAAATAGAAATGGTATATTTTTATGTTACTTTACAATTGCTACGAAACCACGTTAAAAATTCAAGTATATAATACTGATTTGTTTTAAATTATTATTTGTTTTAAAAAAAATCCTTTTGAAGCTTAATTTAATTAAAACTTAGGTTTATTCAAGTTATCGAGATAGACCACGTGAAATGTAAAGATGCTATAAATAGTTATAACATTTGTAACGAAATATACTTTTATGATACCTACTCAAAAGTAAACAACTTACAAACTTTATCTAGTATAACTAATAAAACAATTTAATTTGTTGTACGAGTATATTGGATTCAATAAAGGACTTGTCTCAACCATTTTTAAACAATATATTGGCAACTATATCGATTTATCGTATCTTAAAAAGCCCTGAGCCCCCATGCGTAATCTATAGCGCGCTATATCACAATAATGGAGCCGAAACACAGTGCGATTGGATTTAGCAAACTATCTGTCTATTGAATTTCATCTTTATTTATTGGGTTTGAGGAAAATGGCCCAAATGGCTTCTAAAGGCATGTCCACTTCCGGTCGCGGGCCAAGATGGCGTCGCGACAATTTCCGGTCCTTGACCGCCGTTATTAACTCACTTTCAGCTTTGATTCTGCGTTTAAATAGCTTCGATAAAAACTCTTTTATTCCTCAGAGTAAAGGCCTATTTTTTTTAAACTTACCTTAAGTTTACAATTAAGTGCATTCATTATTTTTAGTTATAGCAAATATATTGCGTTTTTGATATTCTAGCAGTGATGTAGGTATTATAATGAAATACTGATATATGTAGTCCAAAATAAATTGTATATCTTTGAAGAAAATGTACTTGATACCTAAGTAATGCATATAATTTTGTTCCAAATATTAAGGATTAATTATTTGGAACGAAATTATTTTTTTAAAAGTATTTAAATATTGGAAGGCTCTTGAAACATTTCATACTCCACTTGTATTGATAGTAGCGGAGATGTTACATAGAATTTCAAGATAAATGGACATAACCAACACAAAATTAACTTTTGCCTTATCACTGTAAGGGTTAATCATCATTCCGAATAATCAGAAATAATTCATAAGGTTATCCATCAGCTCGAGTCATTTCCACTCACAATGACGTATCATGTTATCAATCTTCTACCCCTTGGTTAAAGTACTCTGCCAAAACTGTTCTTAATTGAACCCAGGAATACTTTTATTGTGATTTATTGTTATAAACACGCATTATAACCACAAGAAACTTTAAAGTGGACCTGATTCACTTAATCCACCAATAATCCCTGGATTATTGAAGTAAAAATTCTTACACCAACCCGTATAGCTTAAATAATAAATATGTCTGGCAAAGGGCATACATTTATTTTATATGTAAACTTGCGAGGGTCATCCTCCTAAAGCATATTTTGTCCGCTATTTTGTCCGTTAAAATGTACCTATAAAATATGTAAATATAATCAAGACTTAATATTAAACAGAAACGAAATTACTATAATTCTGTGTATTTGCACAATTATACATATATAGTCATATATAATATAATATATCATTGTATTTATCGTTGATTTTCATCAATTTAAATGCACATAAGAAAAAACTCTTTTGCATTATAACGATACCAGATACATATCCTATAATAAATTATAAATACAACGATATATTATGTGATCATCAAAGATTCTTCAAGGGTCGTTAGTTATCTAAAACAAAATAACGAGGTCCTTAACAGTCATCTAGAGTATGATATTATTATATTTATTAAGAAGGAATTCGATATATAATAGGCTTAACTACAGTTTTATTTTTTTAAGAGAGCTTTTACCGAGAGGAAATGGTTATTGTTGATTAGTATATGAAATTTATATATTAAATAAAATACTGAAATAATTAGATCTCATCACTGATAAAGAATGTATCTTAAAGTATTTTAGTTTGAGCTTGAGAAAAAGAATCTTAATAATAATGTATACGCTCTTCTGATCGTTTACATTTGGATGTAAACAGTTGTTATTCATAAATAGACAACCAAAATCTTTTGTTTGACCAAAAATAGAATGGAAGAAAATTCACAACTCAGGCTTACTTCCGTTTCCCAATCCTAAATCAAATAGAAAACAATTTAAATAACAGCCAGCAATAAATCGTAACACAATCTTTGAGCAGTGTTGCCATCGGTATAATCAATATTCTCCCCGAAATTCGAGAAACGGCATCCATCGGAATCGGACAGATAACACGGGCATACGTCAAGGTGGGCACCTCATGTTAATGTATGTTATGTTTCCTTGATTTATTTAAGAGGAAATAGCTTTGCGCTTCTGTGAAAATAATTTTGAAATTGATGATGTGAAAAAAATTATTTAGCCTCCCATAGAACAAACGAGACTTTTCCTCCTGATATAATATTACGAAACCCTTCGTGCGTAACTTCGACTCGACTTGCACAGTTTTTAAATAAAAGTTTTCATTAAAATGCATCTCCGATAGTGGTTAGGAATATTCATAACATAAATTTGCTTTTCTAAGATCAAAATCAGTAATCTAAGGAAATTCTCTTATAAAGTTAAAACGATCATTTTTACTTTACAAATAAAATCAAGATTCAACGCAGTCACAGTTTGTCTTCTATCTTATAATAAGATTATCTGAGGGACAATATAGTGAAAGAGCAGTATTAATTTGCCATTCATCTTCATACAAAATAATACTGCGTTGAATAAAGTTAAGAATTTCTTAAGCGAAACTCTGAGGGGCAAAATTACATTTACAGTTTACAGAGAAGTCTTACTGTGAACTAAACATTTTGATTATTCAATTTATAGTTTGAATATTGAAAAAGAAACACGAATCTCATTTGAAAATTTGAGAAGTGTTAAGTACGCTCCAGCCAGGACAAATTATGGTAGGGTTTAGCATTGATCACTCTGCTTTTCATACTAAAATAATTTTCGTTTTTTAAGAATCGAAGAAAGTGTCAAAGAACTGAATTTGACCATCGGATCTTCAAATTACCCTTTCCATTTCTTTACTCCATGACTGACTGTTTGCTACAGAAAAGGCACGTAAATAAATAGCTGGATCCAGTTACGATTGGTGACGTAATAAAATTAGTCCCGACGAGGGTCGTAAGAAGCCTGATTTGCGTAATCAAAGAGCGAATAATCGGATTATTTGCGATACACCCTTAAATTTGTATATTCCTCACTTCCTCTATCCGAGCTAATGTATATTTAAAAAACAGAGACTGTATGAGAACAAAAAAAAATGCATTTTCAGAATATAATTGACGTAAAATGAAGCTATTTAGCTTAATTTAGAAAACTTGAAGGATAGTTTTATTCAATACTAACCGTTGCAGAGGAAGATTAAAATGGAGATACCTTTTTCACTGATTAAATGAATGAAACTTTTATAAGTCAAAGGATAAAATTTAATGGATTAAAACTTAAATTGGATATATTTTCAACTTGAACGATAGACAAATTTGAAAATAATCAAACGTCAAAAAGGCTCGTATCTAAAAAGTGTAGAATCTAATCAATATTAGAATGGCACTCATTCCCGCGATAATTTCGCTTCCGACAAGATGGCCGCCGCAATTTCCGCGCCACACTTGAAGCGCGTGCATTTGACGTGATAATTGGCCTTTTCTCTTGATATTCATATCTTATTTCCCAGTTATTTGTGCTCAATCGTCCACTGTTTGATATTGGGGGTTTGTGTATGATTTTTGGCAGACAATGCAAGGGTTGGTATCTGATGAGTAATTAAAGTAAAATATAAATATTAAAGCATTTGCCTACTTTTTACATTGGCCTACTTTCTCAATACAACGCTATTACCAATTTTTGCGTATATTAGTTTGCTTTTTAAGTGATACAGTAAACCACTACAAAGGTACACACTTATCGACAGAAACCTTTTATAAGTAATACGTTCTATTTCTGTAAAATTCTGTACAGTGAAAATATTAATATTGACTTCATCCAAAAGCTGACAATATTCGTTATTTTTATCAACGGTAACTTTAAATTATGAAAAAGTGTATAGTGAACGAGTCTTTTGTAGCGAGGTTAAGCGATTGAGATTTTAAAGAGTATTTCGGTCCTAGTCTGTGGCTCTGCAAGATTAATTTGCGTCGCGCCGAGAAAATTAAAAACAGTTCAGATTATGGATTCCAGCCCACAATCCGATTATAGAAAATCTTGAGATAGCTATGCTGTATAGATTACAAAATCTATGCTATTAAATACCGCATTCTAGACTATTAATGTTATAGAAAATCCCTTACGTATACATCTTTCATAACCAGAATAATTCGCAATTTATTTATAACTATATATATTTTAGTTAAATATATATAACCTTAATAGTACATTCGAGTTACCAATTTAAATTTTTCTATTAATAACATCAGCGATACAAAAAAGTAGTATATAAAATGTTTGCAGCTTCGATAGTTTTATCACCCTCTGTAAAGTCCCCCAAAATTCTATATAAAGCCAAGTTCTGAGTACTAGAGTCACAGAAGCGGATAGTAGTAGCGACGTGGTTCTCTGAAGCGTGTTATCTCACGCGGGCAGCGTTGCGATTATTTGTCGCTAGGACACTCATTGCTATAGTTAATTTACGATATACCATCTTTTAAAATGTAAGTTATAGTGAGAAGAATACATTAGAAATTAATGTGTTACTACAATTCTTGCGGATTCGTAACATTAAATTAACCTTATTTTAAATCCATAAAATCTAGAATATGTAAATTGAAACGAATACAAAAAGTAATCCTAAGATTCTGAATTGAAGGAGAGGCATCAAACGTTTTACAAAAACCTTCAGCTTAGATGTCACGAATATTTATTCAGTATCTTTACAAAGAGGGTTTTATGTCTGCGCGTAACCAACGTAACTGCTAAATTGTCCGTGAAATGAAAATCGTTTTCAATTGGCGTCTGTGAAGCATTAAACATTCGCGTTACCACACTTGTGTCAATCTAAAGTTTTGTGCAAATTTACATGTACACAGCACGTCTTTCCATTTTATTTTTATATTATATTAGTATTATTATTTATACTTTAATAATTGTAAAACCACACTGTAAAATAGGAAAATATTATACATAATAACAATAAAAGTAACCCAGAAGGTATATTTTAATTTTATTTATAAAATAGAAACAGGCAGGGGGGAAACAGGGAAAAACATCAGAAATATTATATAAAAACAACAACAAAATTTTATATAACTGTTTACGTGTGTGGAGATCTAAAAAGAACGCCTAACATTATTCACCCTTAACATTTATATTATTATAATAAGTGAGTTTCAATTGTTCTGTAAAAATAGGTAACGTCTTAGAAATATCAGTTTAAGCAACCCTGGCATGACACGTAGCAATGTCTCGGCTACGTGACGGACTTTCAGGCGACCCGACTACGACTTGCAAATATTCGCGCACTTTAAGGACACAGCTATGATTTAGAATCTATTGTTAGACATTTGTTCTAAACTTATATTAAAGACCTCTAAATCCGAAGGCACAAGCGAATTAATATGGATTACAATCCACTAATAATAAACCAGTAGTTATGGTTGATAAATAATTAGGGTAAGTGAAGTGGTAAATTCATATATAAATAATTAATATGAACAAGTTTATGATTGGGAAATCGCATCTGCATTATGTAGTAGAGAGCAGTATTTTTAATAACCAATTGTTAAATTAAATAATTGATCAATCTCATTACTATTTATAATTTATTAGAGACACTGTAAAAAATATTTTTTAAAAGTACTAGTTTTACAATATCGCGAGGATTGACACATGAAATATAAAATAAAGAAAATAAGAGTTTCACTTCACGTTTAAAACTAACTTTCTAACCTTGATTGGTGTGAGTGACATGGTTAATTTTGGTTTCCAAACCAAAATTAACCAGTAATTTCCATCTCCTTTTATACTTTTCTTTGAACTTGTGGATAATAATTCTTAATGTGATATTTTAAAGAAACGCGACGGCAGTTTTACTAAATTCGTTTTACTCCAACATAATACGTTAATAAAAAACCTACTGAGCCGTAAAGAAAACGTAATGTACATTTGACGTGAGGGAACAAAAGGCATAAACGGTCTAAATCGAATAACCCACTTTCTTGTTTAATACCCTTATTGTTCTAGAGGTCCCTCTCAATATTGACGCCGTGGTATGCGGCAGGTCCCAATATGGCGACGGCAAATATCACACCCCCCTCAGCAATGTCGGGAATTTGCGGCCTCGCTTTTAACTAGGACGTGCCTTGCCTTATGATATGCTTCGGCGACGCTTCATAAAATAAATGGACTTGAAGAATTCATGTACCATACTACCACGCTTTGTGCTTATTTAATGTCGTTCTTAATTATTTTGTGTTCGATAGACGAAAGGAACGATGCTAACAAAATCTTTGTTTGGTAAACACATTTAATAATTTATTAAAAATAGATTGCACTCTTCACTGTGAATTGTCCACGTAATTTTCGAATATTTATAAAAAATATATTTATGTTATTGATCATCAAATACAAATTACTGTTTACAACTCATTAATACTATTTACAATTCATTAATTCTATACTTGAATTAGATTCGTTGTGTGTAAGCCTAATAAAGTTTTAATACTTAAAGTTGTATCATTAGGTAAGATACATTTTGTTAATTAAAGTAATTGTGTTCAAATGTCTATTATATTGAAATCAAAGCATGTACAATCTGTCAGATATAGTCTACTTTTTGCCACAGAGGGTAGTTTAAAATAATTATTGTTAAGTATAGCTACCGCATATAGGTACTTTTATGGAAGAAAATACGGTTGTTTTTTGTGTGTCTGGATTTTTTGAAATTGCGGCGTACAGTGAGGACTAACTTCTGATTGTTGAATCATTTCGTCTTTTTCGTTCGTACGGTAAAGTTGTTACGGTGTTAAAAGTAGCATTAATAATGAATATGTCAATCTACAAAAAAGAATGTGTCATCATTGATGAGATATACCAATTGGTAAGTTTCGCGCTAAATTCATAGTTATTTAATTACTTTTGATTAATAGATTTATATGTAAGACTTCTTGATAATATTATAAGTTTGGTTTTGTTATCGTTCTTTGGAAAGCAGATCTTACGTTAGTATTATCTGTTAAAATGCGCTCGTAAAGTTTGTCCAAGCACTAAGCACAAAATACTTTCAGGATATCAATATGCTTAACAAAAAGAAAGAGCTACTAAGAATGTTGGATGACTATGAGCAGGAGCAGTGCATCGTGTGTTACCGCCTCAAGTGTTCCTGTCATTCCCTATATCAGCCGATACAGCAGTCATTATCTAGCAAAGAGGACCACCACGCCTGGGTAATGGCCAGTACTCTAAAAGAAAAAGCTAATAAAGAAAAAAAGGTTCTGCAAGTGAAACAAAACCTTGTTAATAGCAATAGCTGCAGTGAGGCCGCTATAGATGCCTTTTTTAAAGCCTTCAAAATGTCCTCCACTACATCTGTAACCTACCTGTCAAATAAACTCGCGGAAGCGTACTCACAAATCAAGAAGAAGCAGGAATATCGTTACTTCTAATTTTATAAAAAGCGCTAAGGTCTTAATTATAAAAAATTGGCTAGGGAGATGGACTGTGATTATGGTGAATTGGTGATTTAAAAAGTTAATGGACAATTATTAGAAGTAAGTATTGATTAATGTTTTAAAATGTGATATAAATATTGTTATGCCGATTAAGGTGCCTGGATAGTAAATAATTATTTTGGTTGAACAGTTTATGTACCGAATATTTTCATCTGTATGGTATATCTGTGATAAAGATTTTGCCTTTTATTTTAGTCTAGACAATATGACTTATACATAGTGACTTAGTTGTATGTACATTCTTAAATAATACCATAGAAACTGTTTTATCGCTATATTTAAGGAATATTGTCTAGTTTTTAACATGTTATATTTATGAAAAAAACTATAGTTCAAATTTTGATTATTTAATTGAAATTTGTTTTCACAATCAAGTTGGGTTCTTTTTCTTATACCTGGTCGTTCTTAATGTAATATTTACTGAAATAAATAATAGTCTTTTATGACTTTTGATAATTTACAAATAATGGCATTACATTGTATATGAAAACATCTTTTAAAACTATTTGTAAATTTTTTTAGTCAAAGAACACGAATCATGTGATATATTAAAACCATGACTGTGTATTATATTAATTGTTAATGAGTAATTAATGCTTTAAGTAAGTATTTTTTGATGTATTTTCATTAATATAATATGATCACTCTTTGATAACAAAAAGTGTTTACATACTATAACCACAAGAAAATATACTAAATTTATTTGAAAATATCTGTTGTTTATTAATTGTATTATTTAAGAAAATACCTTATTTTATAACTCTAATCTTTTAAAAGACTAAAACGCATACGCATGCCCTCTCAAATTCACTTTAGTATCTCATAGATTTTTTATTTATATGGGACCTTAATAACTCTTTATGACTTATTGGAAGTAAAGCTATATTTTCAGAATATCATATTAGATGATCCCTACAGCTACACCCACCCACGTTAGTAAAGAGATCCGTGCAAGCCATTACATATAAGTTCACATATTATATGTAGTATTTATTATAAATAGAAGCTATAAAAGTGTCTTTTTTCATTTTAGGAATCAATTGATATACAATTACAACAATTTATATTTAATTGTATATAATATATATTTATATAAAATTTATTATAATATATTTATTATAATATATTTATTATAATATATTTATAGATAATATATATTTAATTATAACAATTTTTACATTTTTTTTCATTGCATCACGTTACAGATTAGCACGTTATCATACATTTTCATCATACATTACTCTAGCCACTGCAGCGCAAACCTCAAAAACTCGCAGATGGTAGATGTTTTCATACTTACTTGATATTTTGGACTATTCACACAATATCGCTTTATTATTAATTATAATATTAAAATCAATCAGTAGTTTAACGTGTACTAATCAAACGTGTAACAAACATATTATATTAATAATTTTATTATTGACGAAATAAATAGAAGAGATATGATCAGAAGCGATCAAAATGTTCACCTTTACGGAGGTGGGCGAGTCGAAATGATCCGATGGATGAGATAAAATAAGAAGGCATACAACATTTTCTCAACTCAGCAATTTCAGAGGCGCCCATTGCATCATAGTAAATTGGGTGTAGACAGAAACTATGCTGTACGAATCTGAAGCACAGGGAAGAGAGAGTGTACGCGGCAATATGGCTGTATACCAGACTTCTGTCCCATAGTAATGTGAGTTCATAGAATACAGATATTGCCCTACATTATCTGTATTGTACCATCCTTTTATGGGAAGAATGTAGAAAAATAAATAAAAATTGTTGGTTGTATGGCTTCTTATTCCAAATAACTTTATTTGTAACTTATCAAGTTATTTAATAATGATCGTAGTTTTAATTACGGGAATAGTAAAATGTAGACAAATCAAAAACTTGACAGTCATATACGAAAATAGTTCAATACCTTCAAATCAAGATGGCGGCAGGGTTCTTATTAAGTCTTAAGTATTAAGTAAGAGAATATTTAATATTTAAGGATTACTAATTACATCCTAAAAGATGGTGACATAAAACTACTGCCTAGAATTAATGCAAGGTCGAATGCTAACCCGACAGGGGTAAAAATTGTCACTCCGAAATAACAAACACATGGGTTTATTCTTCTATACAAAATAATTGTGAGAAGGAAACTACCTTTCATAAAACTTGTAAGACTTTAAATTCAGATCCGCTCTTTGAAGCATTGTTTGAAAATTATTTAAAATTCTTAGCAACTTAAACAATGGAGATTATTTATTTCAAACTGCACCCGAAGGCACAATCTACAGAGAGTTTGTTTCAAATAGAAATAAAACTTAGAGTAAATCTTTATAACAATTAGAAATACACATATAAATTAGTGATTTACATTATTTTTTTTTATATAAAACAATATAAACTGTCTTAAAGGGGTTAAGAAAAATCTAGCTTAATCTAAAATGAGATCGAGATACACGAACAACAAAAAAAATGAAATAGCCATTCCCAGAGTCAGTCGATCCGTGACAATTAATCTAAAACCTTTTGGCTATTTTTTCAGCCATAATGTGGGCTGAGGTGGTCCTATAAATGTCAAATTCTTGTATGTTTTAAAACGGAAAAAAATACATCATATAAGTAAGTATGATTGAATGGCTTCTGCTTCGGAACCTACTTAGCAAATAATTAAATATACAGATATTTAAATAAGGAAACAAGATTATAACAATTTTAAATAAAATCGTACATATCCTATAACTACACATATTGAGCCACCTTCTTCAATTGTCAAACCCCATTGACATGAGCTTTTTGACAGCTCTATGACATATTAACAAATGACAGCCACCTTTTATTTAACACCCCTAAACTCGAATCTAACTGTCGATAGATTTTGAAGTCGTTACTCGTTAGTCACTTTTGAATATTGACTATTTGCGAGACAACGGTCGACTATAATTTGTAATTGTTTCGTCAGTTTGCATCAACCGGGCATACTAAACGCACGCAGTACGGTGTTCACAAATATGGCGGCCATCACATCCACACCCATAAACACGATAACTCGGGAGAACTTAACAGTGCTTATCAGGAATAACAGGTTGAACGAGTCGTTGGAATTTGCTTCGGACACCGATAAGGTAATTTTTTGGTATAACATTAAGTGTTTCATAAATAAATATGCAACTAGCTTGAGTTATCATTTTAGTTATTGTTAAATTTTATAAAAATCTTAAACTTTATATTGTTTCATGAAGCCATTATGTTTGTAATAATTTAGTATACATAAAACCATGGTTGCTTGTTTATCTAGGTGTTTGAAATTTAAATTATAAAATGTATATGACCGAAGCTAAATCTCGTAGAAATATCTACATTTGTAATATTAAAAGTATTATTTTAATTATATTATCATTTACAAAAAATAAAGTATATTTTTACAAAACGGAACATTGTTGTTTATTTAAAAAGGCTTGCAAAATAGGTAATGATCGTTTTTCCTATGTGGGTGTTAGGGAATTTATAGAAATTGAGAGTAGCAGGTACTTCTACAAATAATACAAAGAAGCAGGTAGACGCGTAACGGATGTTTGTGCCTTTTTGCCCAAATACACGCGCCCTTTCTGTTTTTCTTATAATGTGTTTATTGTTGAGCTAATAGTTAACCTATTTTCTACTGGTTCTAAAGAAAAAATAAAAATATGTTAGATACTCCATTTATAGAGGAAAGCTTTAGGCTTTATAACACAATCCTGCGACGAATAGGAGCGAAGAATCAGTGGAAAATATTGAAATAAATGCATGTGTAATTTGCCTAATATGTCGGACAGTCTCAGCGGAAAAAATAAAAAGAGTTTTAGCACTAGACGTCAAAATGTTAACCTTAATCATTATTAGACGTAATCTAAATCAATTCATTATTTCCGTAATTTGTTATACGACAGTCATGATACGCATGCTTACCATATTTAATATCGTAAGCCTCACATCGATATTTAATATCGCCTCACATATAATTTTGAACAAAATTTCACTCCAATCATTTGAATCCAATATATTTCACTTTATTTATCAGGCTCTGTTTGGCTTTCATATTGCAGTTATTTAGTACAAATATGTATATTTATTTAATTTAAATATATATGAATCTTATTATAAAATAAACGCAGAATTAAAACGTATAACTTTTACAACTCACATTAAAAAGTAGGTACAAATATTATAGGCATATTAAAATATTAAAGAGGAAATATCATAATAGGATATCGTTGTGTTTCAAGATAATAAATTTTACTTATGTATTTAAAATATATTTACAAAATTTTTTACCTTCTGAGACAAGTAATATGTTCTTTCAGATGGAAACTGATTCGCCTGTCCGAATACCTCTAAATCTTAAGCCGATAAGCAAAAAACTGTTCCATTCACCAGTGGAGGACAAAAGCCCACAGAGGACAGAATATTCGTCTAGGAACGAGCGAAGAAAGCAATTGAAAAGAAAATTAAGAAGGAGAAGTCTTATCCCAGATGATGAAGTAAAAATAAAGATGGCGTACGTAGAGGAGTGTGAAAGAGAGGGCTATAGCCCGGACCCATATGGTGCAATGAGAAAGAGAGTGTTGATTAGTTTGTTCCACAATAAAGAGTATTCTATGGATTGCTGTGATTGAAAGTAGAAATTTAATAATACTGATCTAAGAGCTTTAATCCTAAAAAAATATATGTTATTGTAACTTTAATAAAATAGAAATACGTAAATATATGTATGAAATACGAATCATACACAGTAGCAATAATCTGTCTTCCCAATACTCGTAAGCTTTAATTATAAGAACACAATTTATTAAATGTTCATTTTTAGGCGTAAGTTTTAAGTGTATTTAAGTTAATAAGTTACGGTAATAATATTTAGTTTGTTAAACAATTAATAAATAAATGAATTGAATATTATTTCGTTGAGGTTTTTTTGCTTGAGAATTCTTAGGTTTTTTATTACTTATGCTACACTTAGTACAAAATTAAGGCCTACACAGATACTGCATACCTACATCTAAAGATAAACGATTTATACTACTTATTTTTTTATATGATCGATTATTGGCCCGATTTATACTACATACTATGTAGCAGACAAAGTAAATATTTTCTCTTATATAACCGGGACGTCGAAATTTTGATTTCTTGCTAAACAACAAAGGCAAATGTTCCATTGGAATACTACATCAAACAACAGTTAAGGGACTCAGTAAATTATCTTTCTTACATCAATGAACAGGTATTATTAATAACAATAACATTTTTCAGCGGGAAACGTTCACAAGCAAACCCGCGGGGAAATCAGCGGCTAAGCGGTTTTTATTCATTAGCCGCGTCCGCAAGAGACATTTATCTGTCCCTGTCATCTAGGGTGCCTCCGGAGACGACGTCTTTATATTTTCTAGTACAATAAACAAATTATCATTCCTTTTTGTTAACATAAGAACTATTACAAACTAACACAACATATGTTCCTATAGCAGAATTAGAAAAATAGTCGGTTGATTTTTATTTTCACATTTTCAAGTGTAAGAACACCTTTTAAATTTTATTTATATGCATCATGAGGATATAAATTCAACTGTGTTGACAGAGAAGAAAATAATAAAAAGGTTAGGCGTCAAAAAGCAATATCTAGCCCCATTAAAACATTTCAGGTGTGTTATTAGCGGTCGTGTTAAGATAAACTATATGTATTTGAGACGTCAGCGTCATAACACGCCGTACTTATAACAAATATTGGCCAAATAAGCATTCCTCACGATCTGTTATAAACGCTATTCTATATTCCTCCTATATTTTATATTCGTATAAATTGAGGAGAGCTTGGTAAAAAGCGCTGTCACGTTCGTTTCAAATAATATTATTAAGGTGTTAAGATAAAAATTTTTAAAATCAGATCAGTCTAATTGCGCCGTTTCTTACCAAAATAAAAATATATGTTAGTTATTAGTTATTCGTAATAGTTATTCGTAAGTTATCCATACATGATAAAAACAACAATGTGCAATAATTAATAAATTATAATTAAATATACTTGCACGTAATTAGGTTAGTATATATGTATAACACACATAGATTCATATTGTTTCCATTTTTTCTTCGTAATATAGCTACTAACGACTACAACTGGTATTCCAAGGGAAGGGCCTAGTCACCTGTAGTACAGGTCTCTTAGGAGACCTAGTTCAGGAACTAGTCTCTTCACAAGTATACAAGTTAATGTCACAGGTCAGCCATATATAAAGACTCCTAGTAACTAAGAGCTTATGTACTTACGATTTATTTGTGAAGAGGAAATAAAGTCTTTATTTATTTATTTATTTAAGCGGTGATCTATCTAAGGGCAAGTAATTTATGATATTATGATTATTATAGATACAGCATTTATTTCTCCAAATTATTATAATTATTAATAAATACGTACCTTTAACTGCGCTTAACTTGTTGCCAACCATCTGCTTTGCTACGAACGCCGCCATCTTGTTTTTTGTTTTCGATTAGTTTATCTATAACAAATAACAAAATATTAAATATGTCTATTTATTAAAATTTCTGACACAACAATATAATCTTCTTAATATGTAATGTTATTTCATAAGTAATTAAAAACATTTTATTATCCAAAGCGTCCATTTTGAAGTACATAACTCTCATAAAAGAAAGTAATTTTATGAAAAAGCCATCATTTTGAACAGCATCTTAAATTTATGCGCGGATCATTAAAAATTGACAAAGTAGAGTGTCGTGGCCATTATACACCAGTTTAAGGCAACTTTAAGATTTCAAATCGTTCAAATTGTGAAAGATTTAACTTTATTATGGTTGATTTTAGCAGGAGTGTAGATTGTGTAAGACAGCGTTACAAATTACAATCAAAAATGAAATTAAATTTTAAATTCATTTACAAGTACGTTCGCCCGGCGAATTTAAGAATTTTCATAAAAAAAAAATCAATAAAATAATCATATGAAGTAGATTTTCACTTAAAGTACGTTTGCATGAAGTGGAAATAAAAACCTGAAAAGTGTGAATTGGAATCTAGCACGAAGAGTTGATAACGGTATGGCATTACCACAGCAATATAGGCAATATTTACTTTGTATGGGCTCCCATTAAATATTTATTTTATTGTTTTTTGTTATATCAACATAAATACATTATGTGTGAAATTTTCAACAGTCGTATGACAGGGAATAGGGTTCCGTTTTTACACTATCAGTAAGGAAATATTTTTTTAAATATGGGAAATCAGTTTACCCCCACGCTACGTGGCTTGATGAGTTTGGTGGTCGGTGTCAACAGATATGGACTCACTTCACACTAAAACCCATGCAAGCGAATCGCCTCTTCCCAATTATTATTTCAATATTGAAAAATATATTTTTTTATACATAATTACAGTAGGAAGTCAAAGTAATTTTATTTAAATTATACATATACATATACATTTATTGTTAAGGAATACATTAATTATTAATAACTAAATAGTTCAGGTAACTTTTTCAAATTTCTTCTTTAATAATGAAATTACATTAGTATTTATTGAAAGTCTGGTACATATTCGCAACGTGTATTCTTAATAAGATTCCTGCCATCTAGTGGATATTACAAGAAGTACGACGTTCCTTACTAAGAACCTGTTGGTACGAGATTAAAATAGTATCACTAGATGGCGCTTTATTAAGTTGTGACAATCCCGAGAATCTATTTTTCTATTTAAATATGCTTGACATGACAACTAATACTAATATAACACGTTAAAATTTTAAACATGCAATGTTGAAATGTTAATATATATACTGAAATATAAAAAAATTAATTAGATATAGCTAGACTTTTCTATTACGGCTAAAAATGCATAATTTTAATACTTTTTATTTTAAACGAGCTCAAAAACTTAAGCACGAAAATTTACGTAATCTTCAATTGAGCGAAAAGTTTAAGAAATATCGTGCCTATATTTACCTCGCGGTTAGCAAAGTTTTTGCTCATTTGTAAGCCCCACATATCATAGGATTTGTCCCAAAGTTAGTATCTTTTATTCCAACGTTGATAAATATGAACACACGACTATTGTGCTTCATACAAATGAGGACATTTAAAATTCTGACATATTTTTACAAGTAACGGTTGGAACTGTAAATTAAAAAATGTATCAAATTACATGTGAAGTATCATCAGTTATTATGAAATTATGAATGAAATTCATTTGAAATGATTAACCATGCCTAAAGGTATATTTTAATATAGGCCATTTGTTTCTTTAGGTTATTTGTGACTATAGCCTATGAAAAATATACTTAAGTTTTACTAACTGCATTTTATTTACCATATTTATGATAAGTGCCAACATACATAAAGGGGATTATTATATATACGATATTAGCCAAAGAAATGTGTACCGTAGAAATTGATTTCACAGACCTGGTCTAACTATCTCTAATATTTCATAGCCCCGATAAGACCCGGGTCAATACTGGGTCAAATTTATGAGAGCTGTGCGTTTTACTGCTCTTCCTACCCGGATGTGGCACGCCCGGATATAGCCGGCTCATTCTGGCCGTACAATAAACTCCGCACGGTTTTGTCAGATTATAGCCACGGTTATGGTAATAAATTTGGAAACTATCTCTTGGCTTTTTGTATAAACGTTGTATAGGTATATTAACGGAAAAATATAATAAGATATTTGTATTATAGATGGGTAGGCGGTTCTAGGTCCCAACGAATGTTTCTTTAATGTTATTATTTATTACGACATGTTTTTTTAATTCTTGTAATATTTCAGATGTATGATGTAGATATATGAATAATTTTATCTCATATATATATATTATATGAGATTATATATAATATTCATGGGCTATATAAAATGTATGTACCTAATGGCCTATTGAAGGATTACCGAAGTAACTATAAAATAAATAATAATATACCTACATGGTTAATCAGTTAACATGAATTGGATCAGTATTTTGCGAGCAAAATTGTGGTATGTATTTGTTATTAAGTTCCGCGCTGAAGGGTTACAAGTAGCGGCAACTACCCAGCAGTGAGCGCACTGACAGTTTTGATGTATTGAACTCACATCGCCATTGACGTGTGATATATAACCACTCTACAAGACAACACTATTAAAACATTGTACTGCGTTTTATAGTATTTGACGTAGCAGTGTATTAATCACTTACGATATGACAAAAATGGATGAAATTTTAATATTTGATATCGTACTTTTGGATCTGCCATGATTAATTCACCTTCATGGTGTATTATTGCATAATAAATTAAATAACTTTCCAATGATACAAGACAAACCTGTTGTGATTCATTAGATTAGATTATAAATAGTAATTAAACACTCTTAAGGTATATATTAGAATAGTGTGCTGATTAAGCAATCAAAAATAAAACTGCGCCTCTAACGGTGAATAAGTAGTCATTTTATCCTTTGATCATCATTGGCCATACCATGACAACGGCTTTAAGCCGTTAAAATAATTGCTAATTATTGATTTTCTCCAACCCATAACATGATATGCTTAAATGGGCAGTTTCGAATACGGTCATAATAGTATATTATGGTTAGGTTTTTATAATTCGATAACGAAGCAGTATATTTAACACTATCTGTGAGCTTGAGATTGCCTTTGGTGGATCTAACCGATTTCTTTATCGAGAAATTAAATTCCATTTACATGTATTAGTGGACGATTTCGCGGCCATCCGCTTGTATGTAAGAATATATTAAAAGTTTAATAAGCATTACGCTTCAAAAGAACTCAGCAACGCGCGTAAATTATCCTAATTTTGAACCACAAATCCCTGTTCTTGCAACTTTTTGAATAACCATTTCGGTAATATATTAGATTTGTGATAAATTGTGGTACAGAATACTTTGTGAGCGTTATTCTCATTTCACAAAATAGAGCGTAATTTTGCAAGTAATATATAGATATTTTTACTTTGACATATTTTGGAATAAATATATTTTATTTATTCTCATCGTTATTTGTGTTAAATTATACAACTTTTAACCTTAAATAAAAATTTAACGTTTACAGCATATCACCATAAAGTTTACATACCAATCTTCAAATCAGGCGTATGGTACGATGGTATCCCTTACTGAAAATGTTTGTAAGCCTCAATCATTTTTGAAATATTTTGCTCTGCATGTCATGGATCCGGTTTGCTAAAACTCTTTGGAAAAATGTAGTACACAATAAAGCTGTCCAGTTTGTATCATAAATTCTACCTTTGCTATCGTTTGAAAACGACTTGCTCGATTATGTTGACTTGTTCAATTTCAATGCAATTTTTCTGCAATGCGAAAACGAAAAGAGAACGAACTACAAACGTACAAACGACTGAAGTTTTATTCAAATATGGAATTTATATTTGGCACCTTTATTACTAATTGCTACTTGTCCAAGAACGACAGTAGCATGTCCTTCTGCAAGTTTGCAAGTTTTATTGGTTACAAAAGTGAGAGAAAATTGAGCATTTGCTATAGTTTCAGTAATTAAACCCATACATCTTACATCGTACGAAATCAAATATATTAATATTTCAGTACAAATAACTCATGTAATAAATTCAAGCAGTATAAGAACGATATCAAAAATAAAAACTATAATTCATCTCGGCAATTATCCCTTCGTCCCGCCATATTAATCACACAGATTGGCGACACTGTATGTAACCGAAATAATGTTGCCAATTTAAATATTCATACAACTGTTACAATTCATCTGGTTACTGCTGCCTCGGGGTTTATTTTTGTCGCGTAAATTTTGAGTGAATATTTTGCAACTATACTTAAAAGTGAATTAAAAAATTAGTATAAATTTAAAGTTAAATCGAATGCAAACTCTTTATCGATTTTGTTCTCGACCCAGCCCGGCTTATTCATATTATATTTCCATATAAGAAATAGCAATCTAATCTCTAGGTTACTTTAAGAAAACTGTCGAAAATTTTAATTTAAATACACTTGTAACACATTGAGCACTCAAGCTAAATCGGTTTGAGTCTAACTGAATAAGATTTGTCTGTGGTTCAATACTAGACGGAAGCTTGTGGTCATTTCAGTAAAGCTGCTTTTCTCAAAGCTTACATTAATTTTATACTATTGGTCAGGAAAACGAATTAACAAAATCCCTGAAATATATTTTTGTCAGTTTTGATATCAATATAGACCGGTGATGCTATATAAAGTTGTATGTATAATGGGAGGGAATATGGACACATTTAAAAGAACTTATGACGTAATATCGGGATACATAATAAAAGTGAACGCATCCAAGCCATTACAGCGTTAATATAGATAAATTAAGGTATATATAAATAAGAATATTTCTCTCTTCTGATACAATTCAGCCTCCAATATCGAATGTACGATTGATACAATTCTCACGTAAAAGTCATTAACAAAAATTATTAGACGGGCGTGACTCATCAGAAAAAACTAATTTTTGTGTGAAGCGAGAATTCATTTTTAGTGGGGCCCTTCATATATTAAAAACTTGTCTAAATATACTTGTAATTAGAAATATTGACCAATGGCTCTTGTCACTGAAAGTAAATAACTTAGACAAACATTTTAAGACGAGAGTAGTTACGTTTATAAATGTAACCAATTGTATGTCAGAAGCTTACGATTCCTTACATTTCATATATCTGTATGTAACCAAAAGGAACGAAGTTTAATTCTAATATAATTTGTTCTCCTTGAGATTCTCTTAACCTAACAATCGACGCCTCGCCTTAGAACCTCCACCTTTGTAATTAGCTCTTAACTGAAGAATGACGTGTTAATCGATGTGAGATTACTTAATTATCGCTGGAAATTAATTAAGTTATATAATCAGAGTAGGTAATGGAGCATTCATAATTTTTAATTAAACTTAGGTTCGACCACTTTCATTGAATTACCTATTGTTTACGATGTCTGCGTTATGCATGGAAAACATACTGGTAATTGTCATTCTATTTATTTATTTATTTAAATAGCACACAACATCACATATAGTAAACATGTGTATATCGTAAACATAAGTTAATTTTGAAATGTACAGAAGGTACAATGTATACAGATTACTGATACTGTACGCTTCATTTCCCATCTGAAATACAAAGGCAATTAGTATTTTTGTATTAGAACGAGAGGAAAATAATTGGCATATGGGCATATAACCCAACTCAATTTCTTATTGTACATATATACTTTTTGCTTATAAATATTCTTTGTAAATCGATAATTTTAATCAAGTGAGGTCTGTATATATTGCCGAAAAACGAAAAAAAAATCCATGCCTAATACAATTTCGAATATCAAGAATAATTTTTCACTAAAGTGAATCTAGCATAATTAAAACATTTTAGTCTTATTTATTTACTACTACGATACAGCGGCGGAAACTGGAGCGAAAATTAAATTTATAAATATTATATAGTAACATTTTACAAAATAAATATAATTAAATGTGGTGTTGTATATTCGTGTTATGTAAGCAATGTAGCAAAGTCAAATCAGCTTCTCCAAATATTTACGAAATTCAAATGAAGGTGAGACCCGGTGTTGTAGAAAGTGGTCCTTTTTCAAATTATTCCGAACCCAATCAAAAGGTACCTCTGACCTTTGTGTCAAGCCCATATTACGAAATTTCCCAATACGAAGTATGAAGCGATTGCCAAGAAAGGGGCCGATTTGTTTTAAATATTTATTACATTACTACAACTGACACAGTATTTTGATTTACATTGTTATATAGATATTCGCCAAAATCGAGTTTTGTACGTTATTAACTATTTTGTTATATTAACATTGAGTAGTAAAAATACGATTGTTTGATGAACCTTTCAAAATAGAATTCGAATAATAAAATATTAAATCAGTTTATAAAAAAAAATCACACATCTCACGCGATGTTGTGTAACGTAGCTATGTTAAAATATCTTCATGCTACCAATAATTCTCATTCGAATTAAGAATAAATTAATATTCCTATCCAAGCTCTAGGCTCAGTTATTTTATTATTCTTTGAATGATCTCGTGGCAGTGGATGTCTAATCTACTGGAGACTCAAATATATAAAACCGAAACCGAAAGTATTTAATAAAGTAATGTAATTCTACGAATGAGATCTCTCAGTTTACCAGACTCATTACAAAATTATCTAAATTTTACATTTATTCTTATTAATCAAGCTGTCAAGCCGACGAAACGTCGGAACAATTTTAAGATTTAGATACACATCAGAATATATAATTGAAACTGATTATTAATATAAATTAATTCAATAAATATTTATAATGTATATTTTCTTGCAAACTGTTATCTAATCAATTAAATATATCACGAGTTATTTAGGTCACTGTACAACAAATCCAATCACAAAAATATATTGGAATTGTGAATAAATTCAGATACTCCACGAATATAACATCAATCAATTATGCGACGCAATCTATCTTTGTGAAGATTTATCTATGAAATTGAAACATGGTAAAAAATTGTTTTTGGCTTGGAAGTAGCAGATACGACCTTGTCTATAGAGAATGCCTCATACTATGATTGATTGTCTGTCTAATAGTTTTTTAAATATAAAAACTTAAAAGCGACAACGCTCCAATGCGAAATGTAATGTTAAATGAGTTATCACAGGAAATAACGCACATTTTAGGTAAAGTAAAGATAAATGGTAAACAAGTTTCCAATCTCTTTTATGTTGGTGTAGATTTTCATAACAAAGACCGTGGAGACACAAAACATGACAAGAATGCGGCTCTCCCGGCAACAAGACATTTCTTCGACAAACATTCGAGGGATTTGAATACTACTCGCCTGGTATTCTAACAATTTTTAAGAATAAAATTGTACATTAGTAAATTTGTATGAATTTTCTTTAAAATTTCTTTAAATTTTCTTTATCTGTAATTCAAGTAAGCAAAGAAGAATATTTTTACTTCTATCTTAAATTGTTTTGTAAAATTTATTTTCCCAATAATAATGTAAAGAATCCAACGAAATAGTCCAACCGGATTAGTGACCAATGGATATTTATTTCTGTTTTTCCGCCGAAACGGCGTCGAGGTCAGTACAGAGTAGTAAATCGCAAAAATCGATGACGTGAATGATTTACAATATATTGATTTGCTATTACATAGGCTAATGTTGCTATTATATTGAAGCCAACAATCTTAATTAACGATATTGATGATAAAATCCTGAGGCCAATATAGCATAATATGTCGTAGACTCTATTAGGCGCCTAATGGAGTCTAATGTAGTAACTGGAACTTAGTACAATTTCTTTTGTTAAAAATTTAAGAATATATAAATTTTTACTGATTGAGTATCCTTTTATTTGTCCTGTTCGTTCACGATAATATTTTTTTTGTTCTTTGACGATTGAATTTAACTCTTATATATTATTTTAAAGATTGATTTTCTTGAAAGGTTTCATTATATCGAAATCATTCATTAGATCGAAGTAAAATTAAATAAATACTTTAATATAATTACTATTTAGCATTCTTGATTTGTTTTTTCTTCTTCTTCTTTTTTTTGTGCCCCCTTTTTTCTTAAAGTTTTTTTTTTTCAATTTTTATTCTCCGGCATTTTTCCGAATTTTATACATTGCTGCATTTATGTACAATGCAATGCATGCAATATCAGTAAATAGAGGACAAAAAAAGTAAGTTTCCCAGTCGCATCATTAGTTCGTAGTCTAAGCAATATTTATTAACAAGTAAATCACCTTCACTCCTAAATTAGGTTATATGAAGCCACTAAATTTAATAAAGCTCATAATCAACAGCTCATTTCCTTTAAACATACTGCCAGGTAATATAAGCTCGGAAAATGGTACCGTAATGTCTTCCTAGATGCAGATAAAGCGATGACTTCCTTATTTAGCGGGGTAATAATATCTCTACACCCCATTACAGACATATTTCTCATGGAAAAATATTTCGGGACTTAGATGTTTACGTTTACATAAGGTATCTTCAAGTTTTATGGAGTCTCTAGAGTTCCTATATTTCGACGAAGGTAATAATTATCAATAAGGGGTAAAGAGAAACTTCAGAACGTAGAGCAGTAAAATATATTTTGAAGTGAGTACAGTTTTCTTTAAAAAATAATAAGTGTTTTAAATAAAACATGTAGGAAAACTCGTATGTACAAAATATAGATAATCTGTTTATCTGCCGTCACTAACATACAACATTAAAAGGTATTTTAGGGAATTAACCCAATTTATTATGATATTTCAACATTTGATTTTAGTAGCTACTATATGTTTGCACTGCGAATGATTCTAATTTGTGTTTACATTTCACGTACATCAACGTACGCCAACGTTGGAAATACTAAAGCCAACACGTTAATACGATTAAAACTTGCTTATACAAAATTTAACGCTATTTTAACACTTTCAGGGAAAAACTTTCACAATATTTTTTTAAGTGGTATAATCCTGGAAAAATAAAAGTAAAATGTGCTTAAAATTACCTATTATGTGACACGATTATGCTGGATATGTTAATTTAAGTATTTTGTAAGTCTGAATGATTTCGATTTCGAGATATTCCTGCTTTTATACGACCTGAGTCCTTTAAAGAAAAATACTGAAAATATCAGAAAAATATTATATTTCCTATAACTTCAACTTCTACAGTTACCCTGTACAACATACACGAAATATAAAAAAATAAAAAACATATGAGAATGTTTTGATTCTGTGAACAAAAATACAAGAGATTAATATCACAGTCCATACATCAGTAGCGGGCTCAGCCAGGCGTCACAGCGGGCCAATAAATATTGCACCACGTTCATTTACCTTTTGTTTGATATTGATATACTACATTTATAACGCCCTGATTTATATTTAACCGGAATATTCTTAAATCTTTGGTTCTTATGTGTCTGAAAATTATTTACTATCGGTACGTGCTACGAGGGTTGCCTATTAAGTCGTCGGCACAATATCCCGCGATTATTAAAAGAGAATATTATGGCATTTCATTTTTTTTTTTGAATTTCGAATTCAATAACAAAAGAATGTTTTCAGTTTGATCTAATAGTTTTATTGTAGCTTTTATTCCAAGAAGATAATTGTAAAACAACAATGACGATGGAAATATCAGTTCACTATCACTGATGGACTTCAGTGCTTTGAGGAGATGCTTCTGTATTTAGTGATGACTGAGAACTGTAGAACGATGGTATTGAGACGTGGAAAATTTCGCTTTAGTGGCAATCCACGGAAACGTCCACCATGAACCTATCGCAAGAAAATATCGAAGCCGTGCAGGCAACTAATTCTGCATGGAGAACTTGGCGAGATAGTTGATTTCTTGCAGAATTCCACAAGAGTATCAATATTGAGTGGAATAAATACATACATACGGATAGGATTGCTCAAGACAATAATATGATACATTATTTAATAGTATTATCAAAATTTTCCGATTTAGGTAAAGTTTCCTTTTGATTATTATGAAAATAGACGGATTATCTAACAGATTATATTTAATAGAACGCTTTTAAAAGGATGTAAATATTAAAACGCAGGGTAGCGTAGGGTTTAAGGCGATAAGGCTTCCACTTCCAACTGACCTACTTCAGAGAATATAGTGGCTTATATACATATAGTATGCAAGGGTCAGAGGCCATGACTAACCAAATTTATGCAGGCTTCTGTGTAAGGTGTACTTTTAAGAAATACACCTTATTTTCGTTTTGATCGCTAAATAGTGTTCCAACTTGATTGACTGATATAAAATGAATAAATGTGATTAGGTTTAACAATAGTTAAGTTATTTAACATCTTTAAATATTCCTATTACATTCTTTCAGATTTTTTACCAGCGTTAAGTTAAAAAGCGTTTTTTTGTATTTAATATGACATTGGTATAGTGGACACTTAATTTTCTAGTAATAAACTAGATTTAATTTTTTCGGATACGTTTATTTTTATAATAAATATATAGTAATATATAATATGCCTATATCTTGTTTTTGAAAAGTATTTCCAACTTTTTGTGGTTAATACGGCTAAAAATACTTCTAAATAAAATTAAATTTGAACAAGTAATTAAGGAATTCAGTGAAAGTTTCTCATCGTAAGAATCAAAAATATTACACAGTTATTCCTTTAAGAGATTCACTTTTTTATAAATCTTGATTTATCCTTTATATGTAAGTAATATACTTAAATACAGTCAAAAATGTTATTTGTTGGATGTTTCATGGTTTGTAACTATTGAGTATAAGCTAAAATAACCCTATGTTAGATAAAATGAAATTACAAATACAAGTACTTGAGTACAAAGTAAAATTGACGTAATTTACATACAAATGAGAGCTTTATTAATAAGCATCGAAGCGTTACGGTTTCTGGCTTAATTTCAGATCAAAGTTAATAAAAACTTTATAATAACTTATTTCAAATATTTACTTTGAATTACTGTCGACATTTTCAATTCAAAGGGGAAGAATAAGTAATTTCAGGCGAGAGAATTTTACGTATAATTAAAATTAAAATCTTTTTTGAGTTTCGAATATAATACAAACATGCCTAGATAGCGATGATAATATATATTATATAAGATATATGTGGTTACAGGACTGCCACTTGATTTCTAAATTAAGATGACAAATCTCCTAAGCAACGATGTTGAAATGCATTTTGGATGAATATCTGGAATAAAAGATGCACGGAGGGACTCTATCAGGGCACTTGAGACAGTGACAGTGATATTTTAAAAAATAATTTAAAAAAATATGTCGCAACTATTGTTATCAATTCTCACGCCGCTGTATAAAACATATGTAACAGAACTTTATGTTGGTAATGCAATTTCCTAAACTTGGTTTGCGAATAACAAATAAACGAGAAAATCCTACTATTCATTTTACGCTCCAAAATTAGCAAATTTCACTCTAACAATTACTATAGCACGAAAGTGGGGCGTTGAAATAACCGCGAGCACTTAATAGTCATATTTGAGGCACTTCGACAGAAGCTAAGTTAAAAGTTAGCGCTTCGTGTCGGACCAAGTTTAACTTTAAACGGCCCGGAGTTCCAGTCATTTCTCACTTTAAACTGTGGACTACTTGTATAGTTTTAAGCAGATTTAAAATCAAATTAATCACGGTCTCCAAATAAGTTTGTGATAATAACAAGCCAGAATGTTATCTTATCTCGTTACTAGTGATCCTTTAAAAATGTAAAATAATCGTCTACTACTACCGAGAGTGCAGTATTTTGTATAACAATAGGTATACCAACGTACGTAAAGATTTACCAAATTAAATTTATAAAATACATTACTTTTGCCTAACCTTAATTACATATTTTCATATGGGAGGAGTCAAAGCGACAATCATGACAAAATTCGACAACTAATAAACAGATGAATCGATCCTAATCGAAGGGTATATTTATCTAATACCCAATTTGGATAATTAAAACAGCTAAAACCGTTCAATCTAGATCAAGTTTCTGGGTCATCTTATTGACAGCATAGACCGATAATGTCAGAGCAAACACTATCAAAGATGCGGGTCTATTCATGGCATTTACCCTAGATACAGACAAGAGACCGATAACGCTAGGCAGATAAAGATAGGTATTTTATATTTGCGTATGTTCGTTTTATCATACGTCACGACACAGACATCAAGATCTTATTCATGGTAAAAAGCAAAACAATGCCTCTGTAGCTTACACATCTCTTCTCTTCTGTCTTAGTTCATTTACTCACACGGTTGGTGTTCCATTTCCCAAATTTTTTATTTCTTCAACCCCATGTTATGAACTTTTCCAACCTCACTCTGTGGATCAATCAAAAAGATAATCTTAATATGTCTTAAATGGGAATAATGGTCTAGTTTGTTCTATTTTTTCTGGATATTTACGGTTTAACCTCTTCTATATATACCCAGGACCACATTTCGACGTTTGTTTAAGAACTGCATAATTGAAAAATGGCTTAAATAGCTCTAATATCTATTACACCTATTATATTTTCATTATGACGTCACCATTTTCTTTTATCAGCTTGCATCGGATTATTTTCTATTCCTATCCTTTACTCGAATTTAATTCATTCATTATCCTGTACATGATTTGAAACTATCAAAAACATAATTTACATATATCAGATAGTTTCAAACAAAAAACCGACCATTCCGTAGCTGAAAATAGAGAAACAAAAATACGGAATTCTAAGAAACAATACAATATATTCTTAGTGCAGTTCCAACAAATTCAATCTGTAGAACAAACTAAATTCAGCTCACGTCTCGGCTAGACTCAGACTATGTTACGACAAGTTGTGACACACTTGGAACAGAATTATTATTATTAGTCTAGATCCTCAGTTCATTATAATAAGAATAAAGAAATTGGAAAATCTTTAATTTTTCACAAAAAAACATCATATTCATTTTTCGGTCATTAAGCAATAATATATATGTATAAAATACAATGGTATAAATTAATTAGTAACAGGAAATAGGGAATATTGTTTAATATAGTGATGAATAAGACAGAAAAGCGTTACAAACCTTATATTCTGAGTTTATATATAGAGCTCAAGAGAAATCGTAATTACTACGGGTCGTTGATTTAAAAAATCACATTTTTCACGTGGTAAAAAGTTTAAGTGCAATGGAATTCACTGAGAATTTCTGGGCATCATAATTGTATTTTTATTTTGAGACAGAGGCAATAATTAACATACTATGGCAACAGCCTCTAACCGTGGTATCTAAAAACCCAGGCATCCAATAAATGGATCTTTTTACTCACTGATCTTGCAAGTCCTTTCAACAAGAGCCGACTTCACATTCCTGATTTAAAGTATTTTTAAGATATGAAAAGTCTTCATGACATATTATGTAAATACATATAACATATTCATTTCCCTGACCGCGAAATGCCGTCACAAGAAATCTAAGATTTGATATATGACATCATCATTGCACCAACATACAATGTTAATTTTTCTGCAAATACCATACACAGATAACTGCTCAGAAAGATGTCGAAGTAACTTCGCATGTATTTTGATGTGATTCAGTGAACATCGCGTCTCACTGCACTAACAAGATCCGACTTTCACTCTTTACCATATGAAGTAGTTGAATCTATAAATATTAATACTTTTACGCACAGATTAATAAAATGAATTCAAGTTTAATCTTTGAAGTGTCTGAGATAAGTCATAACACGTATATTTTATAAAACAGTTTATTAAAAGGATTTACGTCCTATTTTAATGGAAATCCTAAACCTTTACATTTCTACAAGACCACCTCAGCTTTCTTTTGTAGTGAAGTCGTCCTGATTTTGTTCTTTGTTACGCTTCGCATGTCAGCCTCTGAAATGCTATTATGCTCTTAGAAAATATCGGCTGCAATCAATTCTTATCGTATTTATTTGAACACTTAGGAAGATTCATATAATAATTAATATTATATATTTAATAAATACGAATTTTTTATAAATAACATAAAACATAAATCAACTTTGTGCTTTTTATCTACACGTTTCAGTACAGCCCAGTGTATATAGCTGTTAAAATAGAACACATTTTTAAGTAGGCCATTTGTTATAAAGGTTAATTCTCTATGTGATTACGTGGCCCGCTTCACTGAGACTTCCCACGTACATACTTCTAGCAAACTTACTACATTTCACACACCACACGCTCCTATTTCAAACTCAAGTTAAAACCTTTGTTCTCAACTTAACTCATTTAATTGTAGCTTATGCTGTACTATTTTAGAACTTTTTGATTCTTGAAATGAGTTTGGTGTCCGTATGTACTAAAATGTGGCCCCTTGGTTAACAATTTAATAAACTAATTATAAAACAAGATAAGACCTAACTCGAACTATTTTCCTATACAATATTTGTCTTTAGACAGCATTAACTAAACTGGCTATGCATTACATGTTCTATACGTACTGTACAATAGCTTTTGCAGTTCATTCTTTATGGGAGAGGAAATTATTAAACTGGTAAACCAAAAAACAATGAAGGTGTGTGAAACTCATAGTAATTTTACAAACAAGTGTTAATAAGAAAAGACACTGTTTTACAAGAGTTAATACTGATCAATTAAACCCCGTATGGGAGTGACACTATCAGGTCAATAGTGTTTAGTGATTCCATCTTCAAAGTGTTATATACCTAAGAAGTAATAAACACGTATTACATATATGAATATTTGTTTTATATACTTCTCCTAGTAATGGCTTGCTATTTATAGAACTCATATCGAAAAATAATTTATAAAGAAATATTGGAAAAGGATCGAAGACCATAAAAATAAATTATTCAATATCATAACTCAAGTCTCAATACAGCGATCTCTATCGGGATTCCTCGCTTCACTCGACTTCATAAAGCCTGCTTTATAAGACTCTCACATACACAGAACAGGATTTTAAATTATTTAATATATTTTCCCTTTCATTTGTATGATATTGAAAAACTGGAACTATGTTTACAATTATCACGATTTATCAGCTAGGGTGTCTTTACACCACAACTTCTCACACACTAAATATTTCCAAAAGCTTTACAATGAACATTATGTGCCTTTAGGTATGCTCAAAATATGTTTCTGTTGTTATAATTACAACGATGTAACATATATTTTTAATTTGATGATACCATTTTACAAATATCAAATTTTATTATTTAGGGCGAAGCCTCGAAGATTACCGCAAAAATAAAGCAAAGGAAAATTTAAATATCATTTTCATGAATTTATATTCCATAGATTTAACCCGTCAATAACGGTTCTCAAGGAGTTGTTATCAGGGAAATCAAGGAAGACGTTATCCTCCCTCATATCCGGATACCCCGGGTTATACGTAAACACACTCGCGCAGGAAACGCGAAATGAGTTTCATATATAATGGAGCAGGTTATTTGGAAAATGCACTTTTCTACCCGACTGTAAGTCATTTATAACGTTATAGTCGCGACTCGCTGTTTTTAGGAGGTATACATTATTTTTGCTGACAAGCAACAAAAGTTTATTTTATTTGATTGAAAATAAATTACTGCCTTTGGCGGAACCATTACCATTACAATTTCATATGACGAATTTTATACAAAATAAATGAAAACCGAACGTATTATTTCACGTGTGGTTTTATTACTAACAGATATTTGCTAAATAAATACAATACGTGTTGTTATGTACGTGCATATCTTACAAGCTAATGGTCAACATAAGAATTCCCAATTGACTTTTAGTATGTTAGAAATATGTGGAAATTGTAAATCCTGATATGAGGTAACCCATTCTTGTGACTATGTCTAAATTTTTGAGTATATAATTTGATTTTAAGTCGCAGGGGAATACTCCTAACCATGCATGGATAAATGAAAAAATAATAATCCTCCAGGCTAAAATGATATCCTTTTAATAAATGTGCAAAAGTTCTTTATAAGGAGAACAATTGTAATAAATCATCTCGACAATCTCTCGCGCACAATTTATATAACCAAAATATCGTCACATTTTCTCATATTTTATCTTAAACGAAACATATAAATAACAAAAATATTCAGGATATTATTAGTAATGTTGTTTTAAATTTAGCATTATTATAAAGGTACAAAAGAATTTTCGGTTAGATCCTTAAAACTTTCAAACAAATTTTTGGTTTCCTCTGTTTTGTTTCCGTTCTAAAGAAAAAGTTTTTAAACCAGATTTACCGATAATTGAAGTTTCAAAGTTATAATGCCATCAAAAAGTGACCAGCGTTTTATGTCTACAGAGTTCAAGCTTAAGAGGTATTAGAATAACTGATATTTACTGATAAGAACTAAATGTGACATGAGAATGAATTGAAACAGGAACAAAGCTCGGACATATAATAGTACTAAGTAATAGTAAGGATCCCTATCCAATCTATTGTCCCTCTCACATTGCACACTATAGATAAGGAGGCATTCAATTTTAGTTTTCTACATTGTTTCAGCCGCATTTTATTTTTAGTTTCATATGGAAGTCAGGATACATTGCACAGTAATATTTATAAAAAGGGAATTAAGTACGGAAAAAGTACGTTACTATCGTATCAATACGTATACATGGTGAACATATAATGAAATTAGCAGTTTAAAACTTAAATTATGTTATAGTTTAATCACAAAAACTTTTGTATCTTCAGATAACGGAGTAATGATACTCATACTATATAAAATATAATAATTTTAGAGTGTTTGTTTATTTGATTGCACGTTATAATCTCAGAAACTTCAGGTTCGAATTTAAAAATTATTTTTGCGTTGGACAGTCCGTTTATCGAGGAAGGCTGTTTTTAATGATTTACAATATAATGTCTGTCTACCAGGCGCCTAACTAGATCCTTTATTAGTCTGCGTACGTGTAACATCTAATTTAATTTAATTAATTTTTATGATTAATTTAAAATTATTAATAGACGTCGTTATCTTTCCCCTTTTAAATAATGACTAATATGTAAATTTAAAGGGAAGGGTTTGGTCATGGAACGAGTGAGTCATGCTATGGACGTTTAATCTTTTTATTTTATTAAACAATTAAATGGTTCAACTTTTTGTATCAATGAAAAGTAATCAGGGGTTTCACAACTGTGCAACTGCATTGTGATATGTATGTAACTTAATCTTGTATTGATTTTAAATTATTCCCTACCCTATTCAATAGCCAAATAATAAAGATACTTAAACATTATAAAATGCTGTGCTGTCAACGAACCAGTTTAAATGTCAGACAATAAGCCTTCTGCGACTGAATTTAATATTTTCTGAATACTTCGATAGCTTTTTGCGATGTTCCGCGGTTCAAAGGAGACACTCGTTAGAGATTCCTTCCTACAATTTAATAACTCACATTTTATATTACCGAATAGAATTTTATCAATTTCTGCTTTAAAATGAGTTTTGTGAGAATATTTTTTATTGTTTAAACAAAATGTAATTGAGTTGAGATTGCTAACCTTTAGAATTTTCATATTTAAATATTTTTAATAAATCCAACTAATTATTAATAAATTGAAATTATGAACGGGAAAAACTATTATACGGTAAAAAAATTATTGTGGTCTATATGCTACGGTATATAGCCCGACAGTGATCTGACCAAATCTTTGAAATAGCTATTCCATTGGTAAAACTATCACCTAAACACATTCTGTTGAATAAACATTACACAAAGCTCTAGAGCCCAAGCCCGGGTGACTGTGAATCCGTGAGACATTCGCATACAAATGTGCCCAATTACTTGCTTCACAGTAATGAGAGTGCTGATTACACGACGTGGTCACGGGTAGTCGCTACGTAGCTCAAACTTTTGATCGTTTGTCTACTACTTAGGGGTAGAAACTTGGGACGGTTTCGATAGATAAATTTGATAGTAAAGGTACTCGCAACTATTCGATTGAAGATAAAACTTTGTTCTTCTATAGAATAATTTTTAAAGTACTATTTGAGATGAAAATCACCATTTTATACAATTATTAATCTTTTTAAGTTCTTAGTTTATACAACTTTATTTGGGGGATGTAGGCAAACAACAATGTTTATCTTCTTTTGTTGTAAATTCTAAGTTTAATTTTCTTTATAAATTATTGTAGTATACAGATAAATACAGGAACATAATCTAAATTAGTAATGAGCGAAAATATAAAGCTCCGGGTTAAGGTCAATAGACTTCACTGGCAGTTTAGGAAAAAGAGCACGTAGCAATTTATTTCTACACAAATGTATTAAAGCTTTCCTCTAACAATTATTCTAAAAACGTATTTACCCTCTATGTTAATTGTTGGGCACTATATTAAAAGCTATTTCTTTGTTTTAACGATAGTAATAAATTGCAGGTTCGAACGTTGTTTTAATTAAGTATTCTAGAGACCGTTTACATTTAAATTAGTCAATAAGAGAAAAATGAAATAATAGTTTTATTTACTCTCTTACTAGATATTTAACGAAAAAGAGAAGAATAGATTCTGCTTTCAGATTCAGCATAGGTGATGATTCCTCGAATTTGATATCAAATCGAGGTTTTTTAATCTATAGATTAAAAAGACTAAATTCGTGGTTCAAAAATTATATGTGTGTGTGTGTGTATATATATATAAGTTTATATTATACTATAACGTAGTTACAAATATTTCCGCTACTAAATACAACATAATAAAAATCCCATATTTATATTATTTTTCTTTAGATTCTTACGTTCGTTATATAGTTCATATATATTTTTAAATATTTAAATTATAATTTAAATTAATAAAAATAACGATATAAGAATTACGTAAAAATGTACAATGTATATTAACACATGTTAAATATAATTAATTGTGCGCATTGTTCCATAGGCAGCAATTATCGGGTTGCGAATATAGCAATTACATGAGAGTGGATTAAATGAGGTAATGCGGCATTGGAGCCTGCTTTGATATCAGATCGTCTGTATAATAACTAATATTATCACACACAAACGGTTTAAATTATTTTTATGAAGTATATTCAGGGATTGTACCAAAATGAAGACAATGTTACCAATGTTTCCATACGATAGATCATATGTAAAATCGGTTTTCACTAATGACATTTTCAATCTTTCATGACGGAAATCACTACTAATTGTTTTTCCAGTATCGTTTTTTAAATAGACTAACTTTAATCTTAAGGAATACCAACGACATTGCTATAAATTGTAGCAGCTTGTAGCAAACTCGTAGCCGAGGCGTAGCTTGTTGAAGAATTCAACGCCTTCGTTTTAGATAAAACATTATTTAATACATTTATTCCCATATACACTATCTATACAAATATAATGTTTCATACGAGGAGGTTGTTAAAATTAATTTAAAATAATGTAAATAAGAATTTCATTTGCATATAAAAAAAGTCATTTCCGAGAATCCCTTACTAGCTTCTTTATTACTATAAAAATGTCCCACGTATTTGACACCGATCACAAAACATCAAACGATCACGGATTTTAAAAGTTACAAACCTATATGTATATATAAGAACTATGTTATGGAAGTCAGATTATGTCTCAACTTTGCGCACAATTTACAGACTTTTTAAACAGAGAATCTGTCCTATATATTGAGGATTCACTCCAGCTTAAAATTTACGATTTTTATACTGGCACCCAGATGATAATAGACAGTCAAATATTATGTTAACACTTTATGAGGTCACTATAATAGTTTTAGCATTTATAAGGCGTACGTGAAATGTATTTACTGTTCTAAAACCTTTCTTTTCGCCTTTGATAAACGAAGCCCGAACCATTCAATATATCTCTTCCACCTGTCGACTTAATACGAAATTATATTTGTACCAACTCGTGCAAAAAAAGATTTTAACTGGATTTTTATCTAAATAAAAAATGTGATATTTATGTGTCGTCATAAGATGGAAATAAATGCAGTATATTGACTTATTGTAGTTGTGCGTACATCTGGTTTTATGTTAGATTTTTATATTTGAAATATAAAATATATGTATTTAAGATGAGAGAAAAATGTTCTCACAGGACCGTGCAACTAAATGCTCAGAGCCTTACACATGATAAATGCGCGCTTGCTACCTTTTTGAAAAAAAAATACGCATTTAATATTATTAATCCTACATCCTAAAGTAATATTTAAGGACTTTAAAGAAATCTTACCTTTGTAAAACTTGATATCTGGTCAAAAATACTTTTGCAAATTAGTTATTAATCAAAATATTTAATCACAGCAGTTTTATAAAACGGAAATATACCTACTATTTTTGTATTTTTTTAATTCACCGTTTTTTAAAACTTCAATTGCAATTTATATTTGAGACTTTCTGGAACAAATTGTTTCTTATCCGGTATCCGTAGCGCTTACGTTGAACATGTCAACTGTACAAATTAACTGCACTCCACGATTTATTGCCAAATCGAAACCACATTTTATATGGTCAGAGATTTATAGCAGAAAAAGTCTTATAATGGTTTTGTTTGTTGTTGAAACCTCTGTTTCGTATCGTGGCTTAGATTAATAGGGTTACATAAGTTATTTATTAATACAGCATAGCAAAAACACACATTAATGCATTTTAACTACGTAATTCTGTAAGTTACGAGTTGTATTTAAATACATAAATAAGAAAAAAATATATTAAAGGTCAAAACTTATTTTATTCTTTCTCACAATGTTCTCTTTGCTGTTGTTGTTCATAGCGGTGGACGGGGGACAATTGAGAGATTCAAAACTGATATAGACACAAAGGCTTTTGAAATCTGCTATCATCACCAAAACCAGATTGGAGCCGAGCGATGTAGAAAGTCATACTATGAAAATTTTCCTCAACTCTATGTATACTATTTTAAAATGGCGTCATAATTTAAAACAATTGATTTGACAAACAGATTGAACGAGTTCTATTTTCAAATTTAGTAATTAATTTTTAACTATCTTAATATATATGAATCTCCTGTCACGATGTTTGACCGCGATGGATAATTATTTAACCGATTTTAAATTAAATTGGCACACCGTGAGCAGTCTGGTCTAACTTAAGAGATAGGATAGCTTAGATCTTTAATTATAATCGCAATTTTTTTTTTAAAGATGGCACTGCTATGATAAGCCGACAAATGTGTCATATAAAGATAAATTTACTAACCTAAATAAAGCATATTTTTATTTTATAAAACGCTTTCGATCATAAACATATCCCCGCACACTTTAAGCTAATAATTATTTTTATTGAACAAAAAAAATGATTGCTAGAAATCACATGTATGGCAAAACAACGTTTGCCGGATCAGCTAGTTGTTTATATAAGTGGCCAATTCCGCAAAACTCTTAGCGTGACCTATATAAGAAAGCATTTCCCTAACTCCTCTTAATATTTTTAAGCAGAAATAACAACAGTACAACGATATGTAATTTAGGTGTAAGAATAGCTAGAAGTTGTTGAAAAATTAATGTTTTAATTTATCGTTATTTGCCTAAGCTCTGTAAGCTCTCGAATATATTCTGAAACCCAAAGTGAACCTTACAAAGCCTTAACACATTCATCGATTTACTGTAGAGATTAGCATAAACAAACACAGCTATGTTGTAACTAGGCCATTCATATTCAGATGGGTTTGAGGCGAGATGTCACTTTTCGATTACTATACAAATGTGTATACAATGAGACACTGTCATAGGAAATATTTAAATCATAACCACTATATAGTAAGTTAAGCGAATATATTCATTAGATTCATAATTTATTTATACATTCGAAAACACTTATCGCTTGGAAATTACGTAATCTACGGATAAAGCCTACAAATACTTCGTAAAATTTGGAGTGAGTTGGTTGTAGTACAGATATTGTTGGAACTGAAACAATCGATACGCCTTGGCTCGGCGCCAGCCTGCCCCGTCATTGACCGCACTCACAAATATATTTTATGTGTCATAAACAAACTTGCTATTCTACTATTTATGGTAGTTCTTTAGTTAATGGAGGAAAATACTAATTAATTACTATCAGAGAGAACCAAAAAAGGTAGAATGTAGCTAGTCACCTTTTATTCGCATTTCATTAATCTATATATTATATAATAGCCTGGAATTCGGGTTCTTTACGTTAGGGCTATTTTCTTTAATATTTTATAAAGAGACATCAAGTTTTATTGCCCTTATATATTAGCAAAGTTTTATATAAACACATAACGTATTCCTAAACATGGAATATATTAACTAAGGTAATATAAAGGTGATGGAATGAAATAAGTAAGTATTATGTTAAATAGTGTTTTTCTCAAACCACTTGTTATTGCGATAGTTTGGAAATCGGTTCGAGTACGATGTTTAATTTTTTGTTTGGTTTAATAGATTCTTCATAGTATGGTTAAAAGAAATGTAACTGCCTGGCGAGTATCTATCTGACAATTTACTTCGATAATGATGTGTACCTGAAGCAAAAATATTTTTTTAATTTGATTATATTAAAGTACAATCTCTAATATGTTCATTAGCATATATTCATCTAGATAGAAATAGCTGCTAAAGGGATCAAACTTTAAAAAGACTCATATCATTCAAAATATTTCGATAAATTACAGAATTTTTCACTTAACATTTCAACGCATAGACGTAACAGTATATAAAATCTATTATATGTTACAAAACTAGCATTTGAAGGATTTCAAACAAGATTTCTAGTTGTTGTCTAAAGCTTTCGTTAACAAGGTTTGTTTTAAACTTGTGTAAAGTTGTTTTATTAGTCAGCTTGTAATGTCCGTTAAGCGCTATCTAACGAATTGTTGCAGTTTCGGTAAACCAATAATTACCATCGGCTCTGACATATGCTGTCCAGCTTTCATTTAAAACTTATTTCCGAAATATTGTTTATTCTATAAATAAAATTTCAAATTTAATTAAGCGTTACTAGTCTACATTGTAAGAATTCTCGTATAATTTATATTTATTTCAAAGTATGTCATTTTTTATAAAAAATTGCCAGGATTGAAATAATTAAAAATTACATATAATATGACATATGAATCAACTTTTGTAATAATAAAAAGGTTTTTTGCTTGGATATTAAACGGGAGTAATCCCTCGGCCCGTCCCTACATCCCGCATTTTATTCTATTTTTGTAAATTTGCGGAAGCTGCTACCTTTTATGTTAAATTTATTATTTATCCTATTTAATATCTTATGAACTTACTTTTATATCAATGTTAAAAATATCTCACTTCGACCAAAGCTTCCGCCACAAACGAAATGTTTTCCTTCGTTAAACACACAAGTTAACTTATTAGTTCTTTATGTCCCCCCTAAATAAAATTTGCCTAACACACAACTGATCGCCATTAAGTTTTCATAAGAAATGGTAAATTAAAAGTTAAACTATTGGAAATATACTGGATAACAACACAGGCGTAATTTTAAAAAAATATAATTCTGAAGAAAGTAAAGAAGGTTCCAAAGAACAGTCAATCGACAGTATCGAAGTGACATACATTGCATATATATTTAAAAAAAATATTTAAAAAAAATCTTACATTTTCTTGACACTGACACTAAAAATTTGATCCGATAATTTCTGCTCATCCGTTACCCAATTGAGCATAAGACTGGAATATCAGCGATCACAATTGAATTGTATTATTCGATGAATGCATAGATCAATGCAATAGCATTCGACGGCAGATTAGACAATTGAATGCATTACTCGCTAATACGCCAATTCAGGCAATATACACGGGATTACACTTGCGTGTATGGTAATGACTCTTAGCACTATAATACTGGAATAGTTATGACAAGATTTCATTTCATATTAAAAGATTATGTAAGACGACATTGCAATTTAGTGTAGAACCAAACACCACCTCCGAATTCTAGTTCACCGTTTCATTGTCAATATTTTTAAGGCTTGACTGGCCCTAGACGTCATAACCAAAATTATTATTTCGCTGGAAATTCTTAAGTAAGAGGGAAATATAACAGCTGTACGCTTATATAAGCATGATATTTTCAACCCTGTCGGTTTTGCCTGGCAGTGCATAATTGGATTTTTGTTTATACTTCAGTAATGATGATTTCCATCTGTGGTAAAGGAAAATTATTTTGTGGAAAGTTTGAAATGCTTTTCTGTGTCAAAAATACAAAAGTCCCAGATGTGACTCAGGCAACGACGCCTGATCCTGACCTACTTGTCTATAAATAATAATGATTTATGAAATACAGAAATAGAGGTACAAAAGATGTAAGCCCCGTTCCCTTTTTTCGGGACAGATTACAATTCAATGTGACAATATAAATGCGAAAATAAGCATTTCCAACGTTTCATTTCGTGTCATTTGAACTGACTGAAATTGCAGAACCATTATTGACCGTAATTAATTAAATGCAGAGTTCAGCGTAAAACACTGAATATACTATTACATACAAAAATCACAATTGTGAATCCCAAAGAACGGTAACTTTCGATACATCATTTACAAACAATAATTAATGCCCTATCTACATACCCAAAGAAGAGTGTTACATTTAAAATAGGCTCTTAATTTTTTCATTAGACCGCAATTTAGAAAGGGAAAGAATAATAAATATATGATGATCAAGGAATAATAGGTTGAGATTACCTAGTGACAAAAGCTTACTTTTAGATGTTTACCTCCGTATATGTTTAAGTGTATATAAAATTGTTAATTATAATAAGCAAGCAGTAGCAACAAGACCAAAAACTTCACTGCCAGATATGACATAGCGATCGGCCGTATCAATATTATTATCACACTGTCACTACTTTGCAGAATTTAAAAAAGGACCTATTCCGAACAATATTATTTCCTGTTTACGTTAAAACATTTTAAAGTCGCTGAGAGATATTTATTGATTATTACTTTACCTTAGCAACCAAATAAAAGGGATATTAAAATAATAATTCATTAATTAATTTACATCCGTACTTATAAAATTACTTATTTAAAAAAGCGATGTATTGAATTCGATTATTTACTTATTATTATATATATAGTAAGTTAAATGATTAACGGTTATAATTTTTTAGCATCCTCTCAAATATATTAATAATTCTCACCAAAATCCAACATCGCTTTAATCTTAAGTGGTAAACTCAACCAATAGTACTTGCTCCAACCACACAAATATTATACCATAAATAACTTTTAGTTAAACCCAAATGCTTAATAATTCGCATTAAAATAGGATAAAATCCAACTTTGTTTTTAATCTGTCTTAATGTAATATTAGGATGTGGTTCCTCAACACTTGATTCCCTCGCGTTGGTTAGATATACATACATAAAGCTTTCATTTGAGCCCCAAATGGCACAAGCTAATGATAAAGTTTGAGAACTTACAAGATCTAAACTCATGTAACCAACACATTTAGATATTATAGCTCTGTCGTTATTGCTAATACATAATTGAAAAATAATAAAGATCCACCCCACGTCTTATTGTAGCTATAAGAGTTTCATTTGTATAGAAGGAATGCCATAAAACCAGACAAACAAACAGCTCACAAACGCCCATCATTTTGAAGGCCAGAATACCAGATGGTAGTTTTCTTTAAATCCCCTAAGTCGTGGTATTCGGAAATACCTCCATTGACCGGCTCGACAAAAAGGTGAAAGACATTTAATTTAATTCATTTTAACTGAAGTTTTTGACATCACTACCTTTCTCTTTTATATTATAGAAATATATTATATATCATTGTTCACTTGTAAATATAAAACAATAACCCACAGTGACAGTTTCAAGCAGTTTTCGACGACAAGGTCTTATTCATAAAATACTTATATTTAAAAATTAAATGTAACGACGAATACTCTACCGCCATTATAGCATCGTTGAAAGCCAAACTTGTAATAAAATAAACAAAGCCCCTAACCTCTTTTCAGCGTGAGACACAAATTTTCAGAAAATATTTAAGAATTTGGAATTTTTGTAGTAAAAAATATAAAAGCGCTGTTCTTAAAGTTTTAATGCGAGTCAGAGCTTATACGAGAAAACTGAAAACTGACTAACGACTGCGTTTTTGCTTCGCTCCAACAAATATACTGTTATTTGCTTTTACTTATGTATAAACTTTATCTTATCCTTTATCCTTCCTATCCTATCCTAACTTTTTTTTGAAGTTAATTTATTTAGCATTTAGAAATTTATACATTAAAATATATTCTTTACCTACTTATTACGACTTAAACTTGATAATGGTGCCAATAGAAAGCTTTGTCTGTTTTAGGTCTCCAAATAAAATAGAATACTAATATTGTCTTTTATTGACATAGTTATTACTTATTAAAAAGTAAACGCTTTATTAACGGATAAAGCTATGTATTTTTACACACATATATTTTTTTTGTCTACCACCACGGTCGAGAACAGTGCGACCGTTGGCCTTGGTTGGAACGAGACTAAGAGTGCAGCCGAAGATAGGCGGAAGGGCGGTCATTAGTGGAGACCCTACCTGTCATAGGACGACGACGACGACCACCACGGTAGGTCTACCGTGACCACGCAAGCTGTAAAGTACGCAAAACGTCGGGGTAAATTTCAAATAATGTAAAATATATTTTAAATTTTGTTAAAAATACATAGCTTAGTCCGTTAATAAAGTGTTTTTCTTTAAATAGAATACTGTTAACTACCATCGTAGCTACATACTATAGACATATATAAAGGCATTAAATGGGTATTATACTCAAAAGTTACTCTTAAGAACAATCGAGAAATAAAATGCACTTATCACGACGTGGTTTTAATTATATAATAAGTTGCAAGTAAAATCGATCGAGGCTGGCTCGAGGCCATTTAAAGCCAATTGTCTGCTGCAGAAAGCATAACTTAGGTGCGCTTATGTGAGGAAAACATATTCATGAAATATAGTCCATAAGTAGAATCTTTACACTATTTTTTGGTCACAGGGAGACAACTGTATGTTCAATTATGTCTTTATTTTATCTGTTATCACAGTCCATTTTACATGAAAAATATTGTAATATTATTTAAGACCAGACAGAATTATCCATAGAATATATGTCAAAATGTTTAACTTAATTTACGGAATGAAATAATTTGCATTTTTTTTCTAAAAGAGAGCAATATTTTCTTTTTCAGCTATCTTGCTACGATTTATACGCGAAAACTTTGAAAAATATCGATCCACCGTCTGTCTCATGCGATTCAGTGATTTTGAGAAATTAAAAATATTGTTAATAGAATCTCCAATAAATTACATTTAGAAAATGTTATTTTTTCAGCTGTAATCAATTTCAAATAAAGAACTAGTCAAATTGTCCTTAATCATACAAAAAGAAAAATTTTATAGCACAAATTGAAAATGTGCCGAGTTTTGCTAAGTGGGTCATGCCGAGTGTAATATTATACGATCGTTTCTCATGTTTAAAGAGTTAATCTGACACAGATGAGAGATTTGCGCTCAAATATCTTATATAAATTTAATATTGAGTTACGTTTTCCGAGAGAGAAAAGAAGTTGATTACGTTCTCATTTATTCTTTGCATATTAAGTATTTATGATAATGTGATCAAAATGAAAAACTTATGTTTGGGTGTTGTAACTTCTATCAAATATTAAAAGAATTTTTGGTATTGACAAAATCATTAATGGGTGACATCCGGTGATCAGTTACGCTTCTACTACGTAATTTCGAGTACCAAAGTATTCTAAAACTTAACAAAATTTACAAATACGTTAATGTACTATTTAACGTTATCTTCTAGCAGAAGATACTCATTACTTGGTGAAATTACAGATATACGTATTAATTACATGATAATAAATCATATTATCATATATTTTATTGGATTCTATGGTAAGTTATGTAATTTGCGGTGACTTTAGTCTGGCCTTATATTCTGATGTAAATATGAGTAGCTACAAAGATTTTGTAATTATAATTAGGGAATATTATATGCAAATCAAACAACTTACTACGATTTAATACCCATTTAACAAAGATTTGATTAAAAAGCCTAAAAAATTATAATCTCTTTAATTTAACAACAATATATATTACAATCATAATAACATATAATAATAGTCCTTTGACTCTTAAATAATACTGTGCAAGGCTACGTGTAGGATAGGGAGCTATATTAATCTATCAAAATTATGGAAATCATTCATTTTATTAACTAAAGTCTAATAATTTTAAATATTTTTAAACAGGCGATGGTAGACGATGAAGTAAAGACAGTGTATGGCGTTGATAGCATACTTATGTATTTTGTATAGCTGGCGGTTGGCCAAAGACTTTTGGCATCCTGCCAGGATTGTGTCGATATCTACAAACGAAGCCTTATTTACTATATTTTAGATATATTTATACCAAATGTCTCTCACACAAATAGAGCTTCGATTGGTAGAAGTTATGTATAGCCCAAAAATCTATTAGTATTGACTCGAGCAACGCCTGCACGTATGTTCCAGACATTTAGATATAGGAGTAAAGTTAATGATAAATATACGTAGTTAAAAGGAAAAATGTATATTTTCAATGTTTCAATTATCATGGTTCCTCGTCACTGGAATGGAATCATAGAACTGAAATGTTTTAAAATTCTGAGTAAACATATATATTGTTGAAATCATAATTTCAACAAGATGGTCGATTATTAAAAAAACAAGTTTAGACAACAAATGTTTGCGTTTTTAACCTGAACCTCGCGAGCCCTAACATAAATCAAAACTTCTATATATTTTAAGATTTAAAAAATTCAGTTGTAACATAAACCGGTGAACGTCTTGCAACCGTTTGATAGAAATATCAATAAAAATGAAATGACATTTTCATTTTATTTTTATTGTTGTTGATTATTCTATTCAAATTTTTATTTCCTCGCTTTGCTAAAATAAACTGCAAGTAGGACTGGTAATACATATATATATTTATATATTTTTATTAATCATATATCGAATATTTTACTTATATATAATATAAGTACGTTTAATCGAATCTGCGAAATCACGAAGCTGCATTTTGATATCGATGTATTCCAAAACCGTAAATCGTTGAACGTGTACAAATCGTATTTTCTCAATAAAACGTCAACAACTCGTTGCACATTTATTGCTAGGTCGCTAGTCTTGCGTTGATTGTGTCAAATTTCAGTTTTACAAAGCATACTATGTAAGAGAAGATAATAATAGAACATTTTTATACCCTACGACGATTACAAACCAAGAATAAACAGCGTTAAAATTATGTTTTAAAGTTTTAACATGTACGGATAACAAATTTCGTTATTTTATGAGAGAATTTCAAACACTTTATTTATACATATTCTATACTGGAATATTTTTCTACACTGCTATATTATTCCCAGCAAATATAGCAAAGGCTACAATAACAACCAATATTTATCGGTAAGATATAGAGCGCACGTGCTGCAAATGTCCCTAAGAGAACCACTTTTGAAAACTTATTTTAGTTTGACATTCGTTTATGGACAATTTTATTACTTCAATATCACAGTGTTACGTTAGTTGTAGAACGACATCGTGAAACAACATTTTTTTAAAAGAAAAAACGATTAGACGAAATCAATTACATTAAAAATGTATATAGATCAAAATACAGAAAAAGCAGAACATAGATACGATTAAAGATTACTGAATGAAAAATTGATTCCTCCTTCCGAGAATACGAACGACGAAACATAGTAAGCAAATCATAGTATTCTTTTATTTTCCCCAGATATTTTAGCTTATCAGGAAAGAGATTATTATTGTTTTAAGATAATTATAAGCATAACTTAAATATTACCTACAAAAGACTGTTAAAATAATAATTACATTACGATTCATGAAGAGACTTACCACACAAATTGAATGATCAAATTTTCCCGTAATAAATCCATGTTAGGTTTGCATTAAATGAAATAGTGTAGACTTGTCCACTGAAGCCTCATTAGCATAATTGCAGTTAAATTCGATGCTAGTTGCCTGACCAGTTTAGGATAATCCTGCCGCGAGATAAACTCATTCCTACTAACAGTTTTAGCTTGACTGGCTCTGCAGAAATACTTCCACATAATACATTTAGCTGTCATTGGCTGACCTATATCTAACAGTAATATAAAATTCCGAAGTCATTTAGTTTAAGCAATAATTTACGTACACTTTAAGGTAAATAAATATTTGCTTTTTAAGGTTTGGAGGCGATTGAAGGGTTTATTTTTTTTATTAGACATATATACATGGATCGCGAATTTGAATTATTGGTTGGTTATTCTTTTATATGTTTAACTATATTTAATGTTAGTTTAAAATGTACGTGAAACTTTTCAATACATAATAAGATTTCAATATATAATAAAACACGACACTAGCATTTATAAATAAAATATAATAATGGTTAATATAATGTATATACCAACATGGACCACAAAGGACGGGTTAAAAGGTTCAAAAATATATGAACTAAATTTAACATTAAAATAAAAACAAAATGAATTCGAGCTTTTTACTTTTTATTTCAATTGAAGATCTTCAAAAGCATAATGAATAATTAACGTAAATGAATTAAAAATTAAAATTAAATTATTAGTCACACAGAATACTATATTACTACTTTTTACTGTAATAACAAATTTATGTTCTTTTTATTGTATATATAGTTAATTTCGTTAAAATAGTATAAGGAAATGTTAAATCAAATAGGTTGTGAGATATTAGAACAAGAATATTAATAAGTGGATTTACGTGAGAAGACTTTAATCGTGAATAATGTTGGAGTGTATGTTGGAGTTAAACCTAGGGATTTCGTAGTGAAAGATTTGATAACTCCTTTTATATTATGTTTCGTTTTATTGAATGAAATATTTAAGATATATGTAACATATTTTTTGTAGAATACGACAAGCCCGAGGGAGGGAAATGAATATATCTTCTAAGAAATCTCTTAACGCCCCGAAACATTTTTCTGTTATAAGTATGTTATTAATTCCTGTATGCATATTTACACAAAAATGCCCAGAAATAGAATCCAAAACCTTAAGTTAATAAAGGGTGCGTTATACTATATTTATATTAAATTATTTTGATAAGTAACAATGTTTGCGAGTTATATTCAGACGTAAAACATATTACTGTGGTCTCGGGTCGCATATAACATGTTTGTAAATAAAATAAATAAGTAATTCAACACTGGCTGAACATGACAGTTGCTGCCAAAAGCTTTTACACGACTATAACATTTTGAAATGCTTTGCCTAAAACGTTCTGAAAATCGAGCAGAATATTTCAGGTTCTCTTTTCCACTCATGTATATATACCATAATACGTTTAAAAAGTAAATATATATATATTGGTACAATATCATAATCCCATCCAATTTATTTGAAGCACAATATCACGTACCATTCATCTCTGCCACTCGTCGCATTCTCAATTAATATCCCTTAAAAACACACCATTTTTTTACAACGAGTCCATTAATTTATATTTGATTACTTGAAAACTTAATATTTATCATTACATAATATATATATATTTATTTATATATATTTATATGTCTATAACGGTTATATTAGGCCACAAGTATACTATTACTCTCCATAAAGCTTTTTATGTTATGAAATGAATATGTAGCGAAATATTTTGAAAATGATATTATGTTTCATGTCATGTTGCTTATCGCAATAATGACACATCGTTATATAAAACAACGTTATACAAGTGGGATAGAGTACGCCTCGTTTGTTGACTATTCCTTGAGATAATTAAAATCTCAAAAAGGTAACACAACTTGTGATTATTTTTCACAAGTCCTGATTACTTTTCATCAAAGTTCAAACTGTTTTTCAGGTTTTCGCTGTAAGCGTCACAGATTTTTCTAATAAAGATAGATATATTTTTTTGAATATTTACATTTTTATCTTTATCACTTTTTATAAGAACATTAAAGCAAAACAAAGAACTAACCTATTTTTATTAAGTTTTATTTATACTCTATTTATTATATACTGATAAAAAATTCTAGTAAGTACGAGTCGGATTTACACTCCATACCATTGTTTGAGCAATACGAGCAGAAAATCACGTTTTTTTATAGGAAGACCTCAAATTTATATGATTTTAAATATTTCCTAACTTAATACTTTCCCTTCCCCTTTAATTATCACTTATGAGTGCACCTTAGTTAACTATTGGCTAAATTCTTAATTATAAAACTTGCATACTTTTTTCAAAGCTTTAGCTTTAGCTGAAAAATAATAGATGTCAATTTTAATATACTTAGATACCGCTGGCGGACAATTAGGAAACCCTTGGGAAGCTTTTGTGTGTAATTATATTTCTTGCTTGCTTTTAAGGATATTTTTACTCATCTTTTATAAAAGAAAAAGGCCTTCATTTTATCTAACAATCTACAGAAGTGGGTCGGATTAACAGTTATTAATAGCATTGGATCGTAGCAGGCCTCTATTCATTTTTGTGTACTACATTGGATTAGTAAAACTAAAATTAAAGTTTGGCATTCTATACGATTTTGCAAAAATTGTCAGATACCCGAGATTATTTTGAATATCAAAATGAGGGTACCTGACAATTTTCGCTTAAGAAATTTTTAAAGATATTTGGTGAATGCGACTCTTTGTAATGCTTGGTAACATATGATTTTGTTTATATTATTAGTACTGCTCGTTTATTTCAGCTGTAGATATAGTTAATCGTAGTTGAGTAAGTAATAATTGAATAACACGGTCGCCTTGAGACATCAGTCTGAGTGTAACAATTATAGTCGATATTGGCGAAGGGAGTCTATGATTAATGGCCTTGCTCTTGCTCCCTTGACAAGACCTAACCACATTATGACGAGTGTTCTTATTGCTTCAATTTAATTTCGCTTTAATAATTTCGATCAAATTTTCCGTGATAAATGAAAATCCTGTTATTAGTTTTACATTGTTATAAAAAAGTTTATATCTGTTACACAATATAATTTCTTACCCTTTAAAACCCTTTTCATTTTCTGAAGATTTAAAATAATATTTAGTCTTTATCCGGCAAAATTTTCCTTAAACAGAATGTTAATACCAGAGACCGTCGAGAACAGTTTAAAACCGTGCTATAATTCATTTTAATAAGATATTTTGGAGGTAAACAAGGGTAGCCTAATCGTTTAATTATGTTGAGTGTTCCGTCAATGCCGATAAGTTGAGAACACTCCCACACTTCCCAATATTTCATTCAATCGAGATTTAATCAATTTATTAAGGAAAAACCAAACCTCTGACCGTCTGATGTTTTTATCAATCATTATTTGTTTATTATATATTATATGTATCTTGAGGATTCAATAAGGGTTATAATCTTAAAATGAATAAAATTAAAATGATTGTATCACAGAAATACATGTCTAATTTATGTCGGTCTAATGTAAATTATCAGCCCCAAAAAAATCCAAGTAGTCAATTATTTGCTCTAAGTGTAGTGACAGTGACGAAGTGTCATCAGGGCCTCGAGAGACGCTCCCCAAGCGAAATCCATTAAGCTTTTAAGGAAAATCCAGAATAATAGTTTGATGCGTGAGGTTCCGTTCGTACGACTTTTTTAATGTGATAATCGCGTTAATAGAAGATAATATTAATCCCTAATAATTGAATATTATTTTTAGCTAATAGCAGTTTTATAATACAGACTATAAATTAGCCCAGAACTTCATGTTGGACGCACACCCCAAATTTTTGATTTATATAAATGGCCGACTCAAAACTCAAAACAAAACATTAAAATATGGACAGTTAAGATTTCATTTTTTCCACTTCAAATATAGAAACTTTTTGAACAATATATCGAATTTTGCAATTACAAACAAATAATTAACTACCCCGCCCCTCGAGAGCGTGGCCATCAGACAGAGCAATTATCGATTGCGATCGTTCTGAGTGACGGACGAATTACGAGACCCACATCACTAGACCACCGGTCACTTGTATATGCTACACACGTTTATATCGCTACGGAAGCTAAACATTTGAATGTTTAGCTTCCGTAGCGATATAACCTTAAAATATGCTTAGAATACAAAGGAATCATCGGTGAATTTATTCTCTATAAAACAATTGCTTCAGAAGGCACTTTCTGCCGCGCACCACCGCTATGTGGAACCAGCCGCAAAAGAGGTATTTCCGAACAATTACGACTTAGGGACCTTCAAAAAAAGAGCGTATAAGCATCTTAGAGGCCGGCAACGCACTGGTGAACCCTCTGGCTTCGCGAGTGTCCATGGGCGGCAGTGTCGCTTAACATCAGATGAGCCTCCTGCTCGTTTGCCCCCTGTTTTATAAAAAAAATTACATATTATGACTCAGATACCGGTTGTTTTTAAAATAAAACATATGTTGTTTTCATAACGCTTTTTTTCGCTCGACCACTCATTAACTCGGCTTATGGTAATATAATGGGTATAATTGCCCGTGTGACCCATGCGATACCGTACAGACGAGTCACCAAAACAAAGTTATGTTTTGCACAATTCGTTTAAAATACTAGTTTTTATTGGATACAGCAGTTTTAAACACTTTAGGCTGGGTGTTGAACATTTTAATTTGATTCGTACTTACTTCATTTTAGTATTTAATTCAAAATGTTATTGTTCTGCTCCGGTTAACAGTCACTTCCAGGCACATTAAGCACAGACTAATAATTTTTAACAACTCATTTATATATAATTATATTTGTATCTGTTTTTAAAGTCACAAGAGTGATTAGATAAATTAACTTAGTAGATTTTAAATATGTGTGTTTAAGAAATCAAGTTTGTCTCAACGCGTTTCCTAACTTTCCATAGTTTTATGGAAACATATAAATCTATAGTCAACATCAGTGTAAAGTTCGTGACATAAAAACTTATAACGTCTCCAGAGAGCAATGAGTGTAAAATGTACGTTTTATGAGTTTCCTCCATTAGCCGATATCGTGTAATGACTCCACTCGCAACTTACACAATACACCGGGAGACAATGTTATATAAACTAGTGATCATAACGGATAAAGTACAAATAAAAAAGACTAGTTATGAAATACTATGATGTTTTTTATGAGTAAAGTATATAGTGAGTACTTTAAGTACACGTAAAGTTATTATCTTTATAATATAGAACCGGATAGTAATTTTACAAATGAGTTTTGAAAAATACGCTTGATCCTATTAAATTGTAAATAATAAAGTAAAAAGGAAAACGGTTTAGCCTTGGGAATTTTATAATGTTACTACTTGTCCTTTTTTAAACTTTCGTTGCTATATTGATTTAGAAACCTATATTACTAACCCGACAGGGGTCTGTCTATGTCTACGTTATCTACAATAATTTGTTTTAATGATGTCAAGTCTCTATATATATCCCCGTGTGGTATTGTCATGCTCTCGTTGTTTGCTTAGTAATCAGAACATATACCATTACACTTTAAAGTACAGCTACAACACACATATAACACAATAAACTATCAAAACACTAGTGTCTATTAATTAAAATATTCAAGTATTCATAGGAAAATTTTGTTTTTAGTACGAAAACAATATAACGAGACCAAATTGGAGTGCGTTGAAAAGTATCGGAGTTCCGGAAGCGCGGGATTATACGCCTGTCCTCCACACCGTCCCCGCCCGCCCTTGACATACTTCCGCTTAGCACAGCCTACACAATTAAACGCTAGGCCATATGATGTATTATACAATGTGTGGTACATACTTAATATTTTCTTAGAAAATTAGTTCTGCAACAATTATGAAGTCTGGTGATATATCAAACTCTTCTTTACAAAGGTATCTGTGCGTAAAGTACACAAGTATTTAAAGTAAATTTGATAGATTGAAGTAGTATGAATACGAAATTTCATAAAAACGAAATCGGTTATGTTTAAATTGTTATTGTTACTTAATTACTCATCGCTCGACAATTTAAAACATATAATGTGCATGCTTTTTAATATAAAACTACGGAAGATTTATTTTAGACAACGATATTTTTATCAGGACTTACGCGATTACCCCAATTGTTTGTTATAACAATACAAAGAGAGGGAAAAATTGCTCGCATTGTGCTGCTCTGCATCACAACTAGATATTATTACTCACATCTTTTATCGTTTTACTGCGACAAAAGAAGATCAAAACTCTTAAAAAATTCAAGATATAAAATTATTTTACATTGTATGTCGGCGGAATGCGAATAATATCAGTGCTATGATCTGAATTGAGTGTCAGTACTGTCAATCTTAGATGTGCTCTTTTTCAGTAGTGCTACGGTATTAGAAGCACTTGGCACCTACTTTATTGATAATCATATTTCATACTAAATGGTTTTAATTTTTCTGCATCCTACTACGGTTCTATAGATATAAGTTATCAGGCTGCAATGTTTCCCTGTGTGCTACTTTTTTAAGATAACTAGAACAGATCTACAAAATGGCGTACATATTAATGCAAAAAACGTAAATTAAACGTTAACCGACATTTAAAAATTGCTATTGGCATGAATAAAACAATACCTTTTATTGTTGCATAGCCTTTTTTACTTCATAAAGAGGAAAAGCTTTTATACTTAATATTTCTGCTCCATCCAATGAAACCCCGCAATATAGACATCTTAATAGTTATTCGTCCGTCCAGTTTCTTTATACCCAGCATAACTTTCCTTTTGTGAGGAGCTTACTAAAATATTTTCGTACATCGCAGCGGAAGAGCGCTTAACATAAATTCAACGGATGGACGAGCTACGGCCGACAGCGTTCGTAGCCACAAGCGGGTCATTTGTTAGCTGTGGTTGTGATCTTATCTATACAACTGATCTTACTGCTACTGTGCATAAGATAAAGGCATTAAAAATAAAATTATTATTTTTATTTCATGCATTTTGAGCACAATAGGACTTCATGAGACCTTATTATACATTTGAACATTAAACCAAAAAATATCACTTAAGTATGAACTAATATATAAAACTGACCTTAGACCGAGTTATATCTTGTGAAGACTCCAACCGTATACGTCTACCTAAAACATAATGAAAATATGTGAAACAAGTGTAATATTTTTGCTTCATACAAACCGTTTGCTTGTAAAATCTATGTTCGCTAAAACTATTCGAAAAATTTGCATACACATAATAACGAGAGTTCGCAATGTTAGGAAAACTATTGCAAGAGCGTTCCGAATCCCAAGCATTGTATTGAACGATGCATATATATGCGCACAGTTGTTAACAATGCCGGTTGTATCGACTTGGAGGTGTGCAGATATTTGTTTATATGGAGTAAATTTTATATTGCGTGTGGATAGAGTTTAAAAATATATGTATAAATAATGAAATTACATTTTATTGATAAAATATTTTTTGGGCACATAACCACTGGGTGCACACTCGATGGTGTATACAATGTTTTAAGGTGACATATCTACAGACTACTTAGCTATTCTAGATTGAAAAATACCGAAGCCGCATGAAAATAGCATCATTAAGAATTTGTAAGAGCTACGAGACTCAGGCCGGAGATAAGTGGCCTGCATTAATCTGACCTCATTAGAGCGTAGCCAACATAGCTGGAATCAAACTTCGAAATCTCTAGAGAATTTATTTAAATGAATGTTATAAGTTATTTGATAAGAGATATCTCTGGTTTAAATACTAGTTTTTCAATAAATATCAAATTATAATCTTAAGAACTTCCTAAGAAAAAAAAATACAAATCTCTTGTTCAAACTAAAACATAATATTTTTAAAGTTACGTCAATATATTGTTATAATTAATAGAATCAGGCGTTACCTTGCGGAAGTCCATAGTACAAAATACCAGTAGACCAATATTGAAGCATTATTCCGCGAAAAACCCACAACCACTCGACGCGCGTTTCGCTCCGACACCGGAGCATCATCAGGATGTTGCCTCTACGAACAGCGTTCACTCATCGAACGCTTTTCGTAGAAATTCAAGATTGCTTCAATATTGGTCTACTGGTATTTTGTAAAATATTGTTATTTTATTATTGCATGCGTTTGTGAACGGGTGCTCGCAACCGTGGAGTTCATTATTCAAATCATCATTAATCAACTCATTATTTCAACCTAAATACACATGGGTTTGCGTATTGCTTCCACTATGTAAGTGCTTGAGTGATATTAAACGACGACTTGATTAATTTACTATATTTATACACAACTATAGATATGATCCCATAACTTTTAACGGCAGAAGTTATACGTTGCAGGAGAGTTGGCTTGTAATATTTATGTAGTCTTTAAAGAGTATATTTTCAAGCAAATTATTTCAATTTTCCTAAAATTTCATCTCATCCTTAAGCCTGTTTACTGACATTAAATTATTGACCAAGCTTTTAGCATCAAGCCCCAGGCCTTCAAATAACAGAGGTTTTGAGTGATCGCTCTTAAAATAATTTCAATGTGTTTTAACAATATCATATAGGTTAAATGTCTTAAGTTTAATAGAATTTTCCTAAAACATATAAAATTTTAAAAAACTACTCGCAATTTAGTGCTCTTGAATTTCACATGCCTGTTTAAGAAAATGAAAGTTGTCGATCATATGTTGATAAAATGTCGGGTATATAGTGTCTCTCTACTAGTCCATTCTTGTATTCTATGGCTAGAATGTTGATTAAAATAATAAAATATCTGTATTCAGTTTTGTATTGTTTTTCGCGTATTTGCTTTATTATTTCCTAGTAATTTAAAAAAGAAAATAGAGCGACGACATGGCACGACATTCGTATGAAATTCGACGTAAATAAAAATAAATTATCAATGACACCAAAGCAGATATGGCTATTCTATATCTGTCAACAATGCTTAAAATATCCGCAGCCTCCCAGTCCCACAAATACACTCCTTTCATAATAATCAGGACCGAATGATGCCTATTGATTTATATTGTTGCTCCACTATATAACTTTTATATTAACATTAACTTATATCACTACATAGTATAAAACAAAGTCGCTTTCTCTGTCCCTTTGTATGCTTAAATCTTTTCGCAACGGATTTTGATGCGGTTTTTTTTAATATATAGAGTGATTCATTCAGAGGAAGGATTATATGTATAATATCATCCCTTAAATAGTAGAGAAGTACTGTTTTATTTTTGAGGTTTCTAGTGTGATGTCGTAAATAATTACATTTTTTTCCGCTTACATTGCAAACGCAGGCTGAACCCTACGAGTTTTATCAAAATAATGTACTAAGTATTGTACACATTGAAAAGGTCTACAGAAAAGTATGAGATATCTCTATATATCTATCTCTTATGGATAACCCACAATAACTTTTTTTTTGTAATTTACTTTTTACGACAAATAATGGCTAATTTTCGAAGCGATTTTAACCAATACAGCATTAATCCTTAACCAATTAAATACCTTGAATACATTGTTCATTTAATATAGATCTATATGGCCCTTTACACCGTATGATTTAAGTTAATATTTTCGAAGATATTACAGATATCACACTTTGAATTTAGCGATCGGACGTAGTGTATTTAGTTTTCTGTAGTTGTTAGCACACGTGCGAAGCCGGGGCGGGTCGCTAATAATGAATAAAGTAAAAAAGAAAGATAAATAACTCAACGTATTCACTATTGGGATTCGGCGCAATTCGTAAACACTGTTTGTATTTTCTGCAGTTCAAGTTGAGTGAAAATAAATGTTTTTACCTAATTTCACGACCTGGCTCCGACTGAAAAATTAGAAGAAAACGGTGAAGTGTGTAACATAATCAGTTTTTCACAAACTCCGATACTCAACAAAGAACAAAAATTTACGGCAATTTTGAGGTTAGAAATTCTAATTGGTGAAATTAACATTGACATCTGACGTTTTAGTCTGACTGTCACTATCAAACATACAGTCAGTGTTGCAGTAGAGAAAAAATTTAATTTCGTTCCACTAATATCGCACATGGACGGCCAATTTCAACTTTTGTTTGAAAAAATGAAGATCGAAATGGAAGTCAAAAATATGACTAAAATGGATGAAAAATTAGCTCCATAATGGAAGAAAATAAAAATTTGATGAAAACTGGAAGTTACAATTTTAAAAAGAGGAAACCAATAATAATATTGTAATATTTGGCTTAGAGGAGACCGAGAAATTAAATAATTTAATACAAATTAAAGGAAATTTCAAAAAGTTACAGATAAGTCTAGAAAATACGAATCAACAAAATTATCTTTAGGACCAAAAAACCGGAAGGCAAAAAGGGAGGCCCATTCTATGCTCTTTTATAAATAACTGGAAGAAGGAAGATAATTAAAAGTAAGAAAAACCTAAAGAAAATTTATATAACAGAGGATTATTCACAAGAAGTGCTCCAGAAGAGAAAGCAATTACAAGCAGAACTAGTAGAGGAAAGAAAGAAAGGTAATATTGCTTATTTAAAATAGACAAATAATAGTGAACAAATACAAATAAGAAAAAGGAAAAGAGAAATGTCCTCTTCACCATCCACCAGCAATAGCCAACCAAAAAAGGTGGCTTTCACTTCAACTAAGACTAATAGGGCAGATCGTTTGACATAATAGAGTTAATCAAATTCTCTATCAAACATGGCTTCCAACAAGAAACAATAGCAACTAAATAACGGCGAACGAATCAAAAATACATAAAAAGAACACAAATAAATACTCCCCCACCGACTGGTCATCGTGGGGAAAAAGACCAAACCTTCCAAAACAAACAATAAACGGTCAATATCTAGTCGCAGCATTAAATTATATAAAAGAAGACGAAAATTTACAGAACTTATATACGGCTCGACCCAGAGAGGGTAAAGTTCAAGAGGCAAGCAAAAAAGATGGGATAGTGATATTACAAAGGTACAGAATACAGAGTAGCCCAAAGAGAAGCGAATGGAAAAGGTTGGAAGAGGCCTTTGCCATTGGCAAAAGATTACAGAAAATAAAAAAAGCGATATAATAGATTAGATTAATAATACCTAATATTAAGATTTCTTTAAGTTAAGTTTTTTGTAATAGCAAAGATCTGAATAAAAGGGCTTTATTATTATTATTATTATTATTATTATTATTATTCACTATGTAAACGTAATACAATTCTATTGCGTCTCTACTAACACTTTATATTTTTAAAATCTGATAACTTTCGTTTCTCACTTTGAAATACAATGATACTACGATTGATCTAATCAAATCTAGATGTAGTTTTTCAGTTATTGGCGAATAGTATATTAAAATACTGATATTTTTTAACAAGATTTTACTAAATTTGCATATAATAACATTTTAACTACGAAAAAAAAATTTGTATTGCTTTTTATTATAGCTCTTATTCCTTTTTAGTTATTATACGTTTCAAATGTTCAGACGCGGTATTCCTTTAACTATTGTTGTTGATAATTGATTTCCATTGGACCATAAAATAAAATCAATATAAATATTCTAAATAATTTATCATTTACAAATCCAAATCACACTGGTTTACATACTAATTCAATATTTATGCAAAATTATATAAGTAGGTACTAGAATTGTTGTCTAGGTTAATCATAAATTAACCTATAGTTATATTTTAGAAGTATCAAATATATTTTTAGACGTTATTATAAAAATCATCAGTTTTCATTGTTTGTATTTAGGTATAGTTTAAACATGACGTTTCCAGGTAAAATAAATAGTTGCTTTACTTATGTGAAAGCAAAATCCACAATATTTTTTATTGAAATAAAATATATTGCAGTAATTCAAATGTTCTTTAAAATTTACTGTTTTGTACAAATCCGAGTTCAGAACAAACTAGGTCACAAAACAAACAAATACCGTGATAACGTTCAGCTCGAAAAAAATAAATGGATTCCTATAATCTCTATCCTACGAAACTCGAGTATTATTTCGGTGTTAGGTTAAGGTTTCTAAAGTCAAATGAAGGTTTTGTCTGACTATTCGATCTGTGCCTTTGAGCGACTAATATTTAATATTTTTATTCCTACACTTACAAGAAATATTAATAATCGAATATTTTATCCAATATTTTGTGTAATTTTCAGACTTATAAAAGAAAAATAATATAAGTATAAAGATATATATACTTCCACTTAATAATTGTTATTTTAAAAACATATTATTAAGTCTATGAATAACAAGTATATTGTATGAGTACAAATAGTGTCAACTGTGAGCGACTGAAAGCATTTTTCTAAGAGGTTTTTGTATAAAGTCAGATAACCTAGAAATGGGCAAGGACAGACCGATTATTGCGGCTTTCTCTATGTTTCTTACTAGGTAATCTTTCTTTCATATATGTGAAGCACAATGTATACGAACGAACGTTTAGTCCATTTATACAACTTTTTCTGGGAAAGGCCGGACAGAGAGTAATTTCTTCTTTTTATTTCTTTATTTTATTAACGTATGAGTGCGTGTTTGCTATACACAGAATAACACAATTTTCTCTTTAAATTATAAATTGTATACCCAAATTGATATCAAACATTAAAAAAAAAATATTTTAGATGCAATAAAACGAAAAACTAATAGTGATAATATTAAAAAAACCACCACTAAAGTAAATAATAAAATGGGAACCCTGTGGCAGTGGACCACAGGGTTACACAGGCTGCATTTCCTCAAAGATGAGCTATTGTACCTTATCACTAGAATACTTATCTTTGACAGTAATTTGTTATACAGAAATTAAACTTGTTCTTAAATTTCTCTTTCTTGATCGTAAGTATATTCTAAACTGAGGAATGAATAAATGTGACCAGAATAGTGTGGGATTACACTTAGCACTTGTGTTGTATTGTGCGAGCTAAGGGGGTTAAGGGGCGGTAACATTTTACAGCTGTTGTATATCTCCTTTATACTGCCACTTACAACTAACTACACCATTCGCTCCGTATCTAGTTGGTTTATTGATTTAAGCTGCTACCTATGCAAGTGTTATTGTTATATATCCCCCTTTTATTAGATTATATTATGCATGTCATAACTCGACTACATTTGTAGACATGTATGAAGCGATTTTTTTTAATTTCAACAACTTTATGAGTGTTTGGGCCTCATTTTTTTTCCTCAGTTTGCTTCATTTCTTTATATATACGTTCCAAGGTGCAGGATGCTGGTCTACGCGTAATACATCTTTTTATGTAGTCTTTTTCTATTCCAAATTTAAATTATGTTTTCTAAACTTAAACTGAATGGCAGAAATCTATATTAACGTTCTGTTAAAAAAACTAAAACTTTTTCAAATAGAAACTTTATCTGAAAAAAATGTGGAAATTCAGTAACACAATTTCACAGAAAAGCCGTAATTTAAGGAGGTTAAGTGCCGTTTTATAAAAAGCTAAAAAGGCCGCGTTTCCTACTTTGTAGAGAAGGCGCAGAGCGGTCGTTAGGAATCACGCAATTACGGAAATGACACAAACCACTTTCAAATTTTGCCTATACGAATAAGATCTATTGAAAATCGAGAACTTCAGTTGGAGAACAAATTAATAGTAAGTGGCTTTTTGTGACTTTATTTTAGTCTCGGAAATACTTTTATATAACCTTATATTACAAAGACGAAATCTCTGAAAAAACTCCGCGAATAACAGACGCGCGGTCATAATAGACATATAAGATAAGATCATCTTGCCTATCATAGGTTTAAATTCTGTACGATTTCCTTATTTAAATTCAGAAAAATTGTGGTGAATTTTTATTTAAATAAATCCAACCCTGTATTAATTGCACAATATACAATAAAACGAATTTATATAGTATTGGAAAAATATTAATAATGCGCTGTCTATGTCCATGAGCCGACCTGACCAATGCGGCTTATTTTTATTGTGACTAAGCAGGAGATTTTAGTTAACGTGTCGTGCCTTTAGAAGTTTCATAAAATAATATTAACTGCCTCTACTGTGTACTACGGTACTAAAATCTACAATACTTTACACAATATAACAAAACTTTAATTCTATGCGTTTATACAGCGATTTTCTTTTTATCATTTATACGAAGAAAATTCCCACATTCAGCGGCTTTGCTAATCTGAAACATCCTATCTCAATCTTATTAAGAAGTTGTGATAGGCAATTAATCAGAAGCTATCTAAATCTCTGCATTAGCGGCCCGCATAGGCCGTGTGACATTTATCACGCCTACAACCTCACGCCTTACGCAAAGGTTTTCATACCTTCCTAAGCCTACGGCCATGAAAGTTGTGAATTTATCGTATATAACGTTTTGTTCAAATGATGAAAAGTAGGTCAACATGGACGCGTCACAGTAGAAATCGTATTCTGTATATGCAACGTACAAACAATGTTACATTATATATCAAAGTTATTTATAACGAATACAAAATTTGCGTATGGCAAAGTTATAAAAAACCAATACCATTTACCATGAACGTACAAAATCTATAAAAATAAAGAAAATTTCATTTATAAGAGTAAAATTTTGTGGGCATAGCTACAAGCGTAGCAGGAGTTTCGTGGCCAACTCGTAGCAGCGTGTCGCGAACAAAGTTTAATGAAGTGCTTTCTGCCTGCGATTGAATCTATAGCGTGAGAAGTTTTTACGCTGAAAGTATATGCCAGCTTAAGTTAAATTCTTTTGTGCGTGACCCGTGATTTACAACGTAAAATATACTATAAAAAAGGTATCAATTTTAGTAAAAGTGGAGTATTTTAAGTACGTAATACCACGTAAAAAACTAGAAAATTAAAAGTAACTTAAAAAGTCATAGTTCGTATGCTTTATTCATTTTCACAAAGCCATAATTATCAGTATTTTTAATAGTCTTTCAGCATATGAATAGCGATAGTTGAGGATAATTTTATATTAGGTCTTTACCTATGAAATCGCCGCTTTGTATGAAAAATATTAAACTTTTAATATATATTTTATTTGTATTAATGGAAGAAATCACTCAGTGGTAGTTTATTGTTGCCCTTTTTAAAGAAATCAGCAGGACGAGAGGCAACAAATCCTTCAAAGGCATTTTGAAATGCCTCTCGAGTATTGCTATTATAATTTTTTTCCCGCAAAAAAGTTATCAAAATTCTGGAAAAAGTAGTCTGTAGGCACAAGGTCTCGTGAGTAAGGCGGATAACCACCAAACAGTGACTATCATTTTTCTAGGGGCAAGTTTTTGTTTAGGGCATCCAACCAACTTGCTGAAAGATTGCGGTTATCAAACAAAACCAGTTTTTTATTACAGGAAAATATGCGGTTCAAAATTCCTTTATTTGTGTGTCTGTTTAGCAGAACAAGGCGCATTACGACACGTACTTTTCGATCATTGAGTTCGTGGAGCACGCTTATGTCAAGCTTTTATACTATGCCAATTAGACACAAATGGACCAATATTTTTTTGACGCTAACTTGAAAGCCCCTGATAATTCCCCCCGGGAATTTTTTTCCCCCCCCCCCCCCCCCCCCCCCCCCCCCCTTTTTTTTTTTTTTTTTTTCCCCCCCCTTTTTCCCCCCCCCCGGGGTTTTTTTTTTTTGGGAAAAATCAGAACGGAAGCAAGAAGCCGGTGTGGCGCTACGTTTGGAAATAGAATTCTATGTTCTTAAAATAAAATTAATTGGAAATTAGTATTCTTAGCCAAACAAAAATTATTTTGATTTAAAATGGCCAGTACTCCAGAACGGAAATAACATAGGCAAAACCTTAGTAAATAACAACTACAAAGGGTTCACAAACTAAATGCAATTTAAATAAAATTTAATTTATTCAAACAACGAAAAAACTTTCTAGCGTTTTCTTAATACTTGAAGTTGCACCAAAGGAAGGAGTCTTTTAACTGTGTTCGCAATTACAAAGGGAAAATTACGAGAAACGTTAACAAGAGTTTTCTCGACTAGTTTCCGTGGCTTTGACATAACTGTCGCGCTGTCAGACATTTGTGTCAGACAGTTTTGTCAGGCTCTAACGAAGATCCGTCGAGATAAAGTGCCTCCAAAAGGACTTTGACGTTTGTAGAGATAAATGTGTCAAACGTTACGTTAGATTGCGTTCTAAGTGCGGCTACTTGTTCTAGATTTAGTTAATATTTTTAAAAATTAAGCTCAGCTTCTTAATTTTTGCGAAATAAAGTTTATATGGTATTCAACACATTCTGGTTTAGACGGAAAATTAAGCGAAAACAAATTCTATTATGCAACACTTGTAATTAAATGTTAAATGTAATTCCTTCTATTAAATTTTTAATCAAGTCGGCCTTGTATTTTCATTGCATCCCATCTCCTTACTTTAATTACTATTTCGTGCTATATTTAAAAAAAATTTAAAATGTAGTTTACAATAACATATGTAGTTAACAAATTACACTTTTTATATATACAATAAAACTAAACATAACGTGTAGATTTTTTTTTAAATTCAGCATAATTATGTTAGAATAAGTATATAACTTAAATAAAACGCTCAACATACTCCACTATGTTACTTAGTTTGAAAACGAACAATGTTACCAGCGGAGTTAGTTATAAAGCTTCGGAAACTTTATCAATCTGAAGATGTATGGTGACAGGGTTATATCTGATTATCTATATGAAATTGTCGTTGAAGGAGAATTTACTAGCGTATATGACATTCTAACATAAGCTAACTAAATTATATTGCGATACATTTTCACGTGGAAATTACGTACGCGAATTATAACAATAAGCATGCATACAATTAATTATTATTAGTCATCAGGCATTTATAGTAATGATTGGCTTCTTGAGCCAAGTCTTAATTATGTAGAGTTTAATCCCCTGGCACTCACCCTAAGCCATAACTTATAAAGACTCCCAAATGTACGAACAGCATAAAATAATTATTACTAGTATATTTTCTGGCCATATTTTTTTGGCTATAAATCAAGGTTTTTTAGGCGACTGACAAGACGGCAACGTGAATTTTGGAATCGAGTTTTTTATTCTCCACTGAGACGTTTCGTAAATTAAATGTGTAATTATGATACTCATGAACATCATGAATCTCAGAGAAATGCTTTAAATTCAAGTATTATTTATAAAAAATAGTTTTAAACTTTAACTAGGTCTACCTAGTAGTTAAAGTTTAAACCTACTATTTAGGTAAATATATTCGTATACTATAAATAAAAACATCATAACGGTTGAGATACTTTACCGTGATATACTGTGTATATTAAATTTCGCTTTTAAACACCTTACATCCAAGCAATACTACTTTATGCGTGGTGTCATTCATTCACTTAAAAGGGTAACCTTTGATGTATAGAGTTGTATTGTTTGAAGCTTTGTGTTTCGAGGCTTATGTGAGCCTGTTACCTCGTTATGCCAAAACGCTATTAATGTAATATATAAATATAAATCTGTTATATAAGTGGATGGCTTATGATATTTTTCATCCAAGGAAAATTTGGTCGAGACAGTCATGTTTAAGCAACCATACCACGCATGAGCTGTTGATAATGCGTTTTTTCTCACATACACATACATAAAATTATTGAAATGACGCGAAGCGAATGGAGTGTAACGCTTTAGAATCACATAAAACCTTTTTTTTATACAAACTTTTGCATAATATTCGGCGCATGCACTATTTGAGGAGGACATGATATAAAATGTACAATTATCACACAAAGGCACTTTAATTAAAATATACAGGTAACATTATGTCTTTCTGGCATTCCTCGCGTCGCTTTGTTGATTGAAATAACTGGGAGCCGGCCACGGAATATGAATTATATTGCGAAATTCCTGAGGACAAAACATCACCTGCTCCTGACAATTATTATTCTGTTTTTGTAAAGTATTACTCGCCTTAATATAAATTATATTTTCGTAATCCCTAATACCATAACTATTCCGAGCACCCTTAACATTTTTTAATTTCCAATAAAATTAGTTTTGGAAATGTGAGAGGACTGATTATAATCTCATAATTAATTTAAACTTTAGAACGTTAGAAGGGAAGGTTTCACATCGCGATGAAAAAAATATTTTGAAAGCGCAAATTAATATAAAAAGGCCAAGTCATGCGCTCATTGTCGAATGAATGAAATTTGAAAACAATGAACCATTCTGTTGGTGACACAATTGGATAAAGCTGGATTTACAGTCTGAAAGTGTCGAGCCAACTTGAGGGTATTATTCGTGAATTTTTAACGAAAACTGTCGGTTTTCGGATACACTTGGACGTTACGTCAAGAATATTTTAAAGGATGTGGTATTTTCTGTTTTTAGACACGTAATTTACCTATACTTAAAGATACATTTCATTTAGGTTAGGTTATTAATATTTGTTTAATTCTCGTATACTAACTTTTATATCGGATGGAATTCAAGAAAGACTGCGCGAAAAACGCGGTCGATTTTTTATTATATAGGCAAGGCAGATTCCTCATGAAGTTTCACAAGAGCAAGTGTTAATTGCGCAAATAAAAAATTACATTGGCTTCGAATGCTTATCCTCGCTACAACGGAACAGCTGCTCGTATAACATTAGGTACCAGACCAAGTCGATAAAATTTATCCGACCTAAGAACGTGGCAAAAAACATCCTTGACTCTATAAACCAATTTAAAAGGCTGCTTACAAAAATGACAAAAACTTTAGCTTCGTTTTCGCAACTCCACGCTATCTAACAAATCCGTCAAACGTCACTCAGCTGTCAGATTATGTGCGACATCATTGACATTAGCTTGTAACTTACGGAATAAAACGGAACATTCATTCCTTATCGTTAGGAACTATTGAACGTTTATCATTCAATTGTATACAAGGTAAATATACTTAAAAAGTATGTACCTTCAAATGGATTACTGAAAATGCTCCAGATGACTAATCGATACATAATTAACAATTAAAAATTCTATATTGTACGACGTAATCAATTTAAGTTTACGTAAGTAGTCGGCGCATCCAATAGAATTTAAATCTGAACTTGCAAATTGACATATAACTTGAATAATTTGGCGCGTCATTACGTAACACTTACAAAAACAGTAATAAAACGTAAACATTTATGCGATTCATATAAAAGTACCGTTGTTTGCTCTAATTAGGTACGTACGATACGCGACTCCAATTGTAAACTAATTGAATTAGCTGCCATCCTTAGTGAAAACCTAGAACTGCGTACTTTGTATTTTATCGTGGCTAAATAATGATAAAGTGATAAAACAGATATCCAATATTTATATTACATTGCAGTGAAACGCATACTGTGAAATAAACAAAGCGAAAGCGTATAACTGTCAGTGCAAACGGTATGACTCATTTTATGATTACATCATAACTACTCGTTTGATTTAATCTCTTAAATATTACGCAGAATGGAACAGTTGTACGAGGACTTACCAGACTATGAAGCGGAGTAGGAGTGCGGTGAGGTTATGGCGACAGTGTCACACAACTCAGAATAACGTGCTCCCCGTACGGCGGCCGGGCGCCTACTACCTCGCGTCGATCGATACGGCGACATGCTGCGTTGCGTTCACAGAGACGATGTTTCACTAGTTTTTTATTATCTTTTAAATTCGGTTATCAGTCTAATTTTAATGGATTTTCAAATCAGGCGTTTAATTAGCCGGAGAAAAGTTCGTGGAAAGTAAATTCGTAATATTCATTTAGTATGTCATCATATGTCATATTTGTAAAACTATTTGTTAATTTGAAGACAGTCACCTTTGCGCAAGAAATTCAATAAGGCATATTATTTCAATTCAGTATTGTAACTTCATTATCAACTTCTTAGGATATTATGATCTTTAGAGACAGAAAATAAATGATAGTCTTCAATGGCTAAAGAATAACGAAAAGGTAGCAACGTCTTCGTATATAGAAATTTGCATATCCCATGAATATTCTAGATAGTTTGATGAAGGCACGATATTGAAAGATTTTTTTAATAAAATAGAGCAAGGCAAACGCGCTTGCGGCCACCGCCGCTAAGTGGCAATAGCCGCAGCCCATATACACCCACTAGTGGTTGCGTTGCCGACCCTTTAGGGAGGAATATGCTCTCTTTTTAGGAATTGGAGGTAACATACATATCTGGTTGCAAAGACCTCCGCTGAGAGCCGATTACACTTGTTCGTAAAAGAAAATGTCTTGTAGAGCGAACTGTGAAAGATTTCCATCCATTGAGATAATGCGGATGGAATGCAGAGTTAGTGCGGTGGGGTGCTCGTGTGATGATCAACGAAGCAGCGAGGATCAACTCAAACAATTCAGAAGAACACCGTAGAACACTCACCGTAGTATATTTTGTAAAAAAACGCACAGTGACTCAAGGTCTCTGGCAGTTTGACAATCCGACAAGCCCTCCTATGGTCAAAAGGAAGAAACTGGTACTTAGTAGCACCGGCCCACAGATGAGAGCAGTACTCTAATATGGGGACGTACTTGCGCCTTAAATATCCAGCTTTAGAAGACAGGTTTCCGACCCAGTGTCACTTAGGCCCTTATGATTATAATGTCCTTATGTTTTGAGGTACCATTTTCTGAAAACACCCTGACATATCATAAAATTATATTTGTTTTTATGAATAAATGAACAATGTCTTCTATTTAATCTTCCGTGATATATTTATTATATATCAGTATAAACTATAATGGAGACATACTCGTATTACACGTGTTACATTATTTATTGAGATACTCTAATATATAACTAAAGTTATTAATATTGTGTTTCTATTTATATAGCTCAACATAAGCGTCCTGACAACATAGTACAGTGGAGCATAATTTTCCACGTATTTCATAAGTTCTGACACAAAGCGTCACCTGCATCTAATTTATTGTTGCATTTGCTATTAACTTTCATTATTGAGCCCGTGCTTGTAAAGAAAAAATAATAAATTTTACTCTTTTGTATATATATATAGGTAGATAATATATATATCTTTTGAAAGATATATATTGTATATACTGTAGCGTAGGAATGTCTGTAAAACTGTATAACCATTATTATATATTTTTTATGAAAATTTTCCTGCGGGAAAGTAAAAGATTGAAGTAACTTATACAATTCCTAGCTGGTGCCCGCGAAATCTTCTGCGCAGGACTTTGATTTACACTTCGGTCTAAGTAACACGTGGTTGACTATGCTAATTGCTAACAACAAAAATTAAAAAAAGTTGAAATAATTGAATCCCACGGTATTTCGTTTACTACAAAATAAATTTAATTTATACTTTAGCCTCAATAACAGGTGTTAATCATGATTTTGAATTGTAGCTTATATGACACGTTTGTCGGTTTACCACAGCAGTGCCATCTATTGATTACTAACTCAATCCAGACGAAAAGTATCGACATCTGTTAGAATCTTTTGGAGTTAACAGTTAACACAATTGTGACTGTCAATTAACTATAGACAAATAATTTGCAATAAAATAAAATTGCGACTATAATTAAAGATCTAAGTTATCCTATCTCTTGAGTTGGACCAGACTGCTCACGGTGTGCCAATTTAATTTAAAATCGGTTAAGTAATTTAGGAGTCCATCGCGGGCAAACATCGTGACAGGAGATTTATATATATTAAGATTACCCATCCCATTTTGCACCTTATGTAGACATAATTAATCGTTCTAATACCTTATACTCATATTGCCAACCAAATAATGTGTTTTTTTATTTTAAATGTAAATTTTCGGATCCACCATCAAATATTTGCTGCTTTTGGGTATGAGTAAGGTCATTAAAGACATCCTGCATGGTCTCCAAGTCTTTGTATCCTATCATTGCCGAATTTTGGGAAAGTACTGGTTTCTGTTCTTGAATGTAATGTAATTTGGAGCGCTGCACTGCCGTGAAGTCCCGATAAACTAGCAATTAAGCGTCGCAAATGGAACATGACAGGCTCCGAAGATATTCGAATCGTGAAACAGATGCCAGATTGGACTTCTCAAGGAAAACGAAAACATGGTTGTCCAAAGCAAACCTGGCAACGCACAGTTGCAGATTGAGCGAGGAGAGCCGGAAACGATAAAACCCGAAACTCAAGGATCATTGTGGTCGCCCATTCAGGGGACATAGGAAATTCAGTCCAAGTATAATGATTATACACTATGATTTTTACTAATAACAATCTTTCAAATTCGTATCTGGCTACCACTTGTCAGTACCTAGGATAACATTAACCTATGTTTACCGGAGATCTGTTCACCCTAAGGCCAGGACCCATTCGTGCGTCACTACTGCCGACAATATGAAGCTAGGAAAATCCCATGCTATAGTAAAATCCACCTTTTACCTCTCTAAATAAAATCTAATATAATCAGAGCACGAGCAAAAGCGTGCCGTGAGAAGCAAGTATATCGACCAAACTACACTTTGAACTTGCTGATCCACCGCGTACATCGAATTCACCAGTTATTTAGTTTACAGCATTGTTACAGGATACTATTAGAGCAAAATGATTGCGTTGGTTGTGCTTCTGTCATTTGTCTTTTCAATAAATGTAAATCAATGTTAATCGATAAACATTTGTTATTCTTAAAATATGTGTGTGATAAAAGTGATGTCTAAATATAAAGAATACATGAAATAGAGCGATAGAGTGAAGGAAACAGTAATTATGTTATTAATGTAGATACAAGGCATGAGAATGTCTCTAAAAGAGTTTGTGCATTGGGCTCCTAATGCTCCTACAGTAGTGAATACAACCAGTCACAGTGTGACGCTGGCTTGGTCTGCGGGAAGCTATAGCTACTACCAAAACCAACTGGTTTATACGGTGCAGAAGAAAGAGAAGATACCTCCCTGGGTAACTGTTTACAGGTGAGATATACAGTGAAGGTTAGCTGAATTACACATTAACATGTTTAAAAACGTTATTAATATTTGAATATATGGGTTAAAAAACGAAGGTGATATTTATTATAATTGTCTATATAAAAAGTTTAATAAATTCCACACATTCTTATTTATTCCAGATGACGTAAATATAGTCACGGTGCTAAAAAGCATCCGAAATATGTATAAATAATTAATAATTTTAAAATAAATAATAAATGTGCAATAGTCTTGTAATATACAAAACCATTATTTAAAAAACTTCTTTAAATAATTAAAGTCTTACTTAATAAAACTTAAAATAACTTACTGGACTGTCCAGACATTCTCGAATCCATCTCTTTCCCAATCCCATCCCTCCTTCCGAGATATCCCATAAAAAACTACTCAGTGGACCTCAAGCTCGCACGAACCTTGGAGCCCACTCTCCAATCAATAGGTTATGTGACCTTTATAACACGTAAAATCATTAATTAAACATTGATATCTTTCATGACTCCTTAAATATCTTTAAGAAAAAAATATTCCAGAAATAATTATAATAAGGTTTTTGTTTCAAATAATTTTAATGTTTGTTATATTCTTTTTAATATTGAAATTCTTTCTTTAATATTCTATTGTTTTTAAGATAACATTCTTTGATAATGACGTGTACGCCTATAAATGGTTTTCGCAAACTTATAATAATCTATGAATAAGTTATTTGAGTATGTTGTGTAAACTGCTGGCGTTCCATATTTAAATACTCGTAATTCAACAATTTCTATAACATTATATGTCATAAATCGGACCTAAACTATAAAGAAACTAATATAAAATTTAGACAAGAAAGGAAATGCTGTTTTGAAATAGACTGTCTATGTATATTTAAGAAGAATTATTGTAAACTTATGATGTACACATACGAAATTCAAACCACCGTAGTAGTGTATTCGTATGTTTAAATATCATATTTTTTAATTGGTTAAGTTGTCTGCATAGCAATTAAGCAATATAGATTAGAATGATCAAATTTGTATTGACATGAAATTATAACGAGCAGTCAACCGCTGATTGTGCTAACAAACGGTGTACTATAATGTAATTATTGGGTACAAATTATCAAGCTGATCACATATTCTGTCATAACTGAATTATGTTTGCTGTAGTTGTTTATGACTTATGGCTCACCGTACTAACTTACATAATAGCAATGATTTATCGCGTTATATTAACCAACTCGTCCTCATGGGCTCTATATGAATTTGATGCTCTTTGTACGTTTAGGATATTTGATTTCTATACTTGAATAAGTTTGACTTACATTTGTACTTTACATTGGTATCTCTTTATGTAAGTATTGTTCTATTAAAATTAATATTTTAGACAAATAATAACATGTTTGTTTTGAATTAATAAATTGTTGCTAATGTCCAGATTTATAATACTCAATTATAAATAACTTTATATTTTCTTAGTGTTTCACATCATATTCCTTAAAATTAGAAAAGGAAACATAGTCAAATTACAAAACTTATTTACATCTATTTAAACTTTTACTGCCAATGTTCTTTAGATCATCAACCGTTTCCTTTTGACGATATATGAAGGTATGTCACAAAGGTCCCTTAAATGGATTTTACGAGGGCCATTATATTATGTAGCCATGTTAACGGCTAGTTAACCCTTCATTTGATTTACAACTCTACAGCCATATATTGGTCGCTCCGAATGTTTATTAAACAGGCTTTTACGCGAATTCATAAACGCGATCACATTCATTATTTATTAATCCTAGATATATTTTAACAAGGTGTTTCCTGAATTTATTTAACAAGGCACGCTGTACAAAGATTGTTTAATCTATTAAAATTTTCGCATAATCTAAAATATATTTTGATGAAAATAACTAACATTTTAAGATTGTATTTTAACCAAACACATCCCTAATCCAATATACATTGGGAAACAAAGATAATATTTGTTCCCAAAAACCGCTCAGGTGTTTGACATCCTTCGTGATATTTCAGCGGTGGAAAAACATTAAAAGCAATTGAGAATTTAGCCCCCACACAACCTCACAAATTCCGTCTCAAGATCACTTTCAAACGCAAAGCAGCGAATAATCCAGCGATGAATGATCAGCCCATGGATATTTCACCGTTCGATGCATGGTACGGTAATATATTTCCTTTTCAACATATTTACTACTTTGTGATTATGTTCTCGAATCTTTATAAAAAAAGCAATTATCTTGGAAAACTGTTTGAGATTATTCCCTCTTATTATTTTTCTCCTAATTATATAATTGTAGTTATTGTAAAACAGTTATTGTTAGTTACGTGAGCTAACTTCTTATTTATTTAATCTAATATATAAAATTCTCGTCTCACGGTGTTCGAACTAGAACTCCTCAGAAACGGCTTGACCGATTCTCATGAAATTATGTGAGCGTATTGAGTAGGTCTGTGAATCGGCCAACATCTATTTTTGATCCCCCTAAATGTTAAGGGTAGTCCACTCCTAAATTTTTATTTTCTAGACAAAATTTTTATGTTACAAAAATACATACAAACCTAAATTTTCAACCTTCTACGATCAACCCTTATTTTTTATTTATTAATCGAAAATTGAAATCACATGTATGGCAAAACAAGGTGTGCCGGATCAGCTAGTAAAATATAGTTTTTTTACAAACTATTTCTAAATAGGGATCTTAAGGGCAACGATATAGTTATACAGTCGCTATGGTCGGAAGAAACTTGGATAAACACTGCCAGTGACGGCACCATAGTTGCTTGTCTGTGCATGGCTGTACGATGCGGGTATAGCAAGCAGGTAGGTGGCAATATTTTTTATTGTTATTAATTTAAATATTACTAAAATAAAACGATGGTAGAATATTAGTTTACTAAACTTTCGTGGTCTATAATAACTCATATTATAAAAAATATGTAAATTTTACTCAAATAGTTCCATTGTACATGTTTCGTTATAGGCGAATATATTCGTTTTATAATTTCATTATTGTTGTTAGACTGCGAAAAGGAATTTAACTGTTTCTTATTTTTCCTCTTAGACGGAATAATATGTTTAATTCTTTCCATATACTACTTACTTATATATATGAATGTGACGAATAAATTGAAGCCTCCCGTTGCACAGAGAACGAACAAATTAATTATCAGTCTCTAATTAACTTGTCAACGACAATCGTGTCGCGTCTGCACTGAGCGCAGACATCCATTTCTGTTTATTTTGTTTTAAAAACAATTGTGAGCGACAAATGGAGACTCGCTTGATTGCTTTAGTAACTCAAACTAAACATGTCATGAGAGTGCCAATACCTTATTAGTTGTGATAATAAACATGTATTCGTTTATTCTTAAACTCAAAAATGCAACATACGATAAGAAATATAAGAACATTATATGAGTAAGGTGTCGTTTAACTTATAATAATTTTGATCAGGAAATTAAAGTATGAAATAGTGTGTAGTAAATTTAATATATATAAATCTCCTGTCACGATGTTTGTCCGCGATGGACTTCTAAACTATTTGTCCATTTTACATTAAATTGGCACACGTGAACAGTCTGGTCCAACTTAAGAGATAGGATAGCTTAGATCTTTAATTATAGTCGCAATGTTATGCTATTGCAAATTATTTGTCTATAATTGACAGTCACAATTATGTGTTAAATGCAAAAGATTTTAACAGATGTCGATACTTTTCCGACTGCATTGATAAGTAATAATAGATGAACTCTATGGTAAATCGACGAACGTGTCATATAAAGATTAATTTATTAAACGATTGCTGGAATCATATTTATGGCAAAACAACGTTAGCCGGATTAGCTAGTTGGTGTATAAATTAATAGTATCTTATCTTGTATTTGTGTGTGTACAAATAATGCTCGAATGATTTTCACGTATGGAAAATGTGAGTTTTTATGGATGACTGACACGATTCACATATAGCACAATTAAACCATACAACATTTTCGAACAGTAGTATTATTTATTCCGTTTGGAACATTTTAGATTGAAACGGTATATCTTCTGGCCGGTTAATCGGGACTACTTTGTCAATTATTTCGTGATTGAACTTGCCTAAGTACAAAGAGATTTAGAAAGCCATTTGAAATGAACAGCTGAGGCTTCGGTTTAAATAAAATTCTATTATATGTGCGGAATGAACGAAATTTGGGATCTCTACTAAATGACTGGATTAGAGGTTTACTGTTCATTGTTATTAAAAGCAACATTTCGGTACAATGAAATCTGTTTAACAACATTTGATTGCCTAAAAGCATTTCACCCTTTTAAAAATACAAAACTTCGAAACTACTTTACCTTTCAATTGAAATATTACAATAAACGAAAAATAAGTTCACAAAAGGGATTTATTTTAAATATTATATACATTCGTTAAAAGAAGTGGAAAAAAACAATAATACCGATCACACAGTGACAACCTGCAAAGAGAGTTATGCTGTCATAGTCAGGTTTTAAAAGATTTGATAATGCTTTAATTAATGTCGGTTTCGCAACCTGAGTCACGGCGTTGCTTCAAATTATAAAAATAAATTAAATATGAACTATTTAATATCCGATAAACAGCGAACACAATTTAAGCTAAAATTATACACATATTTTCTTTTAATGTACTTATTTTTAAAATAGCTTTTAACCTTTGCACTTTTGCATATTGCTTGGTACTTGTGGACCAGGTGCAGCAGATGTTAGAGGAACGTCCAGTCCTTCTATCTGCCATAAACGCTGCGACAGGCCTATCTCCGCTTTCAACTGCCGTCATAAAGGGTAAAACTTTAATTTGTCAAAAGCAAAGGTAGCGCAAAATTAAGTTTTCCTAATTAAGAAAAAAATTATAGCTAAACCAAATGTAAATTCCTAACAAAATAAAAAGCAAATCAGTTTTAGTGTAGGGTTCGACTAAAGAGACTGAAAATTGCTAAATTAAATCAAGGTAATATTTTTAATTTCTATGATATTTTTATACAGTTCTTATACATTTAACCGTTTATATAGTTATATACCAATTATACACAAACGAATCGCTAAATATATAGGCAAATCTCGAGAACGGTTCAACTGATTTAATTAATTATTTTTTTATAATATCTCTAGCAGTACGAGTATGGTTCTTTGGGAAAAAAATTAAAAATTGTCTGAAATAGTCTAAAAATAACAATTTACTATACTCTATATACAATAATAATTAAAAGTCAATTTGACCTTTTAAATCATAACATCGTTGTATTTTTTTTTTTTTTTTTTATTATTAATTTTCTTTTTCCCTTTTTTTATTTTACTAGCTGATCCGTCTCCAATAACAGAATAAGTATAAAAAATAAAGAATCAACAATTTGGCGACACGAATTTTATGGGGTCAGCTAGTTGGTAATTAATATTACTTAGTTGTATATATGATACTACATTTATTTTGATTTCTTCTATATATATATTTCTGGATTAAAATATTTCAGGTGACATTAATATGGTGGATCTTCTATTATCCCGAGGAGCCGACTTGGAGCAGCGTTCGAGTATTGGTCGTACGCCATTACATCTAGCTGTTTTAGCTGGTTACTATTCTCTAGTTGAACTACTTCTAGAACACGGTGCTGATATAGAGGTATTCATATATATCATTCTATGCAATATAACTTTAGCATTTAAATTTGTTTTCCGGGTGAGTATAATTACAGTAGATAAAATTTATTATTGTTCTGAAGTATATGTATACTTAATTTTAGATCCGTAGCTATATATATATATTATATTTAAGTGGTTTTGATGAACAAAAAATATAGTACTCATAATTCAGTGTGTTTACTTCCATCAATTCTTTCCTTTTCTTAAGATAGCAAGCATCTAATATGTTCTTCATAACGCCTTTTATAAAATTTCCTCTCTTGGCAAGGCTCTTCCGCTTATTTCTGGGTTTTGATATATTTAATAAAAAAACATTCTAAATATCATAGTTACAACTAACAAACTAACGTTACTACTATTGCAGGCTCGAGATATAAACCTTTTACGCGTGGAGCACCTGGCAGTTGACTCTGGTGACCTGAAAACCCTGAGGTTTGTGCTTGACCGAGGAAACATCAACGTCAAGGACAGTAATGGCTGGACACCATTATTTAGAGCTGGTGGGTTTTAAAATTAATTGTGATACCATATATTACAATAATAAGTAATCAGTCTCAAAAAAAACTTTTTTTACTTTATCAAAGTCAACAACTTGTTTGTTACTTTATATATATAATTTGGAACACAAACGCAATTTTTTGCCGTCATCTCATATTAAAAGACAAAAAAAGTTCTATAAAGCTCTAGTTGTAATCTCTCCTGCATTCATTAAGAGAAACATTATACACCCGTACATTGTGTGCGTATGTATGTGTGTATTTAGTTGAATTGTAAATGCACGTGCGATTTTCTTAACCTTTTTTTACGCATAAATAGTTTGTCTATGAATAGTAGTTACAGCCTCAACCAAACCAACTTATACTCAGCATAAAGTATTTTATATTTTGTAATTTCGCACTGTCTATTTAAAGCTCTTCCTAATCGGAGCAGCGAACCCTTTAACAATAAACATGCTCGTAAACCACCTTATAAAAAAAGGTTTCTATTTAATTTTCAAGTAAATAAAAGCTGCTACAAATATTTTTACTTCCTACGCTTTTGACAGTCTATTAAAACTTATGTAAGCGAACAGCGCTCACGTAAAACTCACTGAAATTAATGTTGTTGAAATGAAAACATAAAATATTACTTCTATATACTTTAACATTTATTGCTGGATCCATTTAAAAACGATTTCATGAATATTTTTAGCTCCAATCGGTTTTAACGGTTTACTTCGGAGTTCTTTTGCCGAATACGTTGTCATTTAAAAAATGCTTTAAATCCGAGCCACTCAGGGTCGGATTTTCGTCGTGGTTACTTATGACAAGAATAACTACTTTACTTCACCATATATTTAATAGAATACTAAAAAAGGTTACTTATTTCATCCACGATCCAGAAATCAGTCCTTAACTAATTCAAATTGAATTCTTTATTTGTTATAGTCGGTGGTCATTCGTTTGTCATCATTTTATAGATATGAAATTTAACATTATTATTTTAAGCATGAGGATAATTAATAATTTCATTTCAAAACAAGATCTTTCACTTTTATGTAATTACCTAGATTCTAAAGACATGTTCAGTTTGTCAAGGTGCAAACACAGAAGTTATACAAGAGTTGGTGAAACGAAATAGTTCTTTGGAGGTAATCGACCATGCTGGTCTTACTCTTCTAGCTGCAGCCAGACTCCTTAGTGATAAACAGTAAGTTCAACTGAAGATTACAGTAAAATAAATATCTTACTTTATATAACTAATGAATTCGCAATTCACTTGCCATCATTGATATGCTATTGTTATTTATAAACCATTCTGTTTGTTAGTACAAATTCCCTGTGCCTATAAATCTGAAATATAAAGGCCACATTTGAGTCATTTAAGTAGTCGAAAATCGTAAAAGTTTATATTTTTTTCAGTGGAAGGCGACGTAACTCTGTGCTGCGATTAGTAGACGCACAGTTTCAACATGAGAAGGTGGTTTCCAGTTTCAGTCGGCTTACTAAGAAGATTGCCAGTATTCACGCTCTACGTTCTAATAAGTGAGGTAAAATACTGTAAATTTTTACTCAATACATAGTTTTTTTTATCAAAACTAAGTAATGTAATCTTTGCTTTCGTTCGAGTTTTTAAATGCCACTTGGATCAGTTCTCTTTCACTAACCAAATGCAGATTAATAAAGTGAAGAATTATTATTAAATTATCAAAGCAAATCAAAGCAAATTTATTTATTCAAATAGGATCTTTACATGATCACCTTTGCATACTTAAAACTAAATTATAGGCTGTTCACTAACCGAGTCTGAGAAGAAAAGCAAGAAACTCAGTCGGGTTTGTCTTTTTTTGATTCTTACAACTTTTAATTTTTAAACAGAGCAATTTAGTCCCAACACTTCTGTATCAGATAATCCGGGTCCTTAATAGGCTTTACAATCAATTTTCTTTTAATAATATTTTTGAATTTGTTTATTGACAGCTCTCGGAATTGCTTGGGACTTTATTATAATACGAGACCATTTCCTTGAAATGAATTGCTTATTTTATGCAGTCTTGTGGATTTAGCACATAAATCGTTTTTATTTCGGGTATTATATTGATAAAGTCACAATTAGTCTACTTTATGTTTTTCTAACTCTGATATTTTATAATATATTACCAAATATAATATTTAAATCCTTGAATTTTCCAATCCCTCAAACAGCAAACCCAATTGCCCGTTTTTGTAAAATAAATATAGTCTGAACCTCCCACATTACCCCAAAGAAGAATGCCATAAGACATTACACTGTGGAAAAACATAATAGATATTTGGCTGTGTGAAGGTCGGTGAGGTGCGATTTCTTGACTGCATAGCACAGAACACAATCTATTTGAGAGATTTTCTATGTGTGCCCCCCATGGAGTTTACAATCCAATTTATACCTAAGAAGACATCTGTCTACATAATCTCTCCCATCTTTTACTTTTAATTTGGCTGTATTACAATTTTTATTACATTGCTAAATCGTACACATTTGGTTTTCTTTTCATTTAACATTAAATTATTTAGGTTAAACCATTAACCACTAAAGAAATACATTGTTTATCTATCAATACTTTGGTTCTTTCTATCAACTTTGTATAAGAGTGAATATATCACAAACAATCTATTCTCCAGCTCTTTTACAGAAGGGAGATCATTAATTAAACAGAAACAAGAAAGGTCCAAGGATCGAGCCTTTGGAACCCCAAACCTGACCCGATGAAGTAACTCCATAATATTCACTTTCTGGATTCTTCCTCTAGATACGATTGAGCAAATAGTGCTTGTCGTCAATCCTAGTGTCGTAACTTCCTATCAGGGTTATTGATCGACACAATCAAGGCCTTTGACAGGTCGCAAAAGAGCCAACATCATGAAAGTTTTCCCATGCGTCAAATATATCGTAATCAATTTTAAATCATCGTGGAGGCCCCCTTGAAAAACGTATTGTCTTATGATAACTTATTGGATTCAAAATAATTTGACAACTATCAAGCAGAATCTTTTCAAAAATTTTACTCAGCCAGGCAGCACGGATATCGGTCTAAAATTTGTAGGATCTGAAGTGCAACCTCCTTGAATAAAGGCGTGACTCTCTTAATTTCATCTTATCTGGGAAAACCATGCATTTGTTGAATATTAATCTAGTTCTGAACTAATTAATCAATTACTGATTAGTAAAGACAGAAACGCCCCAGAGGTCTTTGGTTTTTTTCATTTTAAGCTCTTAATGTTCTTATAATGTCTTTGCTATTGATTAGCTAAACTTAAACCTTTTCGGAATCTAGGGACGTTTTTCTCTAAACACAATAAGCAGATCAGGCGAAGAATTTAGAGTCTTCGTATTGTGGCTGTATTTGAAAAAAAATTTCAAAAGCAGTGGCCACTTCCTTACTCATATTAAAGTTTTACCATTATATTAAGCTTATATTCGTTTACATTGGAGACTTTTCCTAATTGCTCATTTATTATTTTCCAGGTCGCCTTTACCTTATCACAACTATTTTTTATTTTACAACTCAAAAATTTGATTTGCAACCTAATTCTTTTTGAAAAGTTTTCGAGTATAATTTTAGCTTGTTTCTAAATTCTTCACTATTATTATACTGCCTTCATCATACATATCATATAGTTTTAATCTCATTTTATGTAATTCCTCACTTCCCATCACTGAATAGGCACCAAACCAAAAAGTCTTTGTACAAATACTCCATTAATTCATCAATAAATATTCAAATAGGGTTCTTAAATTTTAGCATGAGTCCATACTAAGAATGGAATTTTACAAATAATTTTTCCTAAATTGTTGAACGTTCACTTGTTACTGGCACAGTACAGATTTTTTTCTTTAGGGGAATTTGTTTATTTAATTTAAATTCTAATAATTGACATAGATCAGATGTAATTTTTTAATCAAAGAAGTACTAACAGGGGTTAGGTCACTATATATATTATCTATGATGTTGCAGTGGTAGCTTAATTCTGGTAGGAAATTAAAGTGATTTTTAAGTTAATATTTAAAAAGATTTAACATACGCCTACCAAACTAATACTGTCCAGTAAATTAATATTAAAATCTCCAAAAAATAAGATTTTCCTTGATTTTTGTAATTTATGCATAATTTCTTCTAATATTTGTTCGCATTATCAAAGTCGGCTGAAGGCGGCCTATAGATCATACAACTATGAATTGCTCCAGTTCTATACAGGATATTTCCAATAATTGTTCTACGGAGAGGCTACAAATCTTTTCTTTCTTTAAATTTAAAAGTCTTTGAAATAAATATTAGTGAGCCTCCATAATACTTTTTTCTACAGAAAGTATACCCATTGTAAAATTATTTAAATTAAATTCAGTTCATGTTGTTTAAGCCAATTTCTGTAAACACAGAATGTCAACCTTGCTACTATTTAAATAAAGTCGATTTCTAATTCTTTGCTTTTTATTCCTTGAACATTCTGGTGAACTAAGTTCACATATTTACAGGACTTTGACTTCTCTAAGCTAGAGGTATTCCCTGTTGTCTTACTATTTAGTTTAAACTAATACAATTATATGGAATATTATCTTCCAAGTCTCATTATAACCTGCTCAATAAAAGCAGTTTGTTTTGCCAAGTTCTTGGCAGTCATAAATAAAATAAGATACACATTTGCTAACTTTGTCTTTAATCTAAAATTAAGGTAATAATTACCTTTTGTCAAATTATAATTATAAATATATTTATTTGTATCAATGATACAAAGTTTTTTATCTATACTGAAGAGTATGCAATGTCTGATTAAGATTATATCTAATGTCATTTTCCCGTTTTGTAAATCCTTTGCTATATGGGAATGTAAACAAAATTATCTTACTTGTTTGTAACAAACACAACTTTTCATAAAGATCTATTAATTGTTTTTTGTTTAGATTCCCTATGCTAATAGTAAAACAAGATTAAAATTAAATACTAACTTTATTAAAATTAATAAAAGAAAAATATTTACAAAATCTTAAATCTAACAGAGTATTGAATTGCATTACGCAAGAGCTGGTAATAGAATGATAGAAGACAGGGACCTGAAGTATCGGTAGTGAGTACTCGTGACCTTCTAGAGTACGTGAGGGCCACAGTCTACACACGAAATGCATTTGATGGCAAGCCAATAATTTAAACCAAAAAATAAATAATCCTCTAAATTCTTAGCATATCTTATACCACATAAATAAGAGAATAAGATGCACAATTGTACTCTTAGTATTTGTTGTAGACCTGTTGGTCTGGGTTGATATCTCCCCAAACTCCATTTGATTCATTTGATTGTTATTTAATATTTCAGTAACTTGCTTTTGTTCTTCTATTTCATTCCTTTCAAACTGGGCAGCTTTAGTATCACGTTTTGTTCGTGATTGCTCATCAGTATTCAAATCTTCTTCATATTCCTCCAAATCTTCATGTTCGTTGTTTTTATCGGAGTTACTTTTAACTGTTTTTTCTTTTATTTCACTTCCTGCCGTTTCTAGTTCACTACTCATGTCTTCAACCTTGTGGGCAGGATTAACTAATTTCAAATGTGTTGTCCGAGCATCCTTAAAACTAGAAATTGGTACACTGACCCCATCTCTTTTGATATGTTCCATTACTTGCGGTGGTATTTCGCCTAAAAATGGTCCGAATTGTGGTGTTTTCAATAGCAATTCTGTGTGAGCTGGTAATTTTGCTGAAAATAGTTTGGCAGGAGTTTTATTAATGTCTGGTATACTAGTTAAAGTATCTGCGGAAACTGTTTTTCCGTCATATGTAGTAAATGTTTTATCGTAAGTTAGCTTTTGTGATTGCTCTTTTGTAGTTTTAGGGTCTGGGGGTAAATAGCTTGGTCTAATCCTATCAGACTCCATTATTAAATCAGATCCAACGTCTTTTTCCATGTTTTTTTTACTAAATAAAGCATTTAGTTCAGACTCCGTCTTTACATAAACTGGATGTGGTCTATCTTCTTTTGCGTGATTTTTTGGGAATACCTCTTTTGTTTTATCGTTACTTGATAGTAAATGATCAGGTGGAGAAGGAATGAACATTGGTTCAAAAGTTTCAGTTATTTTCTCACTCGAATATGCGTGATTGGTGTTAATGTACTGAGGTGATTCTTCATAATCTTCTTCAATATCAGTGTCTTCTCGCCTATTAGCATTATTGCCTTCATATTCGGCTATTTTGTCTTCACCTGCCATAAGAGGTTCCCTAATAATTGGCTTAAAACCACTTTCAATAACGATGGAGTCTGGTTTAAATCCAGTATTTAGGGCTGGGGGGAATGAAGAAGTATCTGTAGTTTGACCAATGAAGTCAGACGATTTAACTTCATTTTGTACAGAATGGACTTGATCTACTACTTTGGCTTGAGTTATAGTTGATTCGTGGTATTCAGGTGCAAGGGTTGAAGACGGTCCGTTTTGCTGGGTTATTAATGCAATATGTTGATCAAGGGACATTGGGTGGTCCATAGGTTTACCTAGTATTATTTGTCCTGGTTTAGTGAAAAATGTTTGTTGTACGCTCTGTTGTGGTACTGCATCGGTGGAGCCAGGCAAAGTTATCTGACTTTTAACAACTTGATTAGCTATTATGTCTGTGTGACCTAAGCTTAAAGTTTGACCTTGAGATGGTACAGGGCCATTGAAGCTTGGTTTGCCCATTATAATCGACTGTACTAAGCTATTCGTCGGTTTTGAAGAAGGTTTCTGTGCTTGTTGAAAGTATGCCTTGTGTGGGTGCAGCGGTGGCATGGCTTTCATTGGAGGAACATTCGGCATTTGTGGCTGCCTATTTCCATGTATTGGTGGTCTTGTATTAGGATACTTATTTGGTTTCTTAGGGACTCCGTGAGATATATGTGGGTTGGGCATGGGTAATGGATAACCTGTATTACCTTTTGGATACGCAGGATATGGTCTACGTAGTTTTATCTCAGGGGGAGATGGTCTCCTATATGGTGGTCGCATGTTCCCCATTGGCTTATTTTGTGAGTTTGGTCGCATAACAGCATGAAGTGTCTGTGGTTTTTGGTTCGGAGGCAACATAAATGTATCTGGGACTTTGCTGGTTTCAATGACATATTCATCACCTCTTATTGGCTGTTCTGAAGCAAAACCTTCCTTGACATCTTCATATACTTGGTATTGTTGTGGAGTAAGAGGGTTAGTGGAATTTTTCTGAAGCTCGCCATTCATTGTTTCTTCTAAACTCTCCACTGCTTCTATAACATCTTTAATTTGTCCATGAGATATTGGCAATTCATACTCGTGTCCATTTGTATATAATTTCCTATCGTGTTCAGGATAAATTTCTCCTTTGAGACCGCCATCGCCATTATCACTACTGAAATCGTTATAATTTTGTTTCGTATTGATTATTTTTTCAAATTTCTTGCGTTGATCTAAAAAGCTAGGATCCGGTTTAACTCGATTGTGTACCTGTATTGACTCTTCACTGAGTAGATCTGTGGGCAGCGCTAAACTCTCAACAACCCGACTCTCCTCCGCTTCAGTGGCATCACACTCATCAATAATATTTATTTTCCAACCAAGATGTCGGTGTGTGAAACACTGCAAATATTATTGAACGTTATTAAAATAACATAAATATTAAATAAATAAATATAATCGTCACCATCTATGGAATAAAACCTCATGCGAAAGAAGATTTGAAGAGCTGAAACAGAAAAAGAAGGATTATATACAGAAAGGAAACCAATTCACTGTACCACTAAGAATGGTTTAGAAAAATGATAACATGATTTAGTAAAAAGAGTTAGAATTCACTGTGAAAAAGAATTAGATACATGTGACACCACTGTAATGAAATGGTACCTGGTAGTATACAGTATCTGGAGTATTCTTGTCAGGAACCCAAGTAACTACACCCGGGTTTCCTTCTTCACAGACAAGTGTGAGCGACCGCTGGTAAGCTCCGAAACTAGGATACTCATCAGCACTTGGACCTTCTGGATCAGGGGTCCAGTTGCAAAGACGACCAACACCAGTAGGCACCAGATCTCCGCTGCGCGTACGACGTACTCCCGCGTAAATCTCAACGCCCTAATAAAATAAATAACTTATTTTATATAACAATTTATCAAATAAGATAATTGAAGCGAGTAACTAGAATTAAAGTGTATATTGAGGCAACAAAAATCTTATTAAAATAATAATAAACTATTCATACTGTTACAATTACAACGTTCGACAGAAACAGATCCTGTTATATTATAACACTGATAAATTTGTATCTTTTTTGTTTGGTTGAACGCGTTAATTTCAGGTTTGAATTGAAAACACGCACGACCGTAGCAATAGTGATGAATGTTGCTAAAACGGGAAAAAATATTATTTATCAGAAAAGGACGAAATTGTTCCTCTAAAAGTTCTCAAAAAAGTCCCGTAAGAAAGGTAGGGATATTTTATGGTTGAGTTACACTTGAGTTCCCACATCGTGGTGGAACTGCGCTAAAAATGCGCCTTAAAAGAGGCTTTAGCTACATAGGTGCTAAAAAAAAATATCACATACCTTTTTCTCCGCATCGTTCTTATGGAAATACCCTCCCACGGGGTCATTGGTAATGTAGAATGGATGAAAGCGTGCCGGCTCAGCTGGGTTAGAGCCTCCCTCTACAACGAAAGTATACTTCTTGCCTCGCACAAGTGTCAGCTCTGGTATCAGCAGACCATTGATGTACCACGATATACCCCATCCGACATGGCCTAAAGAATATTTAATTGTATTGTTGAAGTTAAATTCTTATAGTATTAGAAGATATTAAAGTAAAAAATCTTCATAAAACTCACCAGTTATAGCGGAGTACCCCTGTTTTCCGCCCGTAGGTCCCATCTGTGCGTAGAAAACACCATCTGGGGGCTCATAGCATTCAATTCCAGGGATTTCCCAAGCAACTGACTTTGCGACTGGCGCAGGAGGTGGAACTGGGTTTGGTTTGATCACAGCCTGAATGAACAAATAATATAAATTAAAATAATAATATAAATTCATTAATAATATTACGAACTTCCTGAGCTGTTTATAAATAGAAATAATAGAGAAGAATTTAATTATCCTTTTTATAAAGATAATATTTTATTCTTACTTGAGTAGAAAAATAAATTTTTTGGATTCCATGTTTGTTTTTCATGTTTTGTCTCCGATTTTATTACATCTTTCAAACACCTTATTTCTATATTAATACAAACGACAACTTTCTTCGACGATTCGCATAATTTTTAGCCACATTTTTTTAATGGTATTTGTCATATTAATGCGATTATTGAACGTGTGTCGAAATTCGGAAAATTTTCTGTATTTCTTCATTAGAATAAATAATGTAAGCGAGAAATGTGTAATTTGCGTTAATGAAAAAAACGTGTAAAAAATTAAAACACACAACCGACCTGTGAGCTGGTTTCCCGACTGGGCTCTTGAGGTCTTATAGTAGGTGTAGCGTGCTGGGGTGATCCATCTTCTTCTCCTTCCGGCATTGGACAATTCCATAATGGAGCTCGACCGAATTCAATGAACCTATCACTCTGCAATACATATAAGCAAGTTTCACAGCAGTCTTTAATTTCCAGTTGTAATAATATAGTGCTCCGTATTTATACGGAGCACTATATTATTACTTCCCTTTGATTGTTAACAAATTTATGTACTTTAAACAAACTTTACTTGTCTTTGTTGTTAACAGTTGGTTGGTTATGGTCACATGTATGTTGTTATATATAAATAAATAATGTATTTATACTCAAACATTTATTTATAAAAACTAAATTACTCTAATAAGTGATATAAAATAAACATACCTTAGTAAAATGCTGATGGTAGGAAACCTGATCCTTCGAGTTTAGTGGTCCTATGGCCCAAATGATAGGTTGCGAAGCGTTTGTTAATATAGGCAAGTCTTGTTTATCAGCTGCCCGTAGAGGTCGCTGATATGTCACTATTGAGTAGCCGTTGACTAGAGCTGCGTTGAGAAGACGCAGGGAGCTTGTGTTTGGCTATTAACATAGAATTAAAAGCATAAAAATCTTGTTCTTTTTATATAGCGACTAATAGCTTACAATCAGTGACTGTATGTAGCATTGATTCTTGATTGTCGACCAGTTACGTGTTATTCATTACTAGTAAGAGTAAATAATATATTCTTATGTCCTTCCTATTTGCCAAGGACAATAAAAAAGTAAAATAAAACAGTCAAAGAATCAAAATTTAAATCATGTGACTGGTGAATTAATTTGGCCCAAGTTCTGTCTTCATATTAGTTGTCCTTATCAAACTTAGGTAAATTAAGGAGCCGTCACGTGTCATTAGCGAGGTCTCGAGCGCACAAGATCCTATATCAATATAATGTTATGGTTTAATTCAATCGAGGCAGGAGCTGAGATTATTATCGAGTGGTAATATTTAGCTGCGAGCTACACCTATCCAACGCTATTGAATTACTTTACAAAATTAAAGGCCCTATATCGCACGCCTTCAGGCAGATCTTGTTATGGAGTTATAAGTAAAATTATGTTTATTGTTGCGTCACGGGGTATAAAGTTATGTTTGAACTATGCCGTAGCTCATAATGTCGCAATTCGACGAATATGTTCGGAAGTAAACCGCATGAACTGAATATTGTTTTAGATTAGGCAAAGTTCTCGTAGGTAGTGTTAATTAAATAGAGCTTGGTTTTGTATATGTTTTCGTAACTGGTATTAATGTTGCATGGTTTTGACTTTGATATGTAATATGATTACATTTTCTAAATATTGCAACGTCAAATTCTTGAATAAAACGTTTTATCATAGAACAGTATAGTTTTATTTCAACTTTATCACAGGGGTCTTACAACCTGCAATAATAATTGTTTGGCCGTTAAGCCAATCCGTGATGTTTATAATATGCATTATTTTTGCAGACAAAGCTATGAATAAACACAAAAATTACTCAACAACGTTCATTACCTCAAATACTTCATCTGGACAAGATCCATGTTTACCAGCGCATTGGCCCTTGGCTTCAAGGAAATAGTCATCAGCATACCCCTTCAGCGTTTTCTTGTCAACCCAAGCCACACTTACATCGCCCCCAATCATTTGAGACGTCTCCGGGTGGCCCGAAATACCGAATGACATATATTCACCGTCCTCTGAAAAATAATATAATAATAATAACTTTTTTTCACATTATCGGTTAGCCAAGGTAAACTATTTATAGCTTGTGTTATGGGTGCTCTTATAACTGTTAGACATATACTTTTTTAAACACCCAGACCACAGCCAACAAATATGCTCTTCACAAGAATGTTGACCGTCCCGGGAATCGAACCCACGACCTTTTGTTCGGCAAGATGACGTCTAAATATAACATAGTAACAAGATGTTGAGTGAATATTTCAAGAGATATTTCCACAACAAACAAAAACTGACTGAAAGCAGTTCATGTTGTTAAATCAGCGTTTTTGTGTATTCTTTAAATATATGAAATATTAAAGGTAACCAGTCAGTATTTAATCTTACCTTTTCAAATACTAAAGATTGGTGATTAAAATTAAGAAAATAGTTTTAATGGTCGAAAAAAACAAAACATTCAAAACAAGGCAGACACATCTGTATGTGCTTCAGGCTTTTGTACTAGAAGATGTACTGTATAAACACTGGCTGTATGCCACTCAATTATGGATTGTAAAACTATAGGGCAAATAAATGGAAAAATGAAAAGTACCTAAACGCAAACCTCTGGATTATTGTGAATTAACCAACTGTTCGGGTGTATTTATGAAACTAACTACAATACTTTTACATGTAATCGTTATCTTTCGATTAATTTGTTCCATACCAAGTTTAGCGACGAGTTGTATGACGACACTGTCCCCAGCGACGGCCCACCTCACTTCGAATGCTAGGTCATCATGTAATACCTCGCAGTTCAGCTTTGACTGAAAAATAAACGTTTAAATTATTATGTGACTTAAAAAAAATTACACTAATATAAACGTTTATACAACTGTTACTTATGGGTCTAAACTGCTTTGAAATATCGGAGTTATTCTTAAATATCGAATTATTTAATCTTAGTTAAAATGACGCATCAAATTTAAAGTAATTTAAATTCCTTATTACGTTTAGTTTAACGATTATTACTTAACAGTCAATAAGTCTACGAAGTGTACTAAATAGATATAAGTACACAAGTAACCAGGTTATATACGAGTATTACAAAGGCAGCCAATTTGACTCGCCGCCGCCGGAACCTCAATTTGAGGTAATAACTATCTGGCGGCGGGTTTTCTAGTTCACGCCGTTACCATGGTAACGTCTCTCGGTTCAAACGTCTACCGAATGGAATCTCCAACCTACTAGTCTTTGAATTGCGTTAACATATTACGTAAAAGTACTTTTGATCATATACCTAATAGTAAAAGTTTTCATAGATTCCTATAAAGGAGAAAAAATAAAAATTGTTATAATAAAACAAGGTATTGCTCGCGGCATCACTCATGTTCATTAGACCTTACACAACGTTGATTTGTTGTTATATTGCCTATAACGTTCCTCGGAAAATGAACTATTCATAATAATTTTTACTTTAAACCAGTTGTTCCAGAAAACGTGTGGCAAACTCTTCATCTTCATATTATAAGCATGAATAGCCCTATTAAAATTGTATACTTACTATTATAATAATATTGATATTTATTTTTGATAATTCCCGAAAGGTTTTAAGTTATACTGTAACAAAAGTCTTTTTCTTATCCGTAATATACGTATACGCTCTTATGTAAACAATATGTATACATAAGAGCTTGTTTTTAAATCATTGCTTAAAAGGACACTAATTTATCCAAACTTTTGAGATTGCGCAAATAACCTCCGCCCAGCACACACATCGTACAGTTATTCTTGTATTATTGCATTCTAATTTACGAAATACGAATGGATGAGTTAAAAATCAGATTCGATTTCCGTTCTATTTAAATTATTAAAAGTTCTTAATGTTCCATAGATGACCCAAAAGATGCCTCATTTCTCATTTTTGGTGTCTGTTATTAGTTTCGGAAGATATCAGAACTAAGCAGTTGAAGGTGTATTTAATATGTGAAACTTAACGATTAACTCTATTAACTCATAGTTATAATAAAAACAAATATCGAAATGCAATTTTTTTTTGTTCAAACCTTTGCATTAATTGATAGATAATTTCACCCTCCTCAAGGTCAGTTTCCTCTTCAAAATAGTATCTACATAAAAACAGCACAATAATTTTGTAAATTTTACAAACTATATGGAATATTGTTAAAGTACTTTATATGTTGATTAATTTAAAATTGTATTTTGCCAAAGTATCGTGAAGTGGATTAAACTTATTAAGAAAATAATATAATTGAGTAATAGGAACCGTCTGATTTGTAGATGGTAGATAGATACATATTTTGTTTTTAATATTTGAAAGATTATTAATCTTTCACAAGCTTGTCACGGACAAATCCCTCACGGCCACGTTTTAGAGATCCGTATAAAGATGCGGTTTCCACCAGGCTGGCTACATAATACTAACAGCATGAGGTATCATAAATCGTGATAACCAGGAATATCCAATTTTCACAGATGAGTATTTGCACACAAAAAAACTCGATATTTTGCTAGAAAGAAAGAATATTGTAAGTTTAAATAACATTCAAAACATAATTTAAGGATGCAAATTTAAAGTATAGTAGCACATTGATATTGGTTCGTTTTATGGCGTCAAGTTATTCATGAGGGCGATTTGGGTCACTTTGGGTCACCGGTTCTCCGCAATGCGTACAGAACCTAAAACTCACGTCTTTTATGACGTTTGTAAAAATTATGTTTTCCACCGAACGCAAAGATATATAGGTTTTGGTAATGACGCAATTCATTTTAGCAAAAGACCTACCGCTGTTGGATTTATCCATATATCCATTAAATTTCAAGAGTTAACTTAAGTTCATTAAAAATCTGATGGAAGAAGTCTGTGAAGAGTCAAAGTAAATAGTCTCAATCTTTCTTAGAATCGCTTGGAATGTACAATGGTAAGCTTGCTGTTACTTAAATAATTCTTAATAGAAATCGAACTAGATTGAAACTTTATAACAATGCAATAGTAAAAATAGAATCCGTAAATAAAAAGTATGAATAAATCTTGCTCGGTTTTTCTAGAAAGCGGTATTTCAGATGAAAGCCGGGGATAATAAAACTACAGTCATTGCCAATTCGCTTTAGCTATATATTATATAGATTTGCTATTGTCTGCGGCCGCTGCCCTACATGCTCACTTCTTTACTCTTAAGCCTTCACGATGACAATGATGAATAATTGTTCCATAAATTAAATTTAGTGCATGCATCGCTTGATCCAGAATGATTATCAACTTCTATTTGATTTGATGATTTCTGTATGACAATGGCTCGACCATATATAGTCATTACGTTGTCACCATCCATCTTAGATCTCACGTTTCTTTGATTACGAAGCAGTTTCTTCTATTTTTTACACAATAAAAAAATAAGCTTCTAGCGAAGTATTATTACACTTTGAATTGGTAAAATAAAACGCAAATCCCAATGTTCCAAACAAACCAACACAAGTACTTCGTACTGAAACTAAGGAGAAAAATACATTTCAAAATATTTTTCAAAGAGAAGTTTCTTTATAATTCTTTGAAACAATTTATCGTGTTTTCATGAAGCATTAAATGTAATGGATAGAAATGAAACGCGAAGTGCGCGCCAAGCTTTATTGCTATGAGTATTTATCGTTTATTATATACATTTACAAACTACATCAATATAAAATGTATTAAAATAGTAACAACTTATAATTATTTGATATCACATAGTGTATTTGAATACGAAGAGTGGATTTTCCTACATTTTTAACAGAACGTATTTTACGTTTAAATACTATTAAAGTAAAAGTCAAAACTAATTGCTAATTGGACTTTAAAGTGTCTGGGATCAAACGTACGAAGCATCGCCTTCAAATGAGTTTCCAGAGCTAAGTACACTCCTAAGCAAAATAAAGTAATTTTAACTATTGGAGAAAGCATATAGGTGAGCATCTGTGTAATTTATGACTTAATAGAGCAATCAATGTGCGGCTTACAAATCCACTAGACCCCACAGGCTATAATCATGATAATTAACATTACAATATAATGTTATCTATCTGTAAGCCATGCAGCATTAAATGCCTAATAAGAATAAGATCTTGGAATCTCGAAGTCATTTACACGAAATTATTTTTGATATATTATGAGTTATGCAAAAATACTGGCTACGATTTTGAATATTTTTTAGAAATATTCTCTATCCTCAACAACAAAGTACAATGAATCAAAACATGTTTCCACGAATATATTTCCGTCACAACAGCACTGCACTAAACTAGAAAATAGCCTTTTTACGAAGGCGGTCGAAACTTTTACAACTATCCTAAAATAACATTTTATAAAACACACCTATTATATCACATTTTTGCTGACAGTACAATGTATGCGGTAACTATGTAAAAGTTTAAATTTAACCGTAAGCTATATTTAATTGTAACTATTAACTCACTTAACAATTTCAAGTTAAGGAGGCCAGCCTATCACGATCTTTAGTCAATTAGTTACGCTGACAAGTAGATTCAAACATAGAACATCATTGCATAGGTGAACGCATCGCTAGTGTCGGATGGGACGGGACGAGCGAGGTCAGTTGGTGAGAGGAGAAGGGCGGTTAGGCAACGACAGCCGATGGGCTACAAAGACCTCCCAAACGGGTCAAGGTCAAATCTGTAGTCCCTGCCAGCGCTTATAGGAACTCCTTGGTAATGTTGTGTAAGCCGAGCCTGCTCCACATCTTGCGCGTTAGGCGTACTATAAGGGGCATTTCTTAAATCAAACTCTCTTTGCTGTCGCAATAGATCGAAGTACTGAGCCTGAAGAGCTCTACGTCTCTGTTCATTTAAATACTGTTCAGTTAATAACTCTTGCGTTGCTGGGTGCAATAATGTGAACGTTTGGGGCTCAATTTCAACTTCGTACTTTTCTTCAACTTTCTGATGAGAGGTGGTTTGAGTAGGTTTAGAGATATCCACGTGTTGTTTGGTCGCATCAATTTTTTCTTTATTTTCAGTAGGTTTCATAGGATCTTGTTGAATTACGTATTGATCTGCTCGACGTTGTACATGTGAGGGTGCGGGGGAGTGGTCTAAAATAGGAAGTCCAGCGCCAAGCCGGGAGGGACGGTAGGTCGTGGCTTCGAGGCGGGCTATGGGTCGAGTTCCACGTGCCTTGGTCTCGCGGGGGGTACTCGCCGACAGCTGCTTGTTACGGCTCTGCAACAGGAAACTCCGCTCAAGACAGGATTCATGGATGAGATGGGGAAAGGAGGTGATACATGGATATTAGTTGCAAAGCAACCGGTTTTACCATACCGGACTAATGAGCTTGAGGCAAATGAGGTTCTATATAACGTATTATCAGCACATACGAGTTAGTCAAAAATCAACGACGCAATATTTATTTGGAGTTTCTGCCTCTCGAATTTACGCTGAATATATAAAATAAACACAATAAAGCTAAAACAACACGCGGTTACAAAACATTTGCTTACAGAATCTCAAGGAATTTAACAAAGAGGCTGTTTAACGCTCTCGACTGTCGAGTGCCGGTGTAAAGTGTCAGTGGTCGCGAAACTAATTGGAGATGTTTATTCGATTACCTAACAAAATTCGCCTCGATATTGAGAAATATTCATGTTGTTTCGCAAAAATAAATATTAAGGTTGAATATAGACTATTCAAAGCTAAGTCTTATAGAGCCAACGTGAGATCGAATGAATTACACAAATGAACCCGTTGGCCTTAATCTATCGTTCAATTAATATCCCACTTCTATTGATGCAAAAACTACTCAACATTCAATAAAATGTTATAACCTTTTGTCCGTGGTTTTGTAACCAGCCTCAATGGTCCTCTGAATAAAGAGGTCTTAATTATCACACATATGTTTTTTAACTTTTTAAAATTGTTTAGAAAAATCTCTTGTAACATTTGTGACCTTAATTTTTACATTACATTAGATCTGGCATATAGGTTTCTACCCTAACTATAATACTCATGTAAAAGTAAATCAGTTGTAAACTATTATAGAAAAAATATTTTACACTCTAACTTGACAGAAAACATACTTGTCTAGACTAGACATGATCTAGATTCTAGATTCACTCGGCTGACGAGTGCTACGTAATGTTATGGTAATGACAAACATCTCATAAGACGTGTGAGTGAAACTCGTTAAACGAAAACACGTTGCACTTTTCTCGACGAAATTTCATGAAATCTTTTGCTATTCATAGGAAATTCGCGTCTGGAGCATATTTTTATCGTGTTCTTTTACTACAGATCAACTTGTACTTCATATAACATCATCTATATAAATCATCGCCTCGATCTCAGTTGGTAGATAAGGCACAGTGCACATAGCTTGTGAATATAATTATATGATTTGGTGAATATAATTGTAGTTGATTGTACAGTTTTTTACCAAAATGCTATCATGCTTTTGGTTATTTTATTATTTGTTCCGTCCTCACATCGTCCTCGTGTGAATAAATGATAATTGTAGTTGTTGGAATCCTAAATAGTGTCTGGAGTACGAATGTGATTTTGGATTGAAATCTATGCCATACATTTTATTATTTCTACAACAATAGTTAATTATAGTTCGACGATATAACAAATGAATGTAATATTGCACGAGGTAAATCGATCGGACAATTTGGTGTTTTCTGAAAGAAATAAAACATAATATATGTTACTATACTAATTTTATTTTTGTATGCGTGTTTTATATCTCTACAGTTTATATTATCTTCAGTGTTGTTACGTAATGTGGAACTTGCTCCATATTGTATGAAGACAATTGCAACGAAGCAATTTGCCCAGAGAGTGGGAGAGGGAGTGGATGTAAAGTTTTTATGCAAGGAACATTTGGCCTCCGCGCCTTTATTATGAGAAAGCTGAGCTGACACGAGCAGTTCTAAACTGACAACCAACTAAGACTTAATAAAATTGTTACTTTTAATTAAGGTGCACATCAAAATGCTATAAATATAAATAATTCAAAACTCTAAGCTAAAAATTTCATTTGTTTGCATTACAAAAAAAGTACAATAGTATTTTAATTGAAATGTAGTCAGGCCCAAGCAATGTATTCAGGTTGTGACTACAATTACTTATATGAAATTAAGAACTTTGGCAATCATTTGTTCAAACGTATTTAGAAGTAAAGACCTATTAGATACTGTCTGTTATAAACTCCCCACATCTTTAAAAAAAAGTTGTGTTTCAAAATGGTTCGAATGGCTTCGAAAAAAGCCTATCTTTTCTATCATGTATGTAAAATAAAATAACTACAAAATTTGCCGCCACTAAACCTGCTCGATTACATTTGGCCTAAAATCGAAATGATTGGAGCAGCTCCAAGCGGCCCGGTTGTGTCGACGCTATTTCTTTCGTGTTTCGAGTACACTCTTCACCACTTGAAATAAGTTCGAATTAGAGCATTGAACACTAAAAAGGTCAGTTATGAAAAAGGGTTCAAAAAATGTATTCGTCCATCAAAACTTCTTGACTTTAGTTATTACAAACGACGATAATTTTACTTAGGTGATTATGGTTTAATAAAAAGTAATGTAACATTAAAGAGATCGTAGAGCCAGCTTCTAAATTGATACAGTATGTACAATTAGTTTTGTGCTTTCAGTCATTAAAATCATATGTTCTCTTTATAACTTTAACATTGTAAGCATGCTACTAAAATAATGTTATGAGGCTGAAGTCGCACTTAGCCATATACTAACTAAATCCAATTTCATGGCTGGCTCCACGCCCGGCTGACGTTAGCATGTAACTGTCAGAAACAGGCTCACATATTAAATACAAAAAACAGGTACTTTTTAACATCTGAGGCTTTGAAAGTTTCTTATATTCCTTTTTTTGCTAAAGCATGAGTTAAACGTTTGAATATCATTGTTTTTATTGATAAACATATTATATGGCCTATAAAGTTCATCATTATCGTGAGATGCGTGACTGTTTTACAGTCTACATACTTATATTTGTTGGAGGCATACCACTCAAACTATTGGAAATACGAATAAAACGATTCAGAAGTGTCGTTCTAGAACTGACTGATTGAGGAACATCCATTTAACTTTAAAATCGCCGTTGTATTTGAATGCCATTTGTATTTTAAATTCCATTTTATACCACATAGAATGTAAATGATATATTGAATAACGCTCCATAAAATATCGAAACATGCAGTGCATTAATTTGCTAATATATTATTATTTGTGGCAAATTAATCTATCGTGTTCGAATGCCGAGACGTGATATATGCTTGTGCCCTTGGCCTACATATGTCCATTAATTATTGGTTATATTACAATCTACAAGCATGACTTGGAAAAGCTTAAAAGTATTTATCGCATAAATATTTTCTGTAAGGATAAAATATTAATAAGTATAGTAAATTTAAATAAAATAAGCATAACGGACTGACATCCTCTATATCGATACTGTGTGGTGCTTAAAAAAGACCCCCCCCCCAAATGCCCCCAAGAACCCTCTCCTGGGGGGACCAGGGTTCGATCCCGGGATAGTCAACTTTTGTGATGAGCAATAACTGTTGGTTGTGGTTTGATTGTTATATACATGTAAATAAATAAAATAAAATAAATATTTTTACAAATTATCTATGTCTGTATGTATTTATCAGTTATGTTAACACCCATAATACAAGCTATTTATACCTTACCTTGGAGCAAACTGGACGTGTCTAAAAATGTGTCCTGATATTATTTATTATTATTATCTACGCAGTTGCCGCTTATTTTTTATATATATCGTTATAGCTTTTATATATATATAAATATAGATAATAGATATTTTCTACATCCTTTAATACTCGTATGCTTCATTTTTTATAAGGTTATCATTTTCTGTCTCAACAGTTTTTTTTTCGGTAATTTCTGTAAGATATTGCTCTGAATCGCTTCAAAATTTTGAAAAGCATCCTATTTTCTGTTGTTGTCAATATACATTAGGATATATAGCTATATCTGTTTTAGACATCGCTTCAGTGTTAATGGCTGCAGTAATAGTATTTTTGCAATTAAAATTAGGATGTTGTACAAACCTGTGGCGAAACGCCAAGCATCTTGAGGCTAGGTGGGACGTTGGCAAGGACACTATGTGGTAAGGTCACGTGTCCAAAGTTCACAGTAAAAGCTTCACACCAAATCGCGAAGTGGCCGATGTCGAAAACGGTCAGCTCCTGCCAAATTAAAAAGTTCATATAATTACGAGAAACACCTTCCTGGGTAAGCCTACAGAACACAATTGAGTTACCACTTCTAAAGTATTGGTTATAAGCATAAGTACAGACACTATTTCACGATCGCCATAGTACAAGAGACTTTTAGAAGACTACTTAAAAGATGGTTTTGCTTTGAAAATTTACGACGTGTTTAATTAATTTAGATTATTAAGTTAGTAATAAAAGTGCTACTTTTTTTCTATATCCTTACTGCCGTATTTTTATATTGATATCATCATACCATCGTTGTCGCCTCATTAATATTTTTAACACAAAATTTTTTCAATTGTAGAAATTGCTTCAATTCAAGCGGCATATAACCAAGACACTAGATTAACGTAAATATAGTACTTACCCCTGGTAAGGTTAGTACAATGGTCTTCTTATCATATTTTCGAAGTGGTGTCTCTTTCCCATTTTCATCTGGTATGCGAATCCCCTCAGGAGATGGCTTGTCACCTCTTCCAACCCAGAACTTTGCATCTGATAATATAAATTAATCAATAAACAATTTAATATATAAGATTTTTTATTTATCCTCTAATATCGTGGCTGTTTATTACTCATAATGTTTACTAATTATTGTATTTATTTAAAATTCGTTCGAAATAGATTCTTACCACGGAGGCTTTACAAATAACTCCCAGTAATCATTTATCGCATAGCAATATTCATTATAGATCATTGAAATGAATGACATTGATATCGGAATTGTTTCAATCCCAACATCAGAACGGGATGAAATTCAATATGAAGCCACGATAATACCTCTCCCCCTTCCCCCAATACGGGTATACCCCGATATCCGGATAATGTACATTACCCGGTCACACATAGGATTCCTTTTATTGCTTCGATTCGTGTATCAAATGATAATTTGCTCTATCCGGTCTGATCGGGGATTTAAGATCATTGCTTTCGCTTCTATTGAGATAAATCTATATAAAAATATCTGTTTATCTACACGTATATTGTAAAATAAGGTTTATTGAAATAATTTTGCGGACTCGGAGCGAGTTTATCAAGTTTCCTTCTTATTGGTACTGAAGGATCTAATTTTTTAACCGTATCAATGTAAACTTAAAATTAACATAATTGATTACATAAATGATACTGTATAAAAGGTTACTTCAATAGAAACCTATTATTAAGAATATTGTTAGGTACGTAACAAATCTAACAAAAAATCTTGAACAAAAAACATTCTCATCTAAACTTTGCCAGGCGATAAGTGTAATGATCTATTGATGGTTTATTTATTTTGACCGTACCTACTGAGTTGTTATTTCATGTATGATGTGAATAAGTAAGTATTAGATTATCTTATCTATAAGTTAAATATATTTCGTATAGGTACGTTTATAATGACAAGCGTCCTATATGTAATATTTACCTAACTCGAAGTGTTAATTTATTAACGACATTAATATGCAAATTGAGATTTATAATTAATTGTTATTTATACAACATTATCACATATTAATTATTATTATTGACAATAAACGTTGTGTGCGATAAAGCGTTGGTGATAATAATTAAATTATTTATATGGGTAGCTTACACTGTGATTTCGCATTTCAAATAGCTACAATGCTTAGAACTACAATGAATGCACAATTATATGATTATAGAACTTATATCACAGTCACATATAAATATTTCTAGTTTGAATCTTTTTGGTCTCTGCGGATATATTTTTAAATAAAATAAAATAAAATTCATTTATAGAAATACTTGGATAACATAGTTGCATCAAAGAGGCTTTAAAATTGGTTAATTTTGCGTTGCGATGAATAATTTCTTCTGGTTCATGCGAATAATCAATTGTTTGAGAATTATCAAATGCAACACAAATCGTTTTAAGACGCATATATGTATATATTAAAAAAAGACTATTTGCCCTATGCTAGATTTGTATTGTAATTAGGTAATTTAATAAAAAATACATTGGTTTTTATTGCCTCTATACCCCTTGTTCCCGACAACATTCCTTTACACCTTTTAAATCCAATTTATTTTTTATTATAGAAGGGATAAAGGAGCTGGGACTCGCTTAATAGGTAGTTGTGGTGAGCTTTCCTACACATATAGACTGTATTTAGAAATTGAATCTCAAATTAAACAAAAAGTCTTTATAATATGCTCAAATATTAGACAAAAGCTTACATTGACTTAATATTTATAATAAAAATCTAATAAAATTCGTCCAAATCCATGCAGTGAGTTATGTGACTGTCTTAAACACATGTGTTATAGATATTGCATTCTTGTCAATATAGTATGATTATATAAGATAAATTTCGTATGTATTCCGGTCCAACACCTTATTACATACCTTATACATCGTCAATTATAAATTTGATTTGAGCACATTTTATTCTCTGAAACTGGTTGGATAATAAGAAAATTATTCGTATATAAATTACTCATTATTATGAACTGTTATGATTCAAAATAAACATATAGATATCATTCCAAGAATGAAAAAATAATATTTATCCCATGTGCGTTTATAAAAACTAAATTTATTTGGCTTATAGAATGAATTTAAACTTCGTCACGTTTAGATAATTTTATAGTTAGAAATGTTAGATTAAAAGTGTTTTGATGAATGCCAAATGATCAATCAGTAAAAGACTTTAGATGCTGGTGATGAAATAATTTGAATACAAGCGCTATTCATTCAGCCTGACTCCCTCCTCTGATTGCTTCCGGAACGAGTTCGTAGCTCGGTGGGACCGTAGCCACGTAGCACACGTACACAAATACTTGTTCTGTTAAGTTACGCTTACTCTAATTTAGAAAACATTCACATATTTGGCATTCTTTACTTGTTGGCCAATAAGATTCAAACAACCCTACGCATTCGTAGGTGCGCAGTGACAACTTTTAATTTGAGATTTTTGTATGGTAAGCGAAGGCTTTCACCAGTTTCGTGAACTCTTTCGATAAATAATTAAATAAATTTCATGAAGAGAGACATAATCTACTTTGCAATATCTCTTGATTTATTTTCTGTATTTATGTAAGTATAAATTAGTGACTTACCAGGCGCCTCGCCATCGTAGGAGAAATTAGGAATAAGTAGGGTCTGCGCATCCACCACGACAATGGGGTCCGATGAGACTCCGTGCACACCACGTAATGCCCCAACCTTAGCTGGTTTGGGATACTCCAAACTTTTCGGTATCTCAACCGAACCAAAGTTGACCTGTAACAAATAATCGTTGTCAAACCTCTTGGAAAACAATATACTATATGCATGAAATCATTAGACTTGTGAGAAAGAAAAGAGAAATTTTATCCATTTTGGATTTTTACCTAATATTTCCTAGCAAATAGTAGATACACAGCACTATCTCAATGTTATTTGTTTGTCCCTACATGTTCAAATTACAAACACAGCGGGCTATTGTTCATTAACTAAGCTTTAACATAAACTGCATCTCGGCGATAGTTTTATCTACATCGGCGAGTTTACCTCTCTCCAGAGACTGTGGTGCTTAGATATTAATAATTTACTTAATATATATATATTAAGAAAAAAAATTGAAATATTCAAAACTTCAATTTAATAATAAAAGTGAATAACAAAAATTAAAAGTTTTTGGAATTGGCTCATGTTTAAAAATAGTTTAAAATTTACCACATTATAATTATCATAAATCAGTTTAGGAAAAGAATAAATAGATTGAATAGTCAAACGTGAATACTTAACCAAATAAAAATACTTACAGAATAGTCATCGCACCAGACTGAAAACCAGGCATAGTCTTTGAGAGTGGAGCCATCGGGTAATGATAAGGTGATACTCTCTCCTCTATACTTCCGCAGAGGACCGGCCCCGCCGCTCTCGTCTCGTAGTCTCACTGCGCCTCGTGCACTCGGTGTCTTACTAGTTCCCACATAGAAATACGCCGCTGTAAAAATTCACTAATCAGAAAATCATAATCTTTATTCTACATAGTGTGTACGTGTCAGGCTGGTTGATTCGTAAATGCAATGCTGAGTAATTTTAGCCTCCTCAACTTAGTGTCGATCTGTCATAGTTCGTCTTTATAATAAAGTAACATATAATACAAAATATATCTACACACGGAATAGGAACTGTATAGGCTCAAGAGGTTTCACCTTTACGGTACAGTAGAAGTTCTTTGGTATAATACTAATAAAATTTATGTTATATGTTTGAGACACCTCATAATCGATTATAATATCTAAGGTATATTCTCACACAATGCACCGCGAAATCATCTCTCATTACCTACTCATGTATTCAAACATGAATAAAACCACCGTAATAATTTCAGGTAGTAAAGCAACAAAAACCTTACGAGAATAATAAGATTTATCTTAAAAAACGTGATCAATCCATCAAAGCATTCACACAGTTACCACAATGTTATTGTTAAAGATAAAATATACATTTGTTACATCAACAGAATATCGCTCCTCTGTTTATTGAATAGAATTGTTTAAAATCAACCGATATTGTTCCTATACAAACTGTATTTTATACAAATAAACTTTTTTATCGGCGGGCCGATTGTTTCACGAATATCCCAAAGGCCCTGACGTGACGTCATTGCAATTCGCGTCATGGCGAGGGAATTTAAAAGGCAAATTCAGCGGAAGAGTTTCTATTCTGTGAGATGTAAAGTGGATGGATTAGTTTGCTAGCTCCAAGCTGACACTTCCCGTCTCGCCTCACTGATATCTCCGAAAACTTTAAATTCCTCGTACTACCCTCGGATCACAGACAATTTTGTTTTAAATTCAACTTTTGACTTTTGAATCCCTTTAATCGGAGCACAAACTATTTTATTTCAAAGTAGATTTTCTCGATTTTATATATTATTACACTCCAGATACAATCAAATGTTTTCGCGTTTGAATCAGTGATTAGTGAATTTGGTCACAGGTGAAATCATTCATACTATTATTATTTCATATTATTCATGCTTATAGTATTATCTCGCAGGGGTAGACTATGTACCAAATTTGATTCCTATAAAATCGAAATTACCCTTATAATTAATAGCTCCTGCGTACGCTGCTAATATTTGAAGTAAGGGCTAGCACTTAGCCGCCAAAGAATGAAAAATAATAATAAAATACGATTACGCGGGCTTCGACAAGACGGCCAAGAGGCTATTGGATTTTTCCTAACCTTTTTATGAGGCCCTCAAGTTTATAACCACTTGAGAATCAAAGAGGCACCTCCCGAGGCGAAGAGGAATCAAGAGAAACGGTAAATAAATCGAATCTGAACGACATTTCATTGTGAACTCTTTTATTCGAGCACTTCGAGCAATCAAGTAATCGCATTACTCTACTCATTAAAATACATTCTTGTAGAACTGTCATGAAAGCAAATCTTATACTTTATTCATTTGCTTATTGAGTTTAAATTTTAAACCCACCTACTAATACAATTACAATATAATTCCCATGCGAAAAATCCTAGTAGCCCTTTTCCCTTGACAATAAGATCAACGCAATTTAATGTACATTGGCTCTGCACATACTAGCTTAATCAAGTAGTGCTTTGGAGCTTGTAGAAATATGTTATTTTCTATAAATGTATTTATTGTCTGAAAACAATATAGAGTTTTAAGCGTAGGTACAACAAATATATTTTTTTCTACTCTACAGTAGAAACGTAACACCTTCTGAAACACGAACACAATACGTTTACAGAACGGGATTAAATAATTTGTCACATTTTATACTTGTAACATAATTATTTCAATAATTCTATAAATTGGGACACTCTTTTGTATGTATGTGTGCATGAGTCTACTGTGCTACATTCTGCTTCCTTAATATAAGGAACTCGCAATCGCGAGAAGTTAATTCATTTGAAAAATGCTTTGCTCAAAAACTTTTTTAATTTGCTCGCATTGTTAACTGTTTTTCAAAATTTCGCTCTTTAATTTTTCTTTGTTTGCTAAGAAATATAATTTATCTTTCTAATTGTACATAGTTATATTATAATTATAAAAATAAGGAGGGTTTTCTATACGCCATTAAACAGTAAGGAGATTACACAAACTGGCTTATTTCGGAAAAAAAATTGTCAAAGTATAAAAATTAATATTTTGAAAGGTTAGAAACCTTGAACTAAACAAAACGACCGTTCGTATCGATTTATTGTCTGACCTATCATAAAATAAATAAACTTCCGAAGATACTTTGAGGAACAAATAATAAAAAAAAAAACTTCTTTACCCTCAAGTAACTTCGTATGTCGATCAAAACTCAAGTAAAATCTTCTATTGGTGATTTTACATTTCTCTTGATAAATTATTTATATTCTAATTTATTTGCTCGCTACCCTCTACATTTTTATAAAATAGGGGGCAAAGCGACAGGAGGCTAACCTGATCGTAAGTGATACCGCCGCCCATGAACACTCACAATGCCAGCGGCCTCACAAATTCGTTGTCGGCCTTTAAGATGATGATACACACTTGTAGGTCCCTAAGTCGTATTGGTTCGGAAATACGTGGTTGTGGTGGTGGTGGTGCGCGGCAAAAAGTGCTTTCTGATGCTTATATAAACCTCAATGTAACTGTGACCACGTAGTTATCAGAAAAGGAGAGTTATTTCAAAATTTTAAACTGAAATGATTTTTATAATGAACCACGTAATGTTTAAAAAGCTGTTTTTTATTCTTATTTAGATGAGAAATATTTTCAGTACTGCTCTTATAATAATATTGAAGTGGTTGCAAAATTCGTTTCATTTTCAACATTGCGTAGTTACAACTTAACCTTTATGAAAAATTGAAATATATTTTTTACATGGAATTGGGAGAAATGTCGTTGCTCCAATTAGTTCGAGAGCTACTCACTATAAAGGTTAAATTATTCCCGAGTACATGTTACCCCTGACCTCTCGTGACGTCATTTCCAGAAAAGTCAATTAAATACGCTTACATTTTTTGAGTACGAGTTGATAAGCCATTTATAAGCCATACCATTTACCATATACTTATATAGACCATTCATTTTTCAGTATGATGTAAAAATCATTTAATCATTCTTTAACTTATTATGTATTAACTTTCTTATTATTAAATATTATTATAGTAAGTTTTATGAGGCAATCAAAAACAAACAAATTTATTTAAATTATTTTTATCAGTATGATTATCAGACTAAATAAATAATTATTCAAATGCTTTTTATAGTAAAGTTTAAAAATTTAATTCTTATGTGTTTCATGTCAGAACGTTAGTATCTAATAACAATGAAATGTTTAAAACATTAATAATATAAAAATGTATGCCACGGAAACAATTTTTAAAATTTTTCGTATAATAGTAAATAATTTGAAAGTTTCTAATCGGTTAATTCAAAAACTTAATTATTGTGAAAGTAAGCATTTTACGGTCAAATGGGCATACAATACGACGAGAAAAAGTAAAATTATTCATGTTTGAATGTCGAATAAAACTTGATTGGATGTTTCCAATGTTTTAAACCCACCACTACTAATATAATTTATTATCAAAATATTAATGAATATTACCTATGCCATTCATATTCTCAATGTGGCGTTAGCGGTAACTACAAATACAACTATTTAGATTTTTATAGTCCTTTAATCACTAAACTTTATCACGAATACTACACGAAACGGTATGACGTTAAACTTTTACTCCTTATAAAAATATCAACTAACTATCTCATTCACTCCCCAACACCCTACCCCACTCCACAGATCAACTTCCGAACATAGTTCCACTACTCATGTACCGCTTTGTTTGTATTTAGAGCCATACACCCATCCTCCTAACACTCTTTTTATCTATAACATACAACCACATGTCTTTCCCAATCCTAATACTTCTCAAACTAATATTATCTAAAACCTTTATTACTTCATAAATTTTATTTTCTTAATTTAAAACATAAAGTTACTTTTTAAGTTATTCTTACAAAAATTCGGTTACTACTTATAAAAAATTACAACATATCTTTTTTACATAACAATAAAATTCTGAGGTCAAGTCACAATTTATCACATACATTAGAGACTAATATTCTAAACAAACAAACATATACAACAAAACCCCAGGCGTCTTATTCGTGGCCAATTCTACTCAACACCGTTTCTTTCAGTACGCCGAGTCACCCCGTGACTCGCACTATGGTCTTTCTACAAGGCTAGACCCGACTATACCACCCAAGCTACCCACTACCGCTTACCCACACTACTCAAAACAGACGCCGATTTCTACAGGCTACGGCTACGATACTCTGGTATAGTCTCCGGCCCAACAATCAAGACCCTGTGTTTACACTTTAATCAGACAGAACTTCGTATCATTTCATCTAATTCATCAACAATTTCGATTGGTACTTGACCCTCAGGCATCTTTCGGAGACGGTCGTGAGCATATTTGTAGGTACGATTACAAGTTAGCGATTTCAAAATATAACGATCACCCTCCAGTACTTCAATAATTTGAAACGGACCTCTAAATTTAACATCTAGCTTTGTTTGATTACGCTCCTCGTTTTCAATGAGGACAAATTCACCCATAAGCGATATGACATCATTAATTCGTTTACCTTTGAATTTATTCGCAACAGTTTCTTTAATCAAAGAACATTCTGCACCCGAAACGTAATCAAATTTCCCTTGATCCTCAACACTCCACAATTTTACGTCAACCCCCCTACAGCGCGGAATGTGGCCCGGCCAATTTGTAGTACACCACGCTACTGCTGGCTTGTTGTCGCTGTCCAAAGCCCTTAGTTGGAGCAGGCTGCGTTTTCATGGCTTCCGTCCTCTTTGAAAAGCAATCGGCTTGCTTGTGTCCATGTTTTCCTTCGGGGTCACCGCTTCTATTCTTTTTATTTTCCTTTGGGTACGCTTTATTTTTTTCAAATCCTTTTGGCTTTTCCTATTCAGACTTCAGGGTTTCAAATTCAATGCTAATTCGGTCGTTTTTTTTTTTATCTGGTTTTTTTTTATTTTCATTGGTAGCTTTTTTCACTATGTTCGTGCCTAAAAGTTCCTTAAAATGTTCACTCTCCTGATTATTTTCTACTCCCTGAGCCTTTCAAAGCTTTTTTAGGTCTTTAATGGCTTTTTTATTTCTAAATAATTTCCCATCCTCACGTCTATTGTAGGGTATTTTTCTTTTTTCGATTCAGCTTAAAAGGCTTTAATTTTTGATTTATTTAATTTTTTTTTGATGTTTGAAAAGTTTTATCCCACTTTTTCGGGACCATTCTTTCTCTACTGGTGCGTCTCCTACAATACCTATTTGATTTTTATATCCTTTAATCACTAAACTTTTAAATCCTATCAGACTCTTTACTCCTTCACCAAATTCCAAACCTAGTTCATCCCCCCCCCCCCGACTCAAGCTTGCCAACATAGTTCCGACCCATGAGTTTTTTGTATTTAGACAGATGCGACATATAAATGTAATATTATTAAATTATACTATGAAATCTCATATCTCGCTTGCATCGGCTGATTTATAGCCAACACAAAAGACCTAAGTTATTCAACAACATATATATCCCTTTTGGATATGAAACTATGATATGCATTTAATGCTCTTAATTGCTTGTATCGTAAAAAACCGTTAGACATGCGCAAAATGTAATCTTTGAAAACGGAATTAAATTCCTCTCGAGAACTGTGAATTCAAGCTATTCATACAAACATGCTAAAATACGTTTGTTTAATTAAGTACAACACATTTTTTCAAACAGAATTCATTACGGATGTTCTCTACCTGAATAGATCGAGCTTTTAATGACTTTTTGATATTAATATGTAAAATATAAAATTCTGTTTAACTTTTCACACGATAATTTTATACATAAATCTCTATTTTGTGAGTCTACGTTTAACGTATAAATGTATTCGAAATATTAATCATGTGTAGTTGCTACGGATCATACATTTTGTCTCGGCTAACATCCGTATCTATTAAGCTAAGTTCTCTATCAAGCTCTTTATCCCGATCGTACGCCAGTTCTTCAGACTTCTCCCAAAGGATTCATTGTTAGTAAAAGAGTACGGAAATTTTCAACGTTAAATAGAAGTAAGTAATAAGATCCAACTAGCTCAGTAAAGTGAGTACAAAGTGAGTCAATATCGAGGGCCTTTGGCAGCACAGCTCTTGGGAAATCTACCAAACAGGAGCGCTACAATAGCAATATCATGCAGCGGTGCTTAAAATAAAAATTAAGCTCCCAAGATTATGATTAAATTTTCAGCAATATAAATATCAATCCATATGTGTTGTACTTTTCTTAAATATAAACTAATAAAACAGATTAACAGTTAATATCCATATAATGGTATTGGAATAATGGTCATTGACAGGACGTCAAACACAAGTTTTCAAAACATTTGGGTAAATATAGTTAAAGATATTACTTACCCAAATCTCATTTCTTATCAAGTTAATTCTCGTTTATGCAATCGGATAAACTGGTTGTAAAGTTTAAATACAGTTTAACCAGAAAACGGAAATTTTAGGTTCGTACCAATTTAAACTGTAATATGCATCAAATAAAAGCTCTTTTTACTTTGCTTTAAGAAAACAACACATCAGCAAGGACATGTAATTCAACTAAATAATTGTATTAAATAGTTCCATGATAATACCTGCATGTTCGAAGGCATTATTTTAGAAGTTTAGATAAAACTTTACATACTTATTAAAGGTTCTCTATATTTATCTATGTTTATTAGTGTTATATAAAGAATACTGACCTGGCCCAACACCGTCATAGTGGAAGTCCTTGAGATAAAGTGTACGTGAATCTACTGCGTATAATTTGCCACGCACGCCATGTTGAAGCTCCGAAAGAGGACCTACTTCCGAACCATACTGGTGGCACTCTCCGAGCCCTGAAAATAATAAAATTGTTAATTACAGATATCAGCATGCTACTATCACCTTTGTATTGAGAGATAGCAAGTGTGACTACAGGTGAAACGTAAACAGTTTAAAATGTTTCCCAATGAAAGTAATTTCAATTACATTGGCTAACGATTTTTTCTCATGCTAGTTAAATTATATGTAATTGGTGAATGGAAGTAAAAATTCAAAGGTTTTGTAAAAGGCTAATCAATACTACAGAAATATAACTCGTTTGTTGTTAATCATATAATGAAGACTTTATCGCTAGTGAAATTGCAGAGAAAAGCTTATTAACATATATCAAACGTATTTTACTCAAATCAAACATGAAGTCATTTATTTTTTGAATTGCATGACAGAATGTCTTAAAATATTGATTTCAGAGTTACTCGCGTAAAAGTTCAATACACTAAAAGTATACATGAACGTCAATAAACCAGTTGGTCAGGTTCTAGTTCCCATAAAAGAATAACGTGTATTAGCAGTGGAGAGGAATGTGTAAGAGGGAAAGTAGACAGGAACACTCTCACTTCCGTCAACAAACCCTTGTAATCCGTCATAACTGCTATTTTTACACATAAAATGCATGTATCAGATTATTTTTTAAATTCATATCATTTTTTAAGATCTTTATTACCCGTTACTTTCTTTTTGGCTTTTATATTCAACTATACATAATTTCTAATCTAACGGTATATGATAAATGTGTTCACATGTGTTGTTTTATAAATTCTCAGTTACGTATAGAAATTTGAATAAACTTATAACTCTGAAAGTACGTACAACATGTCGCTGTTGTTCCTACAATATTGCGCTGAACTTCTTCTTGTGATGTATACAGAAAATAATATCTTACAGTGTACAATTATGTTTCTGTGCCTATAAAATTGAACATAGATTCTCTGAGCTAAATGCATTAAATATACAAGTGCGTGACCAATAAAGCTATGAAGGTGGGCAGGTACAGCTGACAGCATGATTATATTCAACCGGGTCCGCCCGTGAACTGAATACACAACACTGTGCCCTGGTTTTAATATTAGTTTTATCGTGTTTCTATTACAGTGAAACTTTACTGTGGTCTTTCAATGTAATATAAACATCTGGACTTAAACATACATGAAACTACAGCACGAACTTTTAAATATTCTATGTTTATAAGAAACTATTATTTCTGTTTTTGATGGCTTGAATTTCCATATGCAGTTTACTAAAGGTATTTTATACCCAAGATAAATATTCGTGTATCGTAAACATCCGTACTTTTCGAATTCGATTGCCATTTCTAGCTCTTACCATGTCAAGTGTTACATCGTCTATCAAATTTAAATCTGGCATCCTCAAATATGTCAAACTTCATATTCACAAAATAGTTTGACAGCTTTGAAACTAGATTTAAATTTAACTGAGTTTCTAGAAAATAGATCTTATACAGGAGATTTATATTCGGAAAATGTGTACAAATTCAAAACCCTAATAAAAAATTTGATTGTAGTAGTAGTAGACTAAGGTTTGTTCCTTGTTTCACAAAAAAAGTAAAGATATTATTTTGAAAACATAAATAAAATACATAAGTATCAAGTTCTAGTAAAAGTAGTATGTTCTAGTAATTGACCTTCAAATTCATAGCCTCTTATTTAATGTTTTAATTGAAACGAAATCATAACTTACATCTTCAATATTTAAAAAAAAGGGTTATAAATACACTCTAAGCAAAGAATATGATCTAAGAAAAGATATTGCCGAGCTTTACATAACCTGTATTATATAGGAACAAAATGATTGCCCGATTTATCTCATGCAAGGGTACCCACACCGAGATGGTACAGATATGAACATAATTAACTTAATCACGTCATTAACCTTCCGCTTCTTCCTCGAATGGTTTTTAAGTATTATTCCAATGGTAAACGAAAGCTACGTTATACGCACAGTGGAAAATAACACGACATTTAAAATTTTATCCTACAAATGATTCGTTAAAACTACGCTTACAATTATAAAGACACTATGCATCAAAAAGGTTTCACATGTGTTTGATCATACCGTACTAAACAGGAAAGAGAAAAAAATTGGCATAAGATACATGATAGTTAATGGTGCACTAGAACTCATTGCCCTGTGTCGTGGGCAGATCTCTTCCATTGAATTTTGCATATAAGTAATTTGAATAATTCCGTGTGAATTTTAATATTACTATAAAAAATTGTGGTTCAAAGGGCACCTCGCAAGTTCCTACTACACTAAGAAACCTTTGAATTCTGTCTCAGCTCTTTATAGCTTATTGGGAGGCGTTGAATTCACGTTCAGTTTGCACCTACGCTGAAGAAGCGAATAGCATTTGATTAAGCCTTTTAATTTGAAGAAACCCAGTTAAATAAATCAGAAATACTTGAACATTTTTCTATTAAATGATGTATAGAGCAATAAGCGTCGCGTGATTGGAAACTGAAGACACAATAATGTCACTCTCTGGAATTTATTAAATTTGCAATTATTAATACACTTATTAAATTAGAATCGAGTAGTCGATTACTAACCTAGTTGTTATTTTGAGGCTAATAAGAAATACAATATCCTTACACTATTTTCAGTATATGCAGATTTAAGAAACTACGGATGAAAGTGGTGTGATGGCTCTGTTTAATAGCAGTACAGAGTACAAGACTTTGTATCGTTGTAAGTTTCAGTAGGGTTTAGTAGGTTTCTTCGCACTTTTGCATGGTTATACGAGTACATATAGTAAAAATATAAGTATATACACAATATAGGCAGAAAATATAAAACAAAGCAAGAAATAAGCGCTTCAGGTTTGACTATAATTGTTTAACAGCGTGTATAGTGCAATGATCATTTACGTTCAGTTTAACAAATCAAACAAATCGCGACTTCATTTTTAATTTTACATTATCAGCCTGTCTTCTTGTTTTCTATCTGATACAAAAAAACAATAAAATACAATAGAGAATACAAAAATAAATTCTAGCGAACGATTTGTACTCAAAATTTGTAGCTGTTTTTTAGCGTACGGAAATGAATTACAATCAAAACGAGTATTTTATCGTAATGAATTTGATCTCCTGCCAATTAATTTCTTCGATGCTCTGTCGATCTTATTGACTTTCACTTTTACTTGTTGATGGATTGATACGGCTGCTTCGTGAGAATATTTTGTAGTGACGTTACATCGCCTGACAAATTACTGCATGAAACACGACTTCAAATTGGGCGTAAAGTAGAAAAATAAGAGTTATAGTCCCATTCATATGATTTTATTTACATGGGTATTGTAAGATTTGACTAAGTATTAAAAAATATTTCAAGAATTGTATTATTATTTGACGTAAATGATGCATTGTAAAACTGACCTAACGTTTTACTTACATGCACGGCCTCGGTTGTAATTGATGTTGATTTTTATTGATATCCGCATCAAAAACAAAATTCTAAAATTACTGTTTCTACTACTGTATAATAAAGTTGTAGGTAATTGGTGTATAAACAGCATATTTGAGTTATAAACTGCACTCAGCCCAATTGATAATTATATTGAAAAATCCAAAGACAGCTTAAATGTCAGAAGCACATATTTTTAATGTATATGAGGAGAAACATATCCACTTAGTCTACCTGACATTCAGCAGTCGCCAGCGCATGGCTTTCACTTTCTATGCGTTTTTGTCGATCCTTTCTTCTCCCCCTTTCTCCTCATACCCCTTGCCTTACTTGGACCGCTTCGTCCACATTAACGCTGCTTTTCTAAGTAGCGAAATCACAATGTGCAATTTTGTGAATGTCACTTGTGCATTTTATCTCTAAACGCTTACTTAACGTTCCTTATGTTGACATAGAATGTACAATTATTATTTCAGTGTGTTGTTACGTAATATATGAAATGGTACATTAACGATTGAGTAATGACAGTTGGTTACTCTTTGTTTCTTAACAGAGATCAAAGGATTCAAAATATGTCATGATGTTTAAATGAAATATTTATTACTCACTTAATCATTGACATTTCTACATTTCTAATGCTCTTCAGTGATCGTGGTCAGTGAGGGTATTCAAATATATTACAGCTAATTAAAGGTTTATATAACTTCACTCATAATATATGTACGTTAACAAAAGACAATAATTATATTATTAACATTCCATCGCTGTCGTGGTACTAACTCGTTTCAGCTGAATGTATATAAAAACAACACTTCAATCGCAACCCCATGGTTGAAATACGAAGGTTGTGCTCTACTCTATCTGCCAACGATGTTGACGTATTTGGCGATAGAATAGGGGTTTATAATCAAAATTATTGATGCTCTATCGAAGCTGGAGAAAGTATCTCTAATTTTCGCTGCATTGTTTGTGTATATCTTTGTTGTTTTTAGTTTAGTTTTTTTACATAGTTTATTTTTTCTAATTGTTTAGTTAGTTTTTGTTAGTTTTTCCCCTTATATATTACATTAAGGTTTTAATTTCTGCTATTTGTAATTGTTGTATCTCTGTCTTTATATCACAGTTTTAGTCGGTTGATTGTACTGACGCTTTTTTGTTTTCTTTGTTTATATTTGTATGTCAACTGACTGTATGTGGTGTTATCTTAATAAATAAATAAGTAAGAAGCTATGTAAGCTATTGTATATCAAAGGAAATATGAACTGTTTTTTTTGCATATTGAAAATTGTTATTTTGTACATTTTTTTGATAACATAAGATTAATGTCCCTATTCGCGTAATAAGAATAATATAAAAAGCTTTATTTCATGCAAAATTACAGTCCAATGAATAGTGGTTATTAAATATATGGTTACAAATTTTTATAGATTATATAAATGACTAATGTCCCTTAATTAGAACTTACATACTATGTCGAATTCGACATAATAAATTATTTGAATATAATCAATGAATGAATTATATCTTTTAAGTTACTTGTTTTATAAAATAAATATTGAGTGATTGCGCTAAAGGAATCTTATATCTAAACTAAAGTCTAGTTATTAATTTTAATAATATACAGTATCAGTCGGTATTTGTAACATCATTATAATTGGACGAGAAATGTATCAAATAACACTTTGAACACCTGCTTAAGGTTATCGTTTACAAAATTATATCATCACTCTATTTGATGTGAATGACATTAATTTAAAATTGTCTTAAAAAACAAATTTGATTTAATTTACAATAATAATATCGCTAATAGATTTAAATATCGTGTTAAGTTACAATTCCATTTTACCAATTCATTATTATTTATGAATAATATTCATTTCACAATGAACGCTGTTCGTAGAGGCAATATCCTGAGAATGTCGGGTCGAAACATACATCGAGTGTTTTTTCACGGTATATTCCTAATAAATTAGTCTAATAGAGCTGTTTACTATGGACTTCCGTAAAGAAACGCCTAATTCGCTTTGTAACTATCTACTCATCAAAGTAAAGGTTACTCATCACAAAATATAGAAAACCGCTTTTTAAACAACGATAAATTCAATGGAGAATTAGTTAAAATTTGGTAGACGTCCTCGCAAGCATTTGCGATAGTCGTTCATTTGAAGTTTGGCAGGCAGAAATAAATTTGGATAAGTTTCTAGCAATATAAACTAAAAAAATATGAACATATATAGATTGAACTAATGACTGTAGTTGGAGACTCGCTGAATCGAGTGAAGTCAGACGAACTTTGTTCGCGGATAACTTCACCCTAGACTTTTACAATAGTGAACAACCCTCACTATTTGCGATTGTGGCCTGCCCATACAATACGAAATATTACGTTTTAATGAGAATATAAAGTTTTGCTTTACACTTTGGTTTGTATGAATGAGGAATTGGCAAAGTTATTTTTATGCACAGTACAATGAATTTTCATCTCAGATTAGTCACTTTCCAGCTTAGTGTATAGAACTTAGTATAAGACAAGATGTTTTTAGAGATTCTTCTATTTTATTAAGTTGTGATGTTTTGTATTATCGAAAATTCGTCAGACATAACATCCCTCGTTTTAATTTTGGTCGGCTATGTCTTTCGACTTAAAATGGAAATATTTGAAGGTTAAATTAGTCTAAAAGCCTTATAATGTACATATTGAGAAGAACTGTGCAATAACGCATATGGCAAGACACGTATTGCATCAATAACAATAATGGCTTACGCCGACTCCCACGATTATTGCCCAATATCATACAATACCGGTGGCATTTTGACCAATTTCTGCAATATAATTGTCTTAAAATAATCTTATCTCTATAATTTAAGACAAGTATGTATATATAAAACATGTATAAGAATACGTGGGGCTGTGTAGGCTTGCCAAATGATTTAAGAAAAAATTAGACTCATCTTTACTGTAGCCAATAAGTTGTGATTTGTTAATGAAAGCTTATGGCATTCAATTAGGAACAATTGAATGTTAAATGTCAATAATTTTTACCGCCAATTGTTATGTTTGTAATACCTACTCGTATATAATTATGGCCAGCCTCAGCTGTTATATCATACGTTGTCGCAGCATCTGGGTTAAGAAATACAATGTCTATAATTAAAAAAGCATTAGGTACCTATGTAATGTCTTCTATATTCGGGAAAATCGACAATACTTAGATCATTTAAAACACATTACACAGCTACCCGGCAAAACCGCGCCTCAAGTTCGCTTCTTTGTCGTTCACAAAATCGTGGCCGTAAACAAACTTCTTCAAAAATTTTACTTAATTACTAACAAAATGTCCCGTCTTTTTTATTTCCAAATGGAATTAAAGATATTCGAAGAAGTGATAGTTGGTTATTCTATCTTAATGACCTATTTATTCAAACATAATATTTCCAAATTTATATATATTATCAATTTTTAGAACTCAAGATTTTTCTGCATTTGTGTGTAAGGCATCCTTCAGGAACTTAAAGTATACCAAGATACAATCTGTTGTGCTATTGACAGAAATTAATTTATGAAGTTAAAAAATGTTTCGATACAATTTGATCGACAAAAACATTAAAATAACTTTCAAGATAAGTCTGCATGTAGGTACGATAATATACACAACATATACCAAAACTACACGTCTTGATGTCGACGCATGAAAATTATATCATTATAGATATATGTAATTGTTATATTATAAGTGTTATATCGGCGCTTGCACCGTTCTAAGTACCGTTGTGCTCGTCGAGTGAGTGCGAGGAATGTACGCGGATCACTGCTCGTGAGTGAACACTGTTCTCTATGTCTTTATCAACGAAATATGATTGTAACATTACTTTGAATAGGATTTGTACCACAATAGTGTAAATAAAACGTTTTATAAAAAACCCAAAAATTGTAAATGACAACAAAAACTATTTTGTATTCGGATTTGCGCTTTATTTATTTCAGCCAATCAAAATTGTACTTTCACATTACGAACCTAACCAAATTTTTTAAAGTCCATATAGGACATGTTTTTAACAATATTGACTTCAACGAAGGCATGACGCACTCGACTCAAGTGTTCAATATTTAATGGACACAGTAAAGAGAAAATATAAGTGAAACACTTGCGGATATGCCCCATTCCTCCTGGGGTATATAGGTATTCACTTTCACGTCACAGTCGACACAGGTTCTTAAAAGCCCGATTGTATTTATGACCTGAATTTAGGTAGTAAATAGAAAAACACGTAGACTAAAAAGTGTCTGAAGCAGTCAAAAACAGAGCAGCTTGACTTGTATTTTTTAAATCTTTCTGTACAATTTTAATTTCTATAAGCACACTTCTAGTTATGAGATAGGCAGCGTAAATTTCCTGAATCCACACAATGACAGATCGTTGCGTCACAAAGGAACAAGCGAGAAGCTAGGATCATTATCAGTCGTTAAAGTTAAGAAGTGTCGTGCGGTGAAGATGTAATCACAACCAACGCGTTTACATAATCTCTCCCTCGGGCCGCCTAGTGCAAGTGTATAACAAATAATGATTTAAGGATCTATAAATGTATCAGTAGAATACTGTGAGTTTGCATATAAAAAAATTTTAGACTTTAGATTGAGCTACAAATGGACTTTCACGAAAGCGACCTTTTAACATTCTACTCACTCTAGGCTCATGCTTGGCAAACACGTCATCTGTAGGTATGAAATATCACTACTGTTTACAATAATTGTAAAATATGTTGATCACAAAAAAAACAATATTACCTATTGATATTTAATTATTTGCAATATATACAAATATATTTCCATACAACGAAAAAACATACGTTAAAAATAGGCTCCTATAATCCACTCGATAAAACCCTACCAAATAATAATAAGCGTATATTATAATATCGCCAGAAGGGGCTAATGGTTGTATCACGTTAATGTGCCCCATCCTCTCGTGGGGCAGTGGTAGTGGGTGAACTGGTTGTAGACGAGAGACGAAAAAAGGGCAGAAGTAGAATATTTGGCGCCGGCGCTAAGTAGCGGTCCTTAGCATGGAAAACAGCGGTTGATAGGTTACGTAATTTTAAAGGTATACCCATATTAAGGGCCAGAGCTATGTTTTGTGGATCTTAATCTTATGTTTCTGGTAAATCTTATGTTTTTCAGATGATGATGACATACTAAATACGCGATGTAAATTAGTAATTTTATGGGTCTGATAGCTTACTTTTTTCAAGCTGAATAAAATATGACTTCTGGTTATAAGTGCAATGTTTATATATATACTTATATTTAATGGTGAAAAAAGGGGAACAAAACAATTATAAGTTATAACCGAAAACCAAAATTCTGCCACGCTCGCATCATGTCGCTTATGCCATACATTCAACCACATTTGATTACCATACCTCGACATTTAGCCGAAAACAGACACAAATAATTATCACATTAGGTAATTATTACTATATTATATAATGTTATTGCTCAAAATTGCTCTATATTTTTTTATAAACAAAAAACACTTCTACATCGTCAAATCTTTTTAGATGTTTGACGTAGAACTTTTAAGCTAGCTTAATTCAGCTTTTTTATTACTACTACTATTGAATCTCTAATTACTTGATAAATATGTACTTCAAAATATATATATAATTATTATTTAGTACATATTTTATATTTGTATATCAAATTTTTTTTGCAATCATAACATATTGCATTACTAAATTTGCTGAATTAAAACATATTTTAGTAGAACTTTAGATGGTTTGATAGCCTGTGAGCTTGCGTGTAGAGTAAAATTAATAGTTAAATAAGCTCATATTTACACTTTATATTTTGGCATGATTCATTTATTAGTCGCGCATAATTACATTTTCTACAATGCTGTATGAGTTAGTAAATAAATACGAACGGAAATGTTATTGTTATACTACGTTGTATAAAATTATTTAATTATGATGAAATAAAATTTTCTTCACATTTAAAGAGTGTTTGATTACAATAACACATAATATAACGGGACAATTCAGCTTCACTTTCTCACGAGAACTTCTCAAGGTGACGAGAGATCTTACTTGTCATTGTATTAGTACGTTTATTATTTATATTTTTTATGAAAACAAAAAACTTTCTATATAAAATAAACGGCGCTCAATTTAAAATAAAGTCAGATAAGTATACAGAAGTGGCAACTTAATCGCTATTTTATCAAAAATATACATTTCTGTTCACGTAAAAAAGCTAGAGAAATATACAGTACAACGAGAACCAGGTCAAATAATGTTCATAAAAGTTATTCCTATTTAGATTAATACATAAATATTTATTAGTCTAACATATACCTAACGGCTTGCCTAATTGTAATAGCTAAACGGACTACTTACAACTTATTAAGCCTTCAAGAACTAGTCTTTTGTTTGTATAATATTTTTTGCAAACTTAGAATTAATTCTATGCATACAACGCAAAGTTGTTCGACACAAATTGTTGAGAGAATGTATCGTCGTGACAGTTAGTTTGCGAGATTAGGTTACGATATAATATATAATTTGGAGGGCAACAGGTCAACTTTCGTCGTAACTGTACAGGTATTGGTTGTGAGAGGATTGCATATATTATCCAGGTTAATCGTGCGTTAAAGATGATGTTCCTGAATTCCTTTAACCGGTTGTATTAAATATTTTTTATGAAGCAATAAAATAAGGGTTAGGTTAGTGCACTGAGATATGAAGTACTATACAATTTTTTAATAAAAGGTAAGGTAACGTAAGATGATAAATGATTTAAATGCTGGTTATTTTTAAATAATATCTAATAAGGGTTAACTTTTTATTTGTCACTAAGATTTTGATTACGACTATACTGGAACAAGAAAGTTGCCGCGTCGCATGATTCTCTCTTACGAACTTATTCATTTGCAGCTGAACCACATTTCTACGGTATATTTACAGTTAAAACAGCGGAAAGTATTTTCTAAACTCTCGAGATTTTAAAAAACTGCAAATTACATCTTAAATTTATTTTATACTAGGTGGTATAATGACTCGTCTAATGTTTTTTTGCTGGCTCATATATAAACTACAATAATATATTAAAAGTGTTAGAAATAACTGCTGACTACTTACACTTACTTACTTACTTGTATATTCTTAAAATAATTTAAATTCTTCTAAATTTTGTATTTAAAATTTAGCCCTACTATGCTAATGGTCCTCCTTATAACAACATTTAACAAATAAAAAAAAATCAGTAGTAGTAGGCAAAGACTCACCGAAGGCTAGTAGCAGCGTTAACGCCGCTAAACCCAGCATCTTATCTCACTGTGCGCACTGTTTGTATCGCACCGTTAAGCGCACTGAAGCCGTGCGCACGCGCTTAGACACTGGCAACAGCTGTCGTGTTGAGTAAGACTTCGGCCACCATCCGACCGTGGGACCGCTCTCTCGAAACCTAGCAAGGAACCCCGACTGCACTTACAAATCGTTTATACTTCATAGTTATGTTACAGAATTGTTATATGTTTATGTAGTAATAAAAATATTCGAAGACTTCTATACTATTAAGTATTCGTTATTCAAACAACTTAATTGTTTTAATAGTTACACACATCGGTAAGTCTGAGAATGTTCTTGATATAGTAAGTAAGAAAATATTGTTATTTAACATTTATTTTGCGGGTTATATCACTATTAAGTATTATTATATAGGAATACGTATATAATTGCATTGTATATACTAAAATATCTTAAATTTACTTGAGAAATAATAATTATACAGGATCTTATATAATATATAAGAGATCTGGGACCACGGAAGTCGACCCAAAAGTCATGGCCGTAATATACTTTTCACGAAGCCATTTGGGACATTTTCGAAACTCTGTAACTTGTTTTTGAAAATATTTGAGTTTAATTTTAGAAACTAATAGGACAATAAAAGGCCAATATATTTCTAGCTAAAATTATATTGAAACTTAAAAGACTAAAGACTAAACTATTAAAAAATATATATGACAGAGATTAAAGAATAATAGTGCGAAAAATTATCGCTTATAACTGCTAAACTTATAAAGCTATTTGATAATATTTTTTGCGAAAAAGTTTTTTTACAGAATTAATGAATTTAGATAGAAGTACAATGTGCAATACCTAAAAATTCAACAAACGAAAATACGTTTTACACTCTATTTATTTACGAGCGAAGACACGTCTGTGAAACAAATGCAACGATGCTATTGTTTAAGAATAGCAACATCTTCCGGTAGTTTGAATATAATTTATAAAGTTATAGTTGCATAGTGTTATTGTTAAATGTCTTGAACAAAAATGATAAACTGACGCCAATGTGATTATATTATAGAATCGTCCCATAGATACTAGCAAGGATTTGTTTATCAGTCCATTATTCTTAAAACCAAACTGGTTTGGACGATAAATCGCAAGACAAAATTAAAAAGATTTAAATAAGAGCACTTTACCAACTTTAAAAGTTGTTTTTCGGTTTTGTATTGATACATTTTTGGTTTTGTTATACAGAAACAGAAATTAATCGCAAGGTGTCAAGTCGGGACTCAATACAGGATGACTCATAAGTTCGACGTTTTTCACCTTCGAAAATTCGTTTGTCTTTTTGACTGTGTGAAACCTATCATTATCGTGATACAGGATGATAAGTCGTTTACAGTATTATTTTTACGGAGGTCGTCAATAATTTCTGGCAAACAATGATCGTAACATACCCGTCACTATTCCTGGTATGACGATTCTCTAAATAGTAGCCACGTGTCCAGTTTGATTAAAAAATCAAGCAACCATCCGCATAGAAGCATTTTTCACATGCTCATCTTTGGTAGCTCTTAGCACATCTTGTAAGACCCAAATTTTTATTGCCTTGTTTTGGGATAGTAGCAATAAGTCCATGGTTCGTCACCTGTTTCTAAGTCACACACCAATTTTGACGCATCTTTGTTAAACTCAGTAAGCATGGCGTATGAGTAACCTGGCTGGTACTCCCACAAAATTTGGTCCACAGATCTATTACGATCAACTTACTTTTTCTCAATCTGTAATGTTTCTCACAACGAAAGGATTGATTGTATTTCACTCATATCGATTTCTAAGGGTGCACAACTCTTATGGATGTACCATAAGAGTTGTGCACCCTTAGAAATGCATGCACATGCCTCTGTTTCAATGAAACGGCTCACAGCATCGTTGTAATTGTTGTTCACAGCCTTCGCTGGATTCGTCACTGAGACTGACACGACCGCACTTGAAATCTGAAAAATAACCAACCCATCAAGTGGTCTTGCATGGTGCTTCACCATTAAATGCAGCCAAGCACGAAACTTTTCCCGAATTCAACCCATGTTAATGTAGACACGCAATTTTTAAATTGGCGCCAAAATGTAAAAACAATTGACAGACCGATGAAATAAACTGCATTCCACAGCCAAAGAGTTTCAATGTAGTAATTACCTTTTAAATATGTTTTGTTAATGGCCAGTGATATTAATTATAATTTTAACTTTCGCGTTTCATTACAATTTACAAACCACTTTAGTTTTATATAATTCAGATTACTAACTTTTTCATATAAGATTAAATGACTTATATGAAAAATTTAAATATATTAATGTCTTATAAATTCTCCATTAAAATTTATAATATAAATGAAAAACTATGCGAGATTCAATAAACTGGCAACTGGAAAAATACAACCTTCACTTTATTGTTATCGCAGTAAGAAGAAAAATAATAGTGAAAGTGTCACATTTATGATTGGTTCTTCTATAAGCGATTTCGCCTAATGACCAATCAGATTTAAGAATTTCATTGTATTGCCATCTTATTCGAGTAAAATAAGCTTGTGGCCTCCATGCATATTTTTCTTGTGAGTGCTAAGTGACAGACCAAGTTGTGCTTAGTACTAGGAACCGGAAGTTTAAAGTTACCTTGTTGTAAATAGCAATTGAATCGAAAAAATATGCCAAGTGCTCAAAAGTGTTTTTAATAACTTTGCAATTTGTAGAATGTATAGCATATGGTTTATTTTCCTTACATTTATTGCAAGAGGTATATTAAAGTTTATATTAAGGCAACTTTCTCTTTTAAAATTGTGAATCATATTATTAATTCTCTATAATTACAGATTGTTCCTCACAAGATGATGAGGGACCTTACAGAGGAAAACATATAGGAAAACTGAATTCCTACCATCATCAGGTATATTACTGCTTTTTAACCTTCTTTGGCTTTTCTCGTTACTGATGAAGTCTTCTCTTAAAACTCAATAAGTTTATAAGAAACTATACCCCTTATTATAATTACTTATAAAGGTCACCAGTATATCAAACATAGTTTAATTTTTTTATACTAGACTATTATTTTAGACTAGGCAAATTCAGGATTCCTTTAAAGAATTTAAATATTTCAGGCGACAGAAATTCTAAGGGATTATAAAAAAGTTATCTGTTTTAACTTTAATAATTGCAAATGTTAAATCAGTAGCTTTTAGTCATTTAATAATTCATGATTTATAGAAATTTACCTTGTTGAGTGAAAAGGAGACACTGATTAAGTTGTGTTTATGTTGTATAATTGTTTGTTGCTTACCTTCTTCATAAAATGATTAAAGTGGCACAATTAATTGGGATTAGGTAATCATAAGTATGAGAATATGTGCACTTGCTTTTAATCCTGAGAAAAGTGGTAGATACTGAATGGTACAATTTTTTGTTATTATAGGTATCAGGAGATGTTTATGCTGTAGACGATTGGACCCTGCTTTTGGTGGACTTTAACTATGATGGCACGGGTGATGACACATTCTTTTGGGCTGGAGACTCTGGGCGACCTGGACCTTTAGGTTTTATTGTACCTGATCAACATGGCAAGTAAGTTCGGGTATTTGAATATTTAAAAAACTATTATGTTAGTGTGGATTTAACTCAACTCACAATTAAAAACATAACATACTCTATCTTAACAATACTCTGACTATTACTTTGTTACATATAGATAATCCCTTGAAGATAAAATCATTTATTTAAATTAAAACAGGATAAGAGGACCAGAGGAAAAGTAAGATAAGCACTAATAGGCATCATTATTTGTCATTATGTTATTAAAAGCATATGTTACAGGACAAATATATTGGAGCGCTATAATAATGAAGAGGTGAGATTACGGCTACCTGACGGCAAACGAGTTTCAAGATTGAGTTGGTTTGCGATATACGACCTTGCTTCCCAAAACGCCTTTGGCGATGTATATGTACCAGAAGAATTTGAGTCGCCTGCACCTCGTGCTCTCACACCACTTACACAACTAGGAACCATAGATGTGAACAGCGGTCCCGTCCAGTTTCTCGATGCTAGCACGGTGCTAATACCAGAACTGCGATTCGACCCCGGCGATGAGGATGTGTACTGGTGGACCGGAGTGGGTCCGCAACCGTCAGCCAGGGGTGTGCCACTACCCGATGACCTGGGATACCTAGAGCCACTGCGGGCTCATAAGGGCGAAGATGTAACATTACGATTGCCAGGCGGGCGCTCAGCGGCAGATATCGACTGGCTAGCGTTATGGCATAAGGGTAATGGGACTGCACTGGCAGCCGTGCTAGTGCCTGATGCTCTTAACGTGCCACCGGCAGCCTCCACGCTGCATCCTTTTGTTACCCGCCTCCCACGGTGTGAGCAACTGCATCGAGATCTACAGGTCTCCTGGGAGATTTTTGGCAACCAGATCACTATTCAACTGGCCGGAATGGTAAGTAATTTAATATACGGTATACTAATGTATGTTTAATACTACTAAACATATGTAGTGTTTTATTACGATAGCCGAAAGTCAAAACCATAGGAGCAATGATAGAAGCCTTTAAATCCACCTTTAAAATTATAATCGAATATATATATTTTTTCTTATTCGATACAATATATACTACCTACTACTAACCAATGGGAAGGAGAGAAATTTCTTACCAGTTCTTCTCGTCCGCTCCTACGCCCGCTACGCCCTTGATTTGTGAACTGGCATTAAATTTACATTTATAATCATAGCAAGTTATTTTAATTGTTTTTTGAGGTTTTGGGTGATTGTGTGTGATAAACTTATTTTCAGATTGGAGAGAACGAGTATATGGCATTCGGTATTTCGGGTTCAACAACCAGGTCTCAAATGTTAGGGGCCGACGTGATCGTGACGAGTTGGGACGGAGCTTTGCAGCGTGGACTCGCGCGGGACTACAACGTGAGCGCCGTGGCACCTTGCGTACAAGTGCTGGGTGCGTGGCGCGGAGTCTGCCTTGACACGCGGCTGGGCGGCACCGACGCGGCACAGGTGCTGGCCGCAGAACGCACCGATGGTCTCACAGTTATTTCCTACCGTCGTCAGCTACAGCCCGACGACACCCTGGATTTAGAGTGGCGTACGGATCGCGCCGCCTTCGTCGTGTGGGCCGTCGGGCCACTGGACCACCTCGGCGAACCCGCCTACCATCGCCTCCGACCCGCGATCGACCATCAGCTCGTGTTGCCGCACGATTCTCATTCTACGCTTCGATCGCAATCGGAATGTCAGCGATTTTCGATCGCAACTCCGACGCCTCCGCGACCCTGGGATCGCGCAGAGCTATTTGATCCTTCATTGCGCGTGTTCGCCTTCAGCGTGGGCCCGGCCGGTGGCGAGCGTGGATTGGCTGCACGAATCCCAGCCGCACCGCAGCGCGCGCTATATGTTAATGGCCAGCTCGCGCCAGACCTTCAACTCCGGCGAGGCCTGACGTACACGTTCCGCGTTCGTGGCGGCGACGAACCGCACTCAGCAACCTTGTACCACCCACTGGTAGTGACGAGCGAATCACATGGCGGCCTAGAGCGGCTGGGTGATGCCGCGCAGAGTACGGTGCGTGTGTTGGCTGGGGCGCGTCGGACACGGCGAGGTCGCCTGAACCCCTTGGCGGTGGGTGCGTTGTGCCTCGCGGAGAGAGACCCGGCGGCTGACTCGCGGCGTGACGCATCCTTTGAGTCGTTCCGCGCGTTTAATCGTTCGTTGCGCTGGAGGTGCGGAGAGGGTCGTGCCGCAGAGCTACAGGTGACGCCGAACTCGACGTGGCCGGACATGGTGTACTACCATTCATTCACACATTTCGATATGGGCGGCCGTATCTTCGTCGTCGATCGTCACCGCCGAAACATCGCTCGTTCGTCCGCAACTTCCCTTCGAGTCTCGCTGACGTTGTTGTTAATCGCCCCAAAGCTTATTAAACTCGCTACAAGCTTTGTGTAGTTTAAACTGTATCTGACTAACGTTGAAATTGTGGCGAATTACAATGTGTAATTGAGTGCAGATCTCGTTCCAAACTGTGATATGCAACTATCACTGCCAAGTTTATTAAAAGTGCTTGTTAAGTATTCCGTAAATATTGTACAGTCTAAAGGTATTTTAAAAGAACTGAGATTTTTGTATTTTTATAAACTGCATTTTATACATACAAGAACAAATAAACATTATAATTTTATCCTTATTTTATTTTCTGAATATTTTTTTAAAAACTAAAATATTCCACTGTGTGGTTTCTAAGTCTTTAAACTGGAGATGGATGGTTCAATCCGAAACCACAAAAAATTCACAAACAACTCTTGGGCTCCAATCGCACCCGTTGTAGTTGAAATAAAAAATTGTATTATTATGTAGCGAAAAAATTCTTTATTCTCTGTCTCTTGTCTAGTCTGTGAAAAGCAGTGTAATATATCAGAATTATAATAATTTTAACATAATTAACGAAAACCTCTGCTATGATATCTTATATAAAGTTCTGAAACAATAATACTTTCAAATATTTATTTTATTTAAACATTAGGATTGTTTAAGAAACAACTTTTTGCAGTAAGACATGTATTACATGAAAATTCACCTATTTTTCTCTCCTATCTATGTTCAATGTGATGCAAATAAAGAATTATATTAATATTATAAATCTTCCCATTCACCGTGGAAATATTACATCGGAAGTCGAGTCTTTTATCTCGATAGTTATTTAAGTTTTGGCTTTAGGTTGTTCGATCATTACCCGAAAATAAAAAAATCAGATTAAATTGATAATTAACATTTTTATTAACTTTTAATTACTTCCAAATGTACATTAACATTGGCATACTTCTAAATATTTTACAGTTACAATACAATATTTTTTATTTGTGTATATTTTACGGCGGCAGCAAAGGCCGATGTAAGTCCAGAAAATCGAGCAGAGTGCGCGGCAATATGTGGGCATAGATGGTTTGGGCGGCAGGCAAGTGCGGCGGTGGCGGAGCAGCAGCGAGCAGAGCGCGAGCCGCCAGACACGCCAGGGACGTGTGCACTAGGGGTCGCACCCGAGCGCCGCCACTCAACGCCAGCAACTCGCCCGCCGAGTCCCCAAACTTGTTGGGTTGGTCAAGGTGCGCGCCGCCCGCGAGCAACGTCTCCACGAGTTCACGAGACTGGTTGTAGGGAATCGCCGCAACGTGCAGTGCCGTGGACCGAGCCTCGTTGCGGACGCGAGGATTGGCACCGCACGCAAGCAGCAGCGCCGCCACTTCGGCGCTCGGAAATACGCTCGCTGCTCCCGCTTCATCCGTGAAGTACGTCGATCGTACCACGTTTAGCCGTGAAACAACCAGATGCAACAGGGTGTCACCCGTGTGCGCACTGCGTACGTCGGCCGCCACTAGACGCCGCGCTGCCGCCGCCGTGCTTTCGCGCTGTCTAGAGTCCCGAGCCGTTGCTAGGAGTAGATATAGCAAGTGAGTCACGCAGCGTAAAGCGCGATCAAAAGTCTCCGCCTGTTTCTTGTGCATCGGTCGCGCGTTTAACGCCCGTCGACACTCCGGCAGATGATCCGCGACTAGCGCAAACACGCGCGCTACATCTTCGTGCCGCGGTAGGCCAACGGCACGCTCCAGACGACCTGCCTGCGCGTCGAGCAGCAACCGCGTGAGGGCGCTAGCGGTGTGACAAGCGTCCGCGTGCAGCAACGTGTCGCGCACAATTCGCACGTGCAGTGCCCAGGTCCACAGATCCACGCAGCGCTGGTAGCGCCCGGCGTCGGCGTAGGCGGCGCCGCGATACATGAGTCGAAACATGCAATCCTTGTGTGAAGGACCCAGTGTTCGAACGGCAACAAGTAACGCCTGCGTTCGTAGCGAATCCGCGTCGGTCGCTAATTCCTCGAGCTCCTCGAACGAGCGCCACTCTCGGGCTCCTTCTAGAGCGTCACCAGCCACGGCTCGCAATGCGTCTCCATCCGGTTCCTGCGGCAGCCACGGCGCCTTCTCGAGATAACCTTCGACCTCGTGACGTATTTCGGTGGCACGACGCCAAGACGCAAGGGCCGCGGCGACGTCGTTAAATTCATCAAGTTGCGTGGCGCCAAGCAGTTCGTGTGCGTCGGCGCAACGCTCAGACTCGTACGGTATCGAAGCGAGTAGAAGCGCAACGATTTGGGAAGCGCCTTTAAGGCAAGCGGTTCGAAGAGCGTCGTCACCAGCGCGCGATGTAAGATGCGGCGATGCTCCATGACGTAAAAGCAGACGCGCGGTTTCGACCCGGTGCTCCTGAATTGCGTAGTGCAGGGCAGTCTTGTTCTGCGTATCGCAAGCGTCAACGCGCGCACCGTGCTGCAAGAGATAGGCGCACAGACGTGCCGACTGCACCGAGTTAATAAGGCATGTTCCTCCGTGATGGTTGGGTCGGTTGACGTCGGCCCCTCGGCGGACAAGAAATTCAACCACGTCTAGATGCGTCATAAAGCAAGCAGAGCGGACTGGCGTGGAACCTGAGTCTGAGGCCGCGTTGAGGTCGGCTCCGGCGTCGGCCAGCACTATAAGAGCAGCGAGGCGACCGGCTACAGCGGCGCACCACAATGGCGTTACAGAGTGCGCTGAACGGTCATCTGGTACTTCATATACACCACGCTGCTCGAGAGGTGCGTCACACACGTGTACAAGATACTCGGCTAATTCAGCATTGCCACGCCGGCACGCAACAAACAATGGCGCACAACCATCGCGTGTACGTGACACGACCTCCCTTCTCTGGACTGGAGACAATCTATGGAAAAAATTGTTTATTTAGCAGAGCTAAAATTTAAAAAAATTGTATTCGTTACACAATATACATCTCATCCATAAATCATATAAAGCATATGTACTTCAATTACTTGTATTAATATTAAATTTTATTTAAAGTTTTAGCATGGCTTTTAATGAGTACAAATATCTTACAAGACTGCCTAACAGCTACATTATAATAACTGTAATAAATTCAACCAAGCCCCACTGCCATCATCCTCCCTAGAATTCTACCTAATTATTTGAAAATAACAAACAACTGTATTTTCAAATTTGTCACTTATCAAATAACCAATTAAATAGAAATACACCTACTTGAACTATTTCTAACTAAGCAAACTATTTGAACCTAACATCAACATCAAATTTCTTTAATGCTGAATAAAGTTCTATTCAGAGGACTAAAAATAATTATGTACCCCACAAGTTCCATATGAAGGCAGCCAAGGCAAGGCCAAGACAATGTATATAGCTGAATCATACTAAGAAGTATTTTCAAATTCTTAAAGGATCTATGTCTCTAAATCCTGTCTTAAAACCTTATAGGATATTTCATAGGCTATAATTTTAAATTAACCTTTTTTTAATTTAAAAAATAAAACACAAATAATCATTGGCAATTTTAACACCTTGATTAATATTTATAATTACCTTTCAAGTGCAGTGCGAACCCGTGCTGAAAGACGAGCACCAGGCGCGCTGTGCTTACACTCCTGCATAAGCTCATTGGCGATACTTTCCAGCAGTGCCTTCTCCGCCCCATCGCCTTCGCCCTCTCGCCACATCTCCCCTTACTGACACACTTGCTCGCTATTTTTCATTTTACTTTGATTCTGAAAATACTATCCGATTTCTGTATTGTACGACTGTAATAAAATGAGGTTGCACAATGGAGTACCTACCTTGGATTCATACTAACTGCATAATTTACCTTTCTACGCATTAAAAATTACTATATCGGGCTATCCACTGAAATAATTGTATCCTTTCGTTTATAATGCAATTCTCTTTTTTTTATACTAATTTTATTCACTTTTTAATGAAATCCCTTATAATAGATAATAATAATAATAAGATAATATTTTAATATTTGTTGTTGAAATTATTAAATAAATAACAAAAACAGTAAACTGGAAACCACAGGTAAGCTCAAATCGTAAACACAGATTACAGATAATAATGTGTATTATCTATACAACAGACTGCTATAGTACATAGATAATTTTTCGAATTACTTTTACAATAAATATTTAAAATTGTTGTCGTATTTTAGGGAACTCCTAACCGCAAAGAAAGTAGTGTATACTCCTGGTATATGGCCTCTACTCACAAAAAACTCTTTGCTAGTTAAGAGCTAGGTAAGGCAAAACTCACAAAAATCATTTCTAGTACATATAACAAGTTGCAATAAGAATGCCTTATACATTCATTTTTCTTGATTCTCCGTGGCAACTCCTTATCCCTTGAATTATTAAGAAGATACCATCAAAACTAGCAGTACACTATTTCATTAGGCTTAGTGGTTTCTAATGCAACATAATAATTCATGTTCGCATCTAGATGTGTATTATTTGTGTAAGAAATAATGATTTTATGTCGTGGTTCTCTAAAAAATAATAATGTTTGTTGACATAATAAATAAATAAAAAAATAAAAAGTTTGAAACCAGTAATCTGTGTTCAAACTTTTTATTTTTTTTGAACACAGATTACTGTTTTTAAACTTCAAGTTATATTAGTTAGCTCAAAGAGTAAAGTTAGCTATTCTACTTGACTGTTGAGATTTGATTTAATCTAAATTTTTACTCGAATACAGTTGATTCAATTAATTAATTATTTTATTCATAGGTTATTGATGTACCTTGCTTATATTTTATTGAAACTCTAGTAAGTGAATTAAAAGATGGACGTGAAGTCTTACTTACATGCTTGGACGACAAAAAAAGGTTTAATACCGCAGTTTGATATTCGTGCCACTGGTAAGAACGTTTTAATTTTATGTGATTTGCATGAAAACGCAGCAAATATTTGCTAATACTTTTAATACCTATGAATTTGTATTTGTTTGACTTCAAAACTTCATGTGATATTCTGGCCACGGCAAGAACAGATTCTCTCGATATTGTGTCGGTTATAGTGTGTCAAAAAAATTCTACTTATATGTATTTTATATATTTAACAAGGACCCAAACATCGCCAAAGGTTTCTGTGTGAAGTTCGCGTAGAGGGGTATACTTATGTTGGCGCTGGAAATTCAATTACAAAGAAAGAAGCTCAGAAGAATGCCTCCCGAGATTTCGTTAACTTTTTGGTGCGTTCTGGAGAGGTTTCGTCGTCAGAAGTTCCTTCTGATATACTGGTTAAAAGTGAAGCATCTGTTACCACATCTGCAACAGCAGGCATTGATAATATACAACCTCAAGCAGTAGAGAATAAACCAGTTTTTCAGGTGATTTACATAATTGGAATCTTTATTGCCTTATACCTCAATAGTACATTGCTTTAAATTTATATATATAATTAATAAAGGAGTATTTTCAATAATAAATAAATATTGTAATACCAATTATAACGGATCTTTATTAAAAGTTTTAATATTTTAGATAGGAATGGGGCCAGAAAAGATGGGTCCAGCTTATCAAGCATATGGTGGTTCATCAGACAACTTTACATACATAGATAGAATGCAACAACAGAAGAATGTTGAAGAGGCAGAAAACCTTGATGTTAATGCTTCTCTCCATGGTAACTGGACTATGGAAAATGCTAAGTCTAAATTACACCAGTTCATGCAAGTGAATAAAATTAATGCTGATTATGTATATAAAGCGGTTGGTCCAGATCATACCAGGTAGTATTCACATTCTTTACTACATATTTATAAATATCTTATAATTGTGTAAATAATCCTACAGTAATTATGTGTATATATTATATGTATAAAATTAAATTTAAATAGATTAAATTATTAAATTGTCATACATAAAATTAGTCACAGCAGACTGCTAATATTTCTGAGCTTTATAAAAACTGTGTATTGTGATTTGTTTTCAAGTCACAGTCACAGTAGCTTTCCAGAATTAAGCTGCAAAAGCGCAATCAAAATTCAGTCTTAAGGACATATTTATTTGCAATATTTAGGAGAGTAATTACATGCTCATCTTAGATGCAATGATTACTCTAAAAATTTGTGTTGTACTCTGCTTATTGTTTTATTATATATAAATATTATCTATTTATTACTTCATATTTAACTCTTGTATCTACCATACTTAGTTTTTATTTTTGATGATGAGTTTTACAATACATATACAGATAATTAATCACCAAATAAAGAATTACTTTTAGCCAGGTGCCCATGACACATCTTAAGATAAGAGAATTTTTTGATGAACTTGTTAGCCACTGATTATTCATACATAGTATTTGAAAATTCAGTGGCATGATTTGTTTTACAACAAGTATTTATGTGAATGTGACCAGTGTTTTATTAATCTCATTGATCCTTAGTTGTAGAAATATGCAATGTTTCAAGTATTCAAAAGAATTAAATTAATTTGAAGTGATCTTTGAAAAAGGTAACAAAGATTACTTTGATTGCTGAAAATAATTGCAAAACAGTCTAAGACAAATTTGATACTGAAATTCTAATATCACCTCAATAACAAAGGCATTCCAAAAGTAATACCTAACCTAGTTACACTATTTATAAGACTAAAGAATGACCAAGCATTCTGTAAAGTAAAAAACCTACTTTGTAGAATGCTTATTTATGAATTTATGGGTGGTTGTAGAATTAAGCTACATAAGCATGTAATAAACTAAATTGTCTTAGATTTTGTTTTGAATACAGGTTCGTGCGCTATATTCGTGTTTAAAAACTACTGGTCACATTCACAGAAGGTTCCTATTGTAAAATATGGTAAGTTAATGTATATGGGATTTATATCAGCATGTCACTTGTAAAATATAATCTTTCGATTTGTAGGAACATCCAATGTTCTAATTTGTGATACAGGTGATACTCTTAATAAAACACAAGTATAGATATCTTCTTTGTTTCTTTGTAATATGCATTCTTCAAATTTTTAACCTACTAGTATTTTGTTTAATGGCCTGCCACTTTCAAAAGCCCATTCTCCCAATGCACAATTAACCTTGGATATTAACAAATAAAAGACTTAGAAGTTTACCAGATCATGAACAAAAATCAAATCTTTCAGGAGTTTCTCCTGCGAGATGACGATGTACATTCGTCAGCTCGGCCGCAATGTCACCGGTCGTGAGACAGCTTCTAACAAGCAAACAGCGAGTAAATCGTGTGCATTATCGTTGGTCAGACAACTGTACCACCTTGGCGTACTTGAGGCCTTTAGCGGAACGCTGAAGAAAGACAGGTAAGGTACAACTATCGATGACGTAAGTAACCCATGGGACTAAGGAGTTTGTCACATTCATAATGTTTTAGGTCTGCAGAAGGTTTGATGAAGCCATATCCGGTAGCTATCGACCCAAGCCTAGAACAACAAATCGAGGATGCATTGAATGGTATGGAATCATAAATATACTAGGATCCTCCTTTTACTGACTGTTCATAAATTATAATTTGTCTCATTTTTCTCAAATTGAAAATATTATATATTTAAATTGAAATATACTGATATAATTTACCAACGCACAAATACGATATTTTGGATATCTTATATTTATTTTACATTCATAACTTATATTTTATTTGAATGTGAAAAAGTCTTTCTTAAAAATAGTAACAAGTCAATCAAATTATTGCCTATATTTGGTGGAGTCCTTAGAATGTTCTCTATTTTATTTTTATTTTGTTCTGTAAATAAGGGAACTGTCATAAGATCTCTGTAGAGGTTTTATATCTGCACTTTCTAAATGAATTTTGAACTTTGCGAATTAACCTATAGTAATTATTGAATTTTACTTATTAATAAATTATAACTAATAATTCATATAGAGTTAGAAATCGTGCCAGTAGACGTGAATACCCCTCAAGAGAACTCCGAGGGGCCAGGCGCTTACCAACCCAGATTCTACTTATATTTTATTTGAACATGAAATTAGAGTCTTTCTTAAAAATATAACAAGTGAATCAAATTACAATATATAAAATTTTTGCCTATATTCGGTGGAGTCCTTAGAATGTTCTCTATTTTATTGATATTGTCTTAAATGGAAACCGTAATCAAGGTCTAATGAAAGAAGTAATATGAATTTTACAGAATAACACCCTCTGGTGTTGTGTCATGGTCACCCCCACAGGCCAATTGGAATGCATGGACTGGGTGCAATATTGGTAAGTTGACTATATATTTATATTCTTTGTAATTGGGATTAGATTCAGGCCTTTGCAGAAGTCCATAGTATAAAATCCTAATAGACCAATCTACAAGCAATACTCCGCAAAAAAACCCACAACTACTCGACCACGTTTCGCCCCGACACCGGAGCAGACTCAGGATATTGCTTCTACGAACAGCGTTCGATGACTCATCGAGCGTAGTATTGCATGTAGAGTAGTCCATTAGGGTTTTGTAACAGTAGCAGAGCAGTAACTTTTTATCGCTACCCTCAATTTTTTTAAAACATTCTTATATATTTAGTTGTCGTTAAAATTAGCACACACTGCAATCTCCACAGTGATAAACTTTAGGATTTGTTATTTATACTAATAGCAACAATAAAGGAACAATTTCTAGTAGTACAAAATTTAAAAGTTATTAACCAAGAATGGTTGAAAAAATAATTAATAAAAAATTTAAAGCTGTTTAATTAGAAACAGTGCTATTATTCTTAAAAGGAAACTAAAATCAAGTAGTTGTTCTTTTGTATAAGAACGGTTATTCTTTGTCTTCATTCTTGACACAAAATTGGTGATTATGTTAGTTACTTACATACAAAGTTGCAGGAAATAGAAAAATAATGATAATAACCAAGATAATAACCAATGCTTATCCTTTCAGATGAAGGACCCCTGGCCACGACTACCTTAGATGCCATCAGCTCTGACTTAGAAGGAAGTCATAGGAACATGTGCCAAAATAGCACATTATACCAGGTTTGTTAATAATTATTTATATTTTATAATAACTTGAAATAATAAAATTATATGAATTATAGTTTTTATATTTATAATTGTAGGATGCATGCATTGTGTGGCAGATGATTTCTAGTTTTCAATTCATTTCAAACAGAATTGAGATATACATGAACTCTGAATCGATTAAGAATTAAACACTAGACAAACTATTTTGAGTTCGCGTAGCAAATTAAAGAGACCATAATTGGGTATTTTAATAAGATAATATCATCAATGTGATCAATAAGATGTTAAAGTTTACCCGATACTGTTTTTTTTTCAATTTACTGACAACCTATTTTTGACCTCTATTACATTGAGCCTCGTATTCAGGATTTTTTTCATGAAATTTTTTGAATTATAATATTCTTCAATTTAAATTAAGACAGAAATTTTTCATTGTTTCAGGAAAATCTTCGCGAAAGAGAAACTTTACCAGTTTATGGAATGAGGTCAAAAATAATGGAGGCGATTAATGACAACCCTGTGGTTATTGTACGTGGCAACACAGGTTGTGGAAAAACTACTCAGGTATGAAAAATCCTGGAAACTTTCCTTATTCACAGAATCAGCCTTGTTTAGTTATTAATCATTTGTGATAAATTTTCAGGTATGCCAATTTATACTGGATGATTACATAGCAAGTGGTCAAGGCGCATGGGCCAACGTATGTGTAACCCAACCAAGGCGCATATCCGCTGTCAACGTAGCGGAGAGAGTAGCGGCGGAAAGATGTGAGGATCTTGGGAATAGTGTGGGGTGAGAAATATAATGATCGCAGTTATTTAATTTATATACTTATGTTGGGTGATGATAAAGAAGGTTCTATATGACAGTTAACTTCTTAGGTACTCTGTGAGATTTGAGTCGGTGTTGCCGCGCCCCTACGGCTCGATCCTGTTTTGCACCGTAGGTGTATTGTTGCGGAAACTTGAAGCGGGCCTACGAGGTGTCAGTCACGTACTTGTTGACGAGGTGAAGAGAACTTTGATTTAGACAAAATTATGCAATAAACTAACAAAATATTTTAAAAGTTACGTTATCGCGTGTAATTTATTATATATATAAGATGACATATGTTTGACCTAGGGCCTTCACTGATCAGATTGAAATCAAATTTAATCGAAACCTGTACTGTGGTTTAGCTGTGATTTTTTTTTAAATATAAAAATAATGGATGAGAAAAATGCACTAAATATAGCTTCAAACAAAAGACAGTCAAATATACCTGATAGATATTTTTTATGTGCATATTCTCTATACCTCCATTCAGGTGCACGAAAGAGACGCAGATACTGACTTCGCTCTCATTCTCCTACGTGACATGGCGCACACATACCCCGACCTACGGATTATACTCATGTCAGCCACCGTGGATACGACCCTGTTTGTTAACTACTTCGGAAACTGTCCTGTTATTGAGGTAATTTGAGGACACAAGACAATATAAAAATCTCTTCTAGATGCCTCATATCATTACACTTTACACAACAAGACAAACTACTACTTTAGGTTAAATGGTGCAACCCTAAAAGAGTAGACTTTTGGTGAAATATTTTGTTTATATAATTTGGATGTTAATATTATTTACAAACGTAATTACAATTTTAGTTACTTATAAATTACCATATGGCCCGTTATGGCATGGTAAATATTGAAATTTTAATTCTCGAATGGCCCATACATAATTTTTGTCCCTGAGTTGGCACATTTCTGCATTAATGACTATGTAGTCCTTGTTGATTTGATTTCATATTTTTTTGTTAACAAAAATTCTAGGTTCCTGGCCGTACACATCCAGTACAGCAATATTTCTTAGAAGATTGCATTGAGCTTACCAAGTTCACGCCACCGCCGGATACGAGGAAACGAAAAGCATCCGGCAAGAATGCAAACCGAAATGATGAAGATGATGATGATGATGAAGGTAATGGATACCAATTTTCGATGCAATTAATTTCTACTCGGTGATATAGCTTAAAATTATTAAAGCGTGTTTTTTTTTAATACGTTATTACAGAATCTTTTTATGAGTATTAATACAAAATCAAGTATACATAAACAAAAATATTAGGTAAAAAAAATTTTGGCCTGGAGACTGGAATTTTTGGTATAATATATGTTTATCAGGTCTCGGGGAAGAAGAGGAAGATTTGAATAAGAATTGTCAACTCGATAGCAGTTACTCGCCACAAACTTTGGAAGCTATGACAAAATTATCTGAAAAAGATGTATGTATTCCTAAAAAAAAATGTTGTCACTCAAAATTGTGTGTTCACTTTATTAAAACATACTTTGACAAGACAAATAAATCTTTTACTTTGAAAAAATTTACTCATGAAATTGTGTTACTTCAAAACCAATTAATGTATATTTTATTCTTTAACCATAAATAACTCTTCTTCTTCTTGATGGTAAGTTTTGTATTGGGTTTTTTTAATGCAACCAATCTAATTTTTTAGGTAAGTTTTGAGTTGATCGAATCAATTCTCCTCTACATACAAAGTCTTGGTCAGGATGGTGCAATTCTTGTCTTTCTACCTGGTTGGAATCTGATATTCGCCCTCATGAAGTATCTAAACCAGCATAGAATCTTTGGAAACCAGAACCAGTATCTGGTACTGCCACTTCATAGTCAAATTCCTCGTGAGGACCAGAAGAAAGTCTTTGTCACACCCCCTCCAGAAATTAAAAAGGTAAAAAATTTCATATCAAATATAAAAAATTTAATCGAAAATCATTATTGCTACGGCAACAGCAAGAATAAAATTGATACTTATGTAAAATTTATACAATTTATCTTTAAAACCATTTCTATTATTTACCTAATATTAGTACGTACTGATGTTGGTATCCCATACTCGGGTATCATTAAAAAAATAATTTTATTTTTCAGATAATCCTATCTACAAATATTGCGGAGACATCGATCACTATAAACGATGTCGTATACGTTATTGACTCGTGCAAGGCCAAGATGAAGTTGTTTACGTCACATAACAACATGACGTCATACGCGACTGTTTGGGCAAGTCGGACCAATCTTGAGCAGGTACTAACGTCATCTCTCGGCTTACTTAGCGTACAAACAATTTTTATTTAATGTATGGCCTTGGTACGTCCATTGTGATATGAATATTTTGAAACAATTTAGTATTGTTTAGCTTTTTAATCAGTGACATTTTTCTTTTAGATTTTAATTAAACTCCACTATCTTGAATTTATAGTTATATATAAAGCAACATATCAAAGTTTAATTTTTCAACCATTCTTCATGTGTTTAATACTCAAGTATATATATATCTAACTCTTTTATATCTATACTGTCGTTTATGTTAGTAAAATGTTTCAATTCACATAAAACAGATTTTGTTCATAAAAGGAAGTATAGCTGATATCACAACAGCTATTTTTTATCGCGTGATCGGTCCTTAATAGTCATTTCAATTATTTTTACAGAGAAAAGGTCGCGCAGGGCGTGTACGTCCCGGTGTCTGTTTCACGTTGTGTTCGCGTGCACGATACAATCGACTCGACGAACATATGACTGCCGAAATGTTCCGTACTCCGCTACATGAGTTAGCACTCAGGTAAGCGCTACTGAAACTACTATATTTTAACGAAAATCAACTATTAAGAATTAATAGAATCGATTTTGAAAATAAACTCTAAGAATATATATGTATGGGTGAATATATACCATTTATGGGCAAAATGAATCTAATTAGTATAGACACAATAAACTTAGTATATACAAAACTTATTTCCGAGGGCTCTAGATATGCTTAATTTTGTTTCAGTATTAAACTCCTTCGCCTGGGAAACATTGGCCTCTTCCTCTCAAAGGCCCCGGAACCTCCACCGCTGGACGCTGTTATTGAGGCTGAAGCTTTGTTGAGGGAACTGGGTTGTTTGGACTCCACTGATGCCTTGACCCCACTCGGCACTATATTGGCTAAACTGCCTATTGGTACGATTCTTCGCATTATTGGGTTTTACTGAGAAAATATTACGTTTGTAAATTATAAGCTCCAAAACTCTGCCCGATAGTACTACACTCTGATTTGACAATTCCTTAGTGACTTAGATGGTAGACGATTGTGTGAATAGTTTGCTATCCAAATCCCAAAATTTTTTTTTCAAAGTAACTGTAGTCTGTATTACTAGTGGGGTTGGAGTTGCATTGCGTTATACCTGAAAGATTTTTTTTTCAGAGCCACGCCTCGGCAAAATGATGGTGCTAGGTTTTGTGCTAGGCTTGGGTGATGCACTGACAACTATGGCGGCCAACTCCACTACATTCCCTGAGATATTCGTTATGGAAGGCCGAAGGCGCCTGGCCTTACATCAGCGAGGTCTGGCTGGCGATAGGGCTTCGGACCATATCGCTATGTTGAACGCTTTTCAGGTACAGCTATATATATATTATACTATACGATATATTCGTTTATATATTATACTAGCTGACGCGGCGAACTTCGTCTCCCCCTACCGCCTTATAGCTTTGCACACTATTTTATATTGTATAGTTGACCTATCTTATTTCGTATTTAAGAGGAGCGTTAACTTCTGTTTGCGCTTTTTTAATGCAAATTAAATGTTTATAATATTCCTGAAAGATTTTCTTAATATTTTTTTCCGTAAGAACCCCCCTTGGCTTCCCCAAAAATTTTAAAAAAAAATTTTTGGGAAGGGTTTGGCCCCCCCCCCGGGGGGGGGGGGGGGGGGGGGGGGGGTTTTTTTTTTTTTTTTTTTTTTTTTTTTTTTTTTTTTTTTTTTTTTTTTTTTTTTTTTTTTTTTTTTTTTTTTTTTTTTTATTTAAAATTATATTATCTAATACACAGTTCAGTTACGTTCGAAATGGCGTTCGGAATACTTAAACAATAATCAGATTTAGTAGCATAAGAAATTAATGATTCTCATACAATCAGAGTCGTTAGAGTAGAATTGAGCTCTGTGAGATCAGTTTTGAGCAGACGGATTATAAACTTAACTTAAGATTTATATTTTGTATATAATTGAATTGTTGCCCGCAGTTATGGGAGCGAGAGAGATCTAAAGGCGAAGATGCGGAAATGCAATGGTGTGAGTGGAAAGGTGTCCAGCATACAACTTTGAAGGTCACCTACGAAGCCAAATATCAACTTACTAGTAAGTAATAGTTCCTTGTATTTTGTTCATTCGAATAAAAAATGCAAATTATATGCAGATCTCGTACATACATTTACGTACAGGTATCGAAATTATTTAAATATAATTAATTTTGCTTTACTTTTTTTTACTTATACTTTTTTACTTATATATTTATAAGATAAACACAAAAAAAAACTTACAGTAGATCCAAATTCTACCGATTTTCGAAATATGCTTTTACGTTTATTGCCATAATGAATAATATTATTGCAGATATTTTGACAACCTCTGTGGGCTTCTCTGAGGAGTGTTGTATTCCGCAGCGATGGAATCCCTATGGAGAGGACTATAACGTAGACATTGTAATTGCACTGCTATGCATGGGGCTTTATCCTAATGTGTGTTTGCATCAGGGTAAGAGAAAGGTAAAATGTTTTTGGAATATTTGAGGCATGAATGCAAGAAACAGAAAGAAATGAAATAAATCTTTTAAATCTTTAAAAAAAAACAACATACAAGAGGCATTCTAAAATTAGATTAATATCGAAATCTCATAACTCTTTATTGTATATTGCTCGCCATGGATCTTTATGTTTGTGAAGTTAGCTACGGAGTATGTGTATTTGTATAGAAGCGAACAAAAATACCATTGATTTTTTATTTATTGAATTATGTATCTAATATGAAGATTTTGTATGAAATTAAAGAAGTATTTTTTTGTTCTATAGATATATATATTTATTTCGTAATTTAATTTATATACGAAAACGAAATTGACAATGTACCAAAAATATATTTGAAAATTTGATTATATATTATTTATTATGTATAATAAAAATATTATATTTGTAAGTTGAGAAGAATACCAAAATTAAAGTTGAAGAGGAAACATACAAAAAAAATACACCGACAGTGATAAACCACAACAACTTCTTGACTTGACTGTATTTTTAATAGAATAAGCGAACGCATAGAAGAAAGCGAGACCAACGATTAGACTTACGGTCGCGTCTACCCGGCTCCATTATTGATTTATGGCGCTAGTCATTTGTTGCTAACATCACAAACACAATATCTCTTGTCGGGCGTATCATCCATGGTTTATTAGAAAATCAAGCCTTGAAAAATGAACCAAGGAAGCGAACACTTAAATACTGTTGTTGTATTCATGGCCAGTCTCTATAGAGATTAGTTGAAAACATTTTAATTAACGATTTGGAATATTGTTCGTATTTAAATGATATGTATATTTCTTAGGTATTAACAACAGAAGGCAAACCGGCCCTGATACATAAGACGTCAGTCAACTGTAGCAACCAAGAACAGAAATTCCCATCCCCTTTATTTGTTTTTGGGGAAAAAGTTCGAACACGGGCGATCAGTTGCAAACAAACAACCATGGTGGCGCCTTTACATTTATTGCTGTTCGGGTGTAGGAAGATTGAATGGGTATGTATTGCTAAAAAAAGCGTTGATTTAAAGATAAATAGATTACAAAATGAATGGAATTCCATAAATATTATCCAATAGATATTCGTATAGGATACTTCATACAAATAACTATAAGAGACAAATTTTAATAAGATACAGAGGTGACTCATTGTTTTACTTCTACCACCAGATCGATAACGTCATCCGCCTGGACAACTGGCTGAACTTCGACATGTCCCCTCGTACCGCGGCGCTGATCGCAGCTCTGCGGCCCGCCATTGAACGCATCGTAGAGAGAGCGGCTGCAGAACCAGACGCTGCTTTGCAATATTCACCCGTTGAAAAAAAGGTAAGGCATAAACCTCTTTTTTAATATTTCGATTGTTTATACAGAAGTTATCATGAGAGTGATAACCAATTTACAGAGGTCAACTTAGGTTACTAAGGATCTTTAAAATATTACAGAACTAACTGCTTCCTTTGGTTTTTCTCGGTTTATTTTAAAACTTTATCCCTATTTGAGCCTACGATGACATTTTAAATAAAGATCCAGTGTTTACTCAGATCGCCAAAAGTTAAAACAATGTTTCTCGCTGTTACAACGTACCACCACCACAACCACCATCGTTACAACGTTCACGAAATGTCCAGTTACGAAATAATCATTATCAATAAATGTGTGTTAAATAATTGTCATTAATTTAAAATATTATATTTGTGCAAACTAACTTAAATCGGTTAAGGTATTAAGATTATTCATACTTTGTCTGTTTCAACCAAAATTTAAGCTCTTAAGACTGATTTATATCTTTAAGTTCCATACTTTTGACCAATTTCAACCCAATCGGTGCTGGGGCTTATCTGAAAAGGCGTAGCAAAAGAATAGACTGCTTTTCGCTTTAAGATATTAGTATGGATTCACTCAACTTGACAATTGCAATAAAGTAATTTAAGTCTCGAGTTTGATAAGTATTATATGTTTTTAAGCCGAAGTATCATATTTTATTTTCAGGTGCTAAACTGTGTCAGAGCTTTGTGCCAAGTCTCAGCCGGTGATTATAATATACGTAGAGAAATATCTGTGCCAACATTCCGACTAGATGGACCAAAGCGTGGCAACTTTCGGGGATGGGGCACTAATGGACCTAGAGGAGGCTCCGGTTTTGGCGGAAACCAGGGTTATGGACAAAATGGTAGCTTTGGTAATCGTGGCGGTTTCGGTAATCACACTGGAGGAAGAGGTGGCGGTTACGGTAATCAAAGCGGTTATGGCAATCAAGGCAGTTTCGGCCATCAAGCTGGGTTTGGTAACCGAGGTCATGGTCGAGGTTATAGCAACAGAAGGGGATTTGGTTACCGCGGTGGGTTTGGAAACCGAGGCGGTTTCCGTGGGAGCCCAAATATGTGGTAGAAAAACTTCTTAGCCTTAAGATATAGATAAAATAAACTCATTGACATTGTTGAAATTTTTTATTTCTGAATAGTCAAGTTATGTCCTGGATAATATTTCAAAATTAAAGATAAATCTAAAATGCCGTAAAGGCGAAGGCCTTCGTCATTCAACTGGGTTTTGAACAACTATCAGAATAAAGTCTTTGTCCGGGGCTACCATAACTTCGCTTTTCTTACTTCGAATACGTAAAAATGTGAGGTCGTTCGTAGGATCTAGATCACGAACAACGGACTTCGCTTTGTCCACTAAAGCACTTAATAGACCGGCATATTGCACAGAAACATGGTTATCCAAAGTTGACTTAATGGGTATCCCTTCTCCATTTACCACTACCACACCTACAACACCTTTGTGCATGGAAAGCTTGCGAACAGTCTCTTCAGCTTCGTTTGCCATTTATTTTGCGAATTTATAGTGTATGGAAGTAATAACCCAAAATCGAATACAGAAATGTCATTCTACTCGCATGTAATTTTTTCTTATTTGATATATTCAAAAAGTATATATATATATATATTTAATAATAACTTCACGGAATAAGAAAAAACTTTATTGCATGACACTGCTACAAGCCTTGTCTTTAAAAAACAAGTAATAAGTGAGTATAACAAAGCATTACGACGCTTTTCATTTCTTTTTTTGATTAATAATTATTGCTATTTGCTGCATCATTTTCCTAAACATCAACCGCCCAAAATAAATCACTTTTTACGATTACAATTGCACTCTACTAAATTATACTATGACTATGATATGATATAATAATAATGACGATTTTCAATACAATATCGTATGATTTAAACCTTTGACCTTAGTACCATGAGATTCACACATCCTTTGACATACCTACATACAATCCTATAGAAACAGTCATGGATAGTTTAACACACCTCTATCTAATCTTTATAGTTTTATTAATAGCTTTATATCCATTAAAATATAGTTTATAAACTATTTTTTTTTTGCGTTATACTATAAATGCATAAATAGCCTGAGTCTGAGTCATTCTAATATAGGCTTTAAATTTTATTAGACTAAACTAAAACCTGTACCTAGTTTGTGGTTTATTCTAAATGCAAAAAAAAAAATAGTTTTTTTTTGTTCAGCTACTTATATTGTAAATAATACATAATGTCTTGTATTTCCATAGGTTTCTCACTTTTAACATTTGAGACCCTAGAAATGTTTAGAGTGTATCATTATACAACATATGAAATGAATTAATCAATTTAGGCTGGTATAGTATACACTTAGTATGAAGAAATACAATAAGTTGCTGTATTTCTTAAATGTTATGTATTGCTTCATGATCTTGTTGCTCCTTCTGCATTTGTTCTATTTGTAAATAAATTGGCATTCTACCACTCCTTAATTTCTCCCTTTTATGTACTTTTAATTGATGTTTCATCATTTGTTTACGATATCCAAATGCTTTGTTACATATATTACAAACATGTTCCTTAATGCCACCATGATCAATTCTACAGTGTTCATCATATGCTCTTTTAATATGAAAACCCTTCCCGCAACACTCACATTTAAAATCATAAGTATCTCTATGAGTTAAACTGTGTTTATTCAGATTGCTCTTAGTTAGGAAACGTGAAGGACATTGTGTGCATTGATAAGGCTTTTCTCCAGTATGAGTACGCATATGTAGTTTAAGAGACTCTGAAAATCTACCCCTGTATGGGCACAGAGTGCATTTAAAGGGAAGATGATAGAAGTGTGTCAGGCGATGCCTAGTAAATTCACCTTTAAAGAAAGAATGTTTACCACAAATATCACATATAAACTGTGTTTTATTATGTAAAGCTAAGTGTCTTTTAAAGTAAATCTCTTTATACATTTTGTTACAAATTGGACACTGTCGAGAAGCATTTTCATGGTCTACAGAGATATGTTCAGTATACTCTTCAAATTGAGTGAATGTTTTATTACATTTAACACATATGTAACTTTCATCAGGGGTTGTTTTAGTTTGTTTTTCAGTGGGATTAGGTTCATAAATGAATTCATCTGTATCCTCGTTCGTTTCCGTAGGTAATTCTCGTAAAATCTTGTCCGATATTTTTGCAGTAGTTCTTAATTCTATCGCACCTTGTAGCTTGGAATGGCACTCATCACATAGATACTTCGGATAGTCATCGTTTTGATCTATTTCAATATCAGTCATAGAACGGAACTGCTCGGAAATGTCGGATGTGAATTGATTTCCAAATATAGGAACAGAACCATCTTTTAAACAGACTCTGCATTTTTGGTACCTATCCTTGTTACGATCCTGTTGTTTTGATGAAACGTTTGTATTTAAATTAGATGTACAGCGTCGTCGTCGTCGATGTAGAAAATTTAAAAGAATCAATCTTCCAATTCCAACCATCTCCAAGTTTTGGATTTGGGCTTGATTTTCCACTCCCTAATTATTTTACAGGTAGTAAATGTAATAAAAACCTTCATTAAAATCTTATTGAAAATATTTATAAATTATAATTATTATGGTTTTGCTCATGTGGATACTTGATGTTAACAAATCCTTAATCAAAACACTAGACAGATCACAAATTAGTATTTACAGTTCACAGTGAAGGTTTTGACTTTAGTAGTCAGTAGTCACTGTCATTTCATATAGGGATTTGTGAGCTTTAAGAACTATCTTCGTTAATAAATAATAATTGTTATTTTTAATTCCAATACAGTTTAACATAATAACTATACAATATTTATTTAAAATATTAACTTTACTAAAAATGTTCATTTAACAGACTGCATTTGTCTCATCAGTAATAAGAATTATCGACTGCTAACCTATAAGAAAATGAATTTCGTTAAAGTATGTACGGGTAGTTAGAAAAACTATTTATTAATAAATGTTTCAATTAGTGATCAAAAAATCGTTTTCAGCAATTATGGCGATCAACACCAGCCTTTCGAGGCGCATATGTGATGAACTGTTCACCTTTAAGACAAATGTCAGCTATTTCAGTAAACCCTATAAAACCAGTGGAAGCTGCACCACCAAGCCCTGTGGAGGTGGATAAATTATATAAACGGGTAGAGCTTGAAATGAGAGGCATAGATCCTGCAGTATTGTTGAGCTATTCATGGTTTTGTATAGCAGCTGCATCACATTTAGGCATTGAGGTTACCAAAAGGTTTGTATATATATATTAATAGAAATTTTGGGACTTGTTATACTTGCTACCTTAGTAACTTATAATTTAATTAATATCTTTCCCTTTACTTTATTTTTTATGTGGATCCCTAACTTAGTATTTACATAAGAAAATATCTATAAAACTAATTTTACATACATAATGACAAATTAAGGTATATACATTTTATAGATTTAAAAATAAATTGTCACAAATATTTGATTATTTTTAGCTGGGCACTAAGAAAAGCTGAAAAGGAAAGACATACACTGCTCCGTTGTGTTCATATTTATAAAAAGCACAGAGTTCAATATGAAATCAGGACTTACTTTAGATTTTTACATATACAGCGATTAACAGGTTCTACTTGTGACACATATTTGGAGTATATTGAAAGAAACTTGCCTGAAGGTTGTGCTCTGAAGGCTACTAAAATTGAATGCCTACCTTTACCTGACCATATTAAACCCCCAACAGATGAATAACTATGTTAAATGTAGTTTTAGTAAAATAAAAGATTAATGTAATATTGTTTTTTATTCTAAAAATAATGACTCAAAGTAATGTAATATAAAAATTAAGGTACAAAAAATGTTATGTACATAAATTCTGAATAACTAACTTTTATACATTACACATTATCTAGCTAGGTAAGATACATATATTAATTATATGCTAAATTCACAGCTATACATTTAATTGTTTTATAAAGAAAATTAAGTATTTTATTATTATTGCTTTGGCAGATTGAGTAAATATTCATCTGATATAATGAGACACATCCATGCTTAATTCAATAGTATAATGTGATGAGTGATTTAGGTTTTATCATTATTATAATATGACAATATTATAATAGCATAGATAGTGAAATTAGTATATTTTAAGTAACCTCCTTTAAAATAAACACTAGTTGAACCTATAGAAATTTGCTTAAAGTTAGTATTTTTGTGGCAAGGAGGTACCTTTATGCCTATTCTATTCATACTGATGATTCTTACACACTGTGAAAATAAAGAGAATTGCAAAAGCTAGCTCTAATGCATGAAATATTAACATTACAGCACACCAAATATATTCAAGTCTCAAAATATATGTTTGATAAATGAGAAAATAGCATACTCCAACAGCTGATGGTATTGTAAGGATGACTGAGAAAAATACTGGTATCTCTGAAAAATAATGTCTCTTTAAGCCTGTTAATACAGATATGTAGACCTTTTTATGGGGGGGGGGGGGCTATTAACTAAAAGATATTAAACTAAGTACTGAAGAAAATTAAAAACATAATTGTATTGTCTGAAGGGAAATAGTTATAGCATGTGTTTTGTTTCTTATCTCCCTAAAAAAAACTTATTTACATTTTATTTTTTTCATAAATCGGTGTTGGTTTGGTGTGGTTGATGGTGTTCATCATTAGATCATTAATCATAACAACTCACTTTTACTAGCAAGATTTCCTCTCCGGCCAAGAAATATACGCAGTACTTCTACCAAACATAATGCACAAAATATGCTGGCTTCAGTAAGTAAAGCATTTTCTGGATAAGAAACATTTATCGCTTTTAATATACCCATGGCCACTTCGCATACGAAAAACATTCCTAAATAAAATGAGTTAAGGTACATTAATATTTCGTATGCAAAACTGGAATTAACATTTGCTACTTTAGACATTTTTTAAACTATTCGAAAACAGTGTCAAAAATATTGAATTTCGGCGTAACTATGTTGTCATGACAACATGCGCGGCGCCGGTTTTATTCACACTTATACAGAAACGGCCAACGGGAAATCAAACAACGCGGGAAGTTGCCAAAACCATAAAATCTTACATTATGTATATCATATATATCTGTATAGTTTATTTAATTATTATTCATAATATTTTACGGTTTTATAATTATGCTTATGCTTCACTTATAATACAATCAGTTTACGAAATATCCAATACTAGATTCCAATTTATAAAAATTAGATTTTTTTAAGTAAAACCGGAAACAATAATTACAAAGGTAACGATATCATATTACTTTATTAGGATGGTTTTACCGTTGCGTTTCGATGCACTTTGCAACACTATGCAAGAACTGAAAGTGGTTATACAGGAACACGGAAGATAACCTAACCTGTACAGGATGTTATTTTATATAAAATATAAAGACTTGTTATAAAGAATTTGTAAATACACTAAATGACATCTTATAAGTAAGTTGCTATCTATTAGGGTATTTAATGTGGATGTAATTTTAATAAACTGTCATGTCTTATTCGGAATAAAACTTGAGTTTTATTATTTAAGCGTAAATAAGTATTATTGTTAGTAAAAATGATATATTTTGATAATACTATAAAAAGCACGATTCGAACCAAACAAACTAAGTATGCAATGCTATTTTTGTGCATGATAAACTAAAATATATAAATATCATATTTCAATTCCAAATAAATTAACCAAAAGGAATGTGAACACTCTAAATAAGTGAGAGTTAAAGAAAAATATCCACGCAATAATATAGCACGCAACCATTGCTTTTCCCTAAGAGGTGGCTACTAGACGTCTTCTGTGTAAAATACTAATGTTAAAATTTTATCTGTGAAAACTTTTGCAAAATGAGAACCAAACCGGTTTTATCCTTTTCGAAATTGGACGAAGAAACTGGCGCCACTCTGGATAACATGTTTGATAAAAAAGATTGCATGGTAGAAATTAATCCTGGCCGCGTGATTCTACCAGCGGATTATATGACGATTGGTCAAGACATACTTGACATGGAAGTTCTGGATAGCGATGTCTGGATGTGTTCATATCCACGAACTGGTGATATTCTTTATTTTATATATATTTTTATGGTCTATGATTATTAACAAATATTGATTCGATCCGGCACATTTACATTTGCCGGGAATCGAACTTAGGATCTTCGAGAGTGTAAACTGGCGGAGATAATATTTAGACCTTTCGAATAATTTCGTATTTATTTATAAATAATAAAATAAAAAAAATTAATTAATAATATTTATAGAGTAATTAAAGAGTTATTTACAACATTTATATAACAATTAAGGTTCAACGTGGGCACAAGAAATGGTGTGGCTGATTGGACATGACTTGGATTATGATGGAGCCAAATCTATACAGCAAGTTAGTTCACTTACTAGAAGTACCTAGTAATTAGAATATATAAACTGTATATAAACATATAGTGCTAGCAACTTGATTCTGTTATGTTCTCATTATAAAGAGTTAATAAGTTTCGTTATTTTGGAATCTACATGTATGAAATGTCGTATATAGTGTCGATTACAAATAAAATAGACTTCATCAATTGTTTATCCCGTTTATGGTCGCTTTTTACCTAAATACTTTATTATATACTCGTGCTTCTCGTAATAAAATTTAATAATTCCTTTCCTTATTGGTATATAATGGTGAATATCATATGGGTAAAGTTACGTAACATTTTATTATACTCGTTTATGATATTCTCAGATCCGGTGTCCATTGGTGGAGCTGAGCTGTATAATGGTGGATGGACACGCAGAATGGCACGACGAGTCCGTTAAAGGCACTTCAGTGGACTTGGTGAAGTATCGTCTACCCCACCCTCGGTACATACGTAGCCATCTACCCTGGGATCTCTTGCCCACTGACATAGTTAAGGAAGACGGAACTACAAAACCAAAAGTAAGGTTTCCATATAAGTCCAATCTAAATATTCGCAAACTAATTTTCTTTATAATTCCTTTTTTTGTAATCCTCATTACATTTAATGTCTTAGCTTAACGGTTCAATATGTTCTGAACGCTGAGATTGTGTTCGAATCCCAGCTGTGAACCATTGGATTATTTTAAAATATAAAGCATAATAGGAATAACATACTAAGAGTAGTTGACGACGAGGTATGTACAGAGTTAATGATGTGAATTATTACAATAAGGACTTATTTATATGTTTATTATTCTATTTTACATTTGATATGTCACGCGTTGTCTTATTTGACTTTCTCTTCATGTAGGTAATCTACACATCACGCAACCCAAAAGATATGGTAGTATCGTATTACCACTACTGTACGTTAGTTCACGGGTTAAAAGGCAGTTTTGAGGACTTCTGTGATTTGTTCATGAGAGATCGAGCGCCGTTTGGTCCAGTCTGGAACCATATACTTGGTGGGTCAATCAATTCACAGACATTTCTTTCCTATATTTTTGAAAGGCCTGAATTTAAATTCTAGTAATAGGTCATATAGAATTCATAAAATACATATTTTTTCATTACTACCTTATTATTTTGAATATGTTTTTCTTAGTCTAAACTAGGAGAATCGAAATTGAGAATTTTGGTGTTGTCACAAGGTAACTTATGTACGTTAATAGAAATATTTCTATTAATAATTATTACGATCTCCACGTAATGTTGTCTTTTATTAACATAACTGTTACTCATTTACAGAACTTTTTGAAGGATTTAAGTTATGTATTTTTGCAAAATTTACATATATTTTACATTCCTTTAAATTTTTCCGACGTTTCGCGTACTTTACAGTGTGCGTGGTCATGGTAGACTGAAACTTCGGAAAATTTTTAAATAATGTAAAATTTTGCAAAAATACAAAACTTAAATCCGTTCATAAAGTGTTTTTCTTTTATTATGATCTGTTCCACCAGGATTCTGGAAACGCCGACATGACCCCAACATACTTTTCATCAAATTTGAGGAGATGAAACGTGATCTACCAATGGTTGTTCGTAAAACAGCGAAATTTCTCAACAAAAACATGTCAGACGAGCAAGTAGACAAACTCTGCGACCATCTATCCTTCCAAAATATGAAACAAAATCGCGCCGTTAACTTAGAAGGGATTTTAGAAAAGTCGTTTGGTAAAAGTTACTTAGAACAGACACCTTTGCGTTTTATTAGAAAGGGGGAGATTGGTGATTGGAAGAATTTTATGTCTGATGATTTATCACGGCGATTTGACGATTGGTCTGAACAGCATTTGAAGGGAACGGAATTGAGTTTTGAATAAATATTACATATACATTTAAATCTATTATATCTAAGTAAAATATACAAAAGTAATATGACAAAAATTCTTAGTTTAATGCCAATGGTTACGCAATTATAACGAAGCAGCGACGTGCTTAATAATCAATTTAAGGTCTTGCTTTATTTATGTGACAAATCTTTAAATATGTAAAATATTATTTTGTATCACCGTATAGGGCAAGTCCGAGCTGCAAGCCGAAGTGTTACAACGCTTCCTGCAACTGCTCTTCTAACTTAAAATAATTGTAATATACTGGTTATTGTTATTACGCACTATATGTTAAAATGTATTATTTATTTTTTATAAGAAGCAACATTTGTTTGTAGATAGATTTTATATATTTTTTTCTATTCAGCTTTTGAATTTGGTTTTTTTTATAGGTTTGAGATACCTAGTTGATTTAAGCAGGACTTTGTTTATAAAAGTAATAATAATAATACATTTGTAATAATAATTTTTTTAAGTACCTGCGTTTTGTTTTTATTTTTTAAATAGTTGACCCTATGGATATTAAAGCATGTGTTATGTCAATAAGTATAATCACGCGATAGATGTGTCAAATGTCAATTAGAGACTAAAAGAGTAAGCGTATCATTAAAAGCCTTTTCCTCAAATATTTAAACGTTATTTTTATCACTTTATACATTCTTCTAGTTCTATCAATGACCTATCAGAAGGTACTAGAAAGAGAAGAAGGTGCTGTAAAAGAACATGGTTAAAATGACTTCTGATATTTGAATGTGTAAAGATGAATATAAGATATAACAACAAATTTCAAAGAGTGTTATGTATTTACATACATACATAACACTCTTTTTCACTCATTTTTGATCAATATTGACAAATCTGTTGCTATTAAGTCGTTCTATTTTCGTTCTGCATGCATACATGCATAGATTCCATAGAATCTATATTAATTTCTTAGAGTACGTCTTGTTGCCGTTAATAAAAGCCATATACAATTATTTACATTTATTACTTACTCGTATATACAAGATTCATGTTTGGTGTACGGAGAAAAAAACGTTTAAAGTATTGGAAAACAATTCAGTACCTACGTTAGATACATTAAATGGCACTATGAAAAAAATACATTTTTTATTCAATGATATACAAAGTTATGAATTATTATATTATTATTATCATTATTTTCTCCATTGATAATTTTACTAAACTCGCGTACACCCAATTAGATGACATGGTTGAACAATATTAGATAATACAATCGTAATTAATTTTAACAATAACCAATATTCTAACTACTTCATGTCCAGATATATCTCATTCAGACATTAATTAAAAAAGAATTACGGTTTAGCTGTTAACCCATTGTGCTATTATAATCAGCTAAACATTTTAGCCAAACTTGTATCTGAATAAGCCATATACTTACTTCTTAACAGGAACATCTTTTTACCTAATATCATAAACATATGTCTTTTTAGGAATATTTAAAAAAAGATTACACTAGACCAATTTGACGTATCATTTAAGTGTTATTTGTGAATTATTAAATACTAGCGACCCGCCCCGGCTTCGCACGGGTGCAATTCTCATATTAAATACACTAATGTGGGTTATCCATAAGAGATAGTAGGGTTCGTAGGGTTCAGCCTGCGTTTGCAATGTACGCGGAAAAAATGTATCTAATTATTTACGACATCACATCGAAACCTCAAAAATACAACAGTACTTCTCTACTATTTAATGGATGTTTATGTTTATACATATAAACACTCTATCTATTAAAAACATCAAAATCCGTTGCGTAGTTTCAAAGATTTAAGCATACAAAGGGACAGAGAAAACGACTTTGTTTTATACTATGTAGTGATTAATCAATAATAGAACTTACTTACGTTATGTAAATTTAATATAAAATTAGTATATACTATATTAATAATCTCAAAACGACTAGAAAATTTATTTAATGTACTCACAACATAATTTCTCATATTTTATGATAATGATACACGTATAACAGGGGGAACCAAAATCGTAGGCCTGCAATTCACAGCCTACTTATAAGCTTCACACACCAAGTACATAAGTAAGTGCTTTAGGAAACCTACATATTATGTGTCAGGGAGCAACTCTTCCACTAACTTTAGGTTAGCCTTTTATAAATCTTACATTTTGTAAATAAATATACCTACTTATTGTTTATTTTAATAATTGATAACATTTCCTAGATATAATCGTTTATAAATATTTGTATACTCATAAAATATTATGTAAATAGCTAACAAATTAAAAAGTTCATTCAAATAGACAAAAAACATGTCTAAACTTAATTTATCTTATTTTAAGACAACACAATTTATAAATTATATTTACAATTTCTGAAAATTCCATATGCGATTTTTGTCTTTATACTGTTAGACAGTAAAACAATATAGTTTTCTCTTATATTTATTTCAATACTATTGTCATTGTGTAAAGCTCGTATTTAAAACAATATTTTCTTTGGATTTGTTCTATTGAGATCCACTATCTACTATTTTTTATTAAATTTATCTAATCGTATTTTCGATAAATCTGGATAACATTTAAAGCATCTGTTACTGGATAGTGTAACTTCTGTAACATGTTACAAGATAATTACAACGTTTTCAAAATTATCCAGAGGCCTCTCTATTCCAAGTAGCACCCGTATGTACATACACTCCTAGCTAAATGCACTACTCTCGTCGTGTAAACGTCAAATATAATTGATAAAAGATTTGTTGTGCTTAAAAAACAAGTTATAATAAAATCTACGTTATCCTGACTTGATCAGCTTACATTGAATTACTTCATTAGTACTCATAACATGGGCGCAGGTTATGGAAACTGTGGCGATTAGCGCCCCTAACACTGCTCGAGCTCGAAATTAAAATACTACGTGCGTTCCCATTACCGAGAAACTAATATTGTACAAATTAATGAATGGTCAAAAGACCAAGCGTGAGCATGTGATTCTTGTTGCTATGTCGCATGTCGCAAAATGATTTTGACGGCCTTCTGTGCCCAACCTACATCATAGGTAGAGCTGTCTAGTGTCTATGCCCTTGTGTAGGATAAGGTTTATAAGCAGTGACTTATGGGGTACACGGTACCATAGTTTCATTTTATATAGTAAATGTATATACTAAGTGGAAGAATTGAATTTTTGTGATATATAAATAGTCAGCGCTTGGTGACATCTATAGTTCCCGGTATATAACACGATTTTATTTAGAGAACATACTTTTTGTAAAAAAAAATTTACGAGTTTTATATAGAATATTTAAATTTGAAAATAATGAGTGCGTTAAAATAAGTCATAGTTGTATTGAACGGCACGGCAAAGTATGTAATTGTTAACACTATATATTGATAACTATATAAATCAAGTTAATTTTCGCGCCTGGTAGTAATGAGCTTTACTTGAACGTTTAGTTTTGGTTTTGAATCCAATAACGCAAGCAGTGCTAGTTAAAAATATAAACATATTAACATTACTTTGTACTTTAAATAAAATAACTAAAAGCATTAAAAGACTAGATTATATGACAACTGGGGTTGCTAGATTTATGTCTCACGTGAGGATTTCCAAACGCGCCACAGCACTGGTGATGATTAACATTTTTCGTATGATGATGACCGTGGGGATTAGTTGGGTTTTGTGGTTTCTCTTTCGTGTCTTTGGTATTTTTGACGCATACTTTATGGTGTCCTGGGGCGATGCGCGCTCGAAAACGTCCAACTTTTCCCTGTTTCGATTGATTTTGCTCTATATTTTCCGACACGGTACATATGTGGGGTATACCTGTATTTGCATCTTGGTATTCTGTGTCTGTTTCTGCAAAAATTAGATACACAATATATAATTACATACAATGTATTATTTCCCAACTTGAATTTTATAAGGTTAGTTAAATTACTTAAGGAGTTTAGGAGGACTAGACTTTCTCTAAAGTCTTAAAGTCTTAAAGTCACTTATCATAAAAATTAACGCTTCTCTCGATTGTTACGTATTTAAACATTTGAGCAAAATACATTAAAATATTATCAATACAGTCATTATTATTACAAAGTAACGTGAAAATAATTTACAATCCTACTAAATTTTCAGTTCTATGTAGTTATCTCTTATTCTGCCTAAAAGGATTCTGACATAGACTAACATTCAACCTGCAATTATCACGTGATGCAATTGTTAAGAAAATAGGAATGTGTTAACGTACCTATTTCATCCCCACTATGAGAAGCAGTTCGAATATGTGTGATAGTGGTTTGATTAATTTGAGTGTTCGGGAAATACGCGGTGTCCACACCCTTCGCCGAACAAGTTGGAGATAACGCTCCCGATCGCTAGAAAGGAAAATGATAATGAGGTGTATAAACCACACATTTTGTGACACGTCTGATTCTCCAATCTTTGTATGCGAGCAAATTTACATACGAAGATCGGTGAAAAAAGGAGCCCTTAGTAAAAAAATGGGCAGAGGTAAATCAAGGAAGGAAAGGTTTTTAAGAACAAAAAGAACTAATATCTTTACTCACAATATTATCAATGAAATAATCCTTGTCCTTATTTAATAGTGGTGCAGTTACCACTTTGCACGGAGATGTTGAACTGTAACTAGAAAAATATATAAATGTTGATTAAAAACTATATGATATTAAAACAAGTATTCATCATTATACATCATTGAATCTTGTTTTGTGTGTATTTTGCAGTCTATGGAACAGTAGGATCCGTCATGGGCAGCCTCCATTATGCTATGGAGGGAAGCAGTAGGTGCAATTGGGAGATTAAGGAACTTCGTTCAGTGCTCCACGTTCTACCTAAGCGTTAAACTAATTCAGCTCAATAGAATAATAAAAATATATACTTATTATTCACAAGTGTAAGTGTTTCAAATGTTTCTTGGGAAGCCATTTAATAAGGAATAGTTACATTAAATGTTCTCATGCTTATATATTATTTTATTGTATCATCTTTATGCATTCTGGTAATATTATAATGAAAGTAGGTCAGTTACTCTATAACCAATTTAGGAAGAAATCAAAATAGATAGTAGTTAAAAGACCCTCAGTCGTAAAATGCTATTTTTTTATTACATTTTCTAAAAATTGAATTCACGTTAAGATAGCTATAAAAATGTCGTTTAAAAATAAGAATTACCAGAACGAAGAGTTAAGGCTATCTAAGGTCCGTTGAGGATCAAAAGATTCCGCGTCAGTCCACATCCCTCCAACACTCGCTGAAGTCGACCTTGATTCAGGAAATGGCCGGCTTTCTAGAAAAGTCATCATCGTCATTTTAACCTTGATGAAAAAAGGAATTATTACTAAAACAAAAATGATTAAATATTATTAAATGGAGTCCATTTTGGTACGGTTTTGAAGATACGGGCAGCGTTCCCATTTGATAACTAGACTAATTCTTTGTTCGAGCTCTTCGGTGTCCAGTAATTTCGACTAACATTTTTGCTATTTCCTCATAGCGCTAGGACCCCATGGGCCAAGGATCTCGACACAGAATGGAAATTAATCATATTTTATTCTAGACCCCTGTATGTTTTCAGCATTTGCACATTCCGCACCGGCTGTATTGTTAGTTCTATGTAGATGGCTAGCGTATCTGAACATCCCATACCAGCACCCGGCCCACCTTCCATGGTGCACACTTATACTGTCCGGTCTCTAGATAAATGTATCTAATCATGAGCCAGTAGCCGGCCTCATGCGTACCCAAGGCGGAAAGCCAAGTGCAAGCTGAATTTATAATATGTGAGTTTTAATTTACGACCAAATTATATGTATATAAAGCCAAATACTGCACCGTATAATTCTAATTAAGTTATTGATGTTTGGAGTTCAGCAGTCATTTCGTGCTACTAAAACAGTAAGCGAGTGATATTAGTTCAATGGATCCTCAATTAGTTCAATGAGTCCTCAAAGCTTTTGTGACAAAATTTATCTGAGGTTTTAGACTTTAAATAATGTCTTAAATCCCTTACCTCTATCTTTATCGGTTCTGTTCGGTGAATTGGCAATACTCCTTCTGGCAACATCTTGGAAAGTGACGGGCGAATACATCCGTCTTTCTTCCGTGGGCGATGTCACTGTTGGTTGTTTTAAAGTCGGTGAAATGAGATTTCCCGTACTAATTAAAGATGTTGCTGACATCAAGTGAAAATCTTTATGGTTCAGTTGTTGAGCTGAATGTTCTGCTATGCTGTCTCGCACGTCGGCTGCTCTTTCCCATTCTAACTCTTGTCCTGGTTGTATTTGAGAGGAAATCACTTTTGTAAGAGACGGACGAGATTCTCTTCCTTCCAGCCAGTAAGTCTTCATAGCACCTAAATGTTAAACAAATAATTAGGACATGGACAAATAATAATGTGCGAAATGCCACTTTAGAAAAAAAGGATGCGACAAATGGATGTATAGCGAGATAAAAAAATTTGGGTGTGTTGGCGTGCTATCTGCATCAACCTTCCCAAAGCAAGAGCACTTACCTCAAAAACAGCTCTTCCTCAGTTCTGGCTAGCACTAGTTACAAGCACACAGATTTAAATTAAATAAAAATGGGTTTAAACACTGTGAGATGCGGTGCGGTGCGGTAGACGGCGGGACATAAATGATATGGATATCTCAAAAATACTCATGGCAGAACTGTACTGAATATGGAACATTTTGGAATGGTCCATCGCCCATATTATATTAAGTAAATAAATGACGATCTACCCAGCTCTCATAAAAGTACCGATTACGATTAAAGTCGAAAGTTTTCTGAGAAGAAAAAAGACACGCCAACACTTACCTTTCCCCTTGACTTGTATTTCCCCCCTTTCAGTTACCCTATACGATGGCGATAATAATTCTTGAGTTGTTTGCGATATATGAATTCTCATTGCTTCTGATGTAGACTCCATTCGAGACGCAGTATTGACTGAATCACCAAATAGACAGTATCTCGGCATCTTTAGTCCCACTATTCCAGCTACCACAGCGCCTGAATGTACACCTACTCTGATTGAGAGATGGGATCCTAGAAAGAACGATTACTTAATGTACACCTTCATAGTGAAATTTAGCGAAGCATAAAAACACTGGTTTTATAAGCGCAAAATACTAACTCTTAGAGAAAAAGAAAATTTCGTGAGCATGTCTTAGATGAAATCGAATATTAATAGAATTATTCCGAGCAAAAAAAATACTAAAATGAATAATAGCTGGTCTTACCAGTACTAGGGTCCTTCAAATCCGTGATGGCATCAACCATGTCAAGGGCCATATCACACACCTTTTCAGCATGATTGTCTTCTTTTTCCGGGGCCCCAGATACTACCATATAAGCATCACCTATTGTTTCCACCTGAATATAGACAGATTTTTGAATAGTAACATTTTTCAAATTAAACGAAGCCTTACATTTTTACAAGTATGAACGAAATAACAATAACGGAACATTTTAAACATGTATAATATAAAATATTAAAACAGTCTCAAAATTATAATTATGAGAAAACAAACACTCACTTTATAAACTCGATTCCTCTCAGTCAATGTATCAAATATGGAATACATGGCATTCAGCATGGAAACCACTTCCATAGGAGTAATGCGAGAGCATATCTCTGTAAACGTCACCACGTCAGAGAAGAGAATTGACACGCTGTTGAACATCTGAAAATAAAACGTTATTCCTTTGTATTTAAAGCAATTAATTTAGTACTAAATAGGGAACCAAAATTAAGACTTTCTAATTAATTTCATCTTTCTGATAACTTGTATGATCTACATTTAATTACCTCGCAAGTATCGATAGGATTTTCTCCATTCCTCAGCCTATCAGCCACCTGCTTTGGTATCATTTGGTAAAGAAGCTCGTCTGTTCTTTTCATCTCCTCGTCGAGTTTTCGCATGGACTCTTCTAGTTTCTTACTCTTCTGCTGTTCCTGGTCGAGCGCCAGTTTGAGTTCCACAGACTGCTGCGTACCGGCTAACATTAGGTCTCTGAAATGTATGTACTCATGACTGTTTTTGCTTATTTGTTAGGTGTACCCCAAAATCGTGTTTTAGACCCTTGACAGTATTGGAAGATTTTTTTATGCTAATAATAAATTAGGAAAGTCGATGGAGTCTTCGTAGGCGCCACAAACTACCATTTTGTTTTCGTAAACAATATTTAGTAATTGTCGTAATTTAAAGGTAGGTAAGATTTACCTGCTGAAATCATGCATGGACAAATCATTGATATAAAGTCCAGTGGAGACTAGGGCAGAGAGATCTGGCATCACTGGAGTGCCCAGGTACATCATCATTCTCCAATTATCCATATATATCATTTGTCCTGAAATTTATATAAATTATACATCCAATACTTAAATTTTTATCATACAGATGTTTTAATGTATGGGGTTTTGAACGATTTCATACTTCTTTTATGTAATTTTACAAGTCATTCATTATAGTGTGATACTTTGTAAAATGACATAATTTTTTTACGAATAGCAATATATCTTATGAAGTTGGAGCCATGATAATATAATCTTAAAAGTATATATACGTAGTACTAGATCCAATCCCAAATCCCAGATTCAAGATATGGGAATATCTTGAATCAAAAATAATATTAAAAATGATCAATGGAACAGTCGCACAAATATATAGGACTCATTGGAGAGCCACCGGGAGAACATTTCCAATAAGTACGGTTATAGATTTGTACCAACTTAATGAATTAACATTAAATAGGCAAATGAGGAAGAATCTAAATTCTAAACTACAAAAACAGCATATATATAGGTATATCGACGTCACGTAATCCGCGTCGTAGTGTATTTTAGGTGTATGTGTTAAAGTATAAGAACTATGTGCAGAAGTGCAAATAACGTGTGCTTCCTTAAATAGAGCTACAGAGTATTTCGATAGCCAATTTCGTTTGCATGACAAAGGTACCTTTGAGATGTAAATTGATAATATCGGGCAAAGACCTTCCGTCATACGCAAAGCGTTTCTTACGAACCATACCGCGCACTGAAAATTGCCTCAAATATATTGTCTTAGCCGATAGTATTGAAATACGAAAGGTTGCTTTTTTAATATAATGTTTTTAGTAATTATTGGCAATTTTCAAACCAACCTGTAGTGGAAGTTCCTAATTTTGAAAATTATATTTGATATGAATTCTTAACCTTGATTACATATTAATCCGCAAGCGTAGTTTTTTGGAATACTTGCCTTTCAACCGCAGGTTCTCCTCAGTAGTGCAGTCGGATTCATCAGAGAGCCGAAGCAGCTCGTTTCGTCCGTCCGGTGACTTTTCATGCATGACTGCTTCTACCGTTACTAGCTCAAATATATTGTTGGTACGATTCAATATCTGAAGATCAAAATGTAAGTCAATCAATGTATCTTTAGTCCTTAATAACTTAATAACTTTACTGTCACAACTGAATTATAAAAAAAATTTAATAAAATTTTTTCATTGCACGAAATGTTTTGTATGAGATTAATATCGATTTATATTCAAAGATTGGATCTACTGTTTTACAAAAATACAACTGTAAATGGCCTATGTAATCAAAATTATATATATCAACAAAACATCTGAGTCTGAAAAACTGGTCAAACAATTACTTCACCATGTTATATTAAGTTCCTATATGACGATAAAGTTTCGTCATAAACTTTTCATTTGATGACGCGGAAGTTTCTGTATTATTAATTAGACTAATCAGTAATTGGACAATCAACACATTACCGTTTGAAACTTGAAGGCTATAAGCGGTCGAACCAAATCAAACCAGTTAGTGATTTTCTTTCCCACCAGGTCAGGTAGAATTACCATGAGGGAGTTACCAATACTACGGACCACCATATCTGATCTGAAACCATGTAATTCGATAAATTGTTAAAAAATCAAACATTTTTGGCAGGTTAAATAAAATTGCACATGTGTAATGTGCTATTTATATGTTTTGTCGCAAAATTTATACATAATAATCTAATTAGTTATTGAAGCAAAAAAACCTACCGCGAAAAATTTTCATATTCTATATTTGAATGTAATTTGGCCACTTCCGATAAAAGCCATTTGAAGTCACATAAAATTCAAGAATAATTAAATACTGTTATAAAATAAAAAATTAACATACCCAAAAACAATACAAAATGGAAATATCTCAAAGAGCACAGATGCGCTGATTGGTAAATGCTTTTCTTCCCTAGTCATTGCGAGCGATGCCAGTGTGAATGCACGATTATCGAATGTCAATTGAAATGTAACATGGACAGTGTCAAATAGTAACTCTTCTCGTAGTAACTCTATTCGCATCTCCTTATGGTAGAAGTGGCGGGCTACCTAAAGCATTGAAAAACACAAGAATTTTAAGTATCTCGCAACTACATAAGCTGGTTATTTTCTGAAAGATATAATAGTAAGAAAATATTGCAGTATTCCACCTTACATTTTCTTATCGATGGTATTTTAAAAACCATTATGACTATCACAAAAGTTAAAGACCTCATTAAATGTTAGTACCTCTATTGTCGTTGTCGACTTACAAAAGGCTTTTACAATCTAGACTAGTTATCCTCTTGGGGCTATAAGCATAGAAAGACCATAAAGACGTTAAACGTAATACCTTTATATTCTTAAGTATTATTAAACGTGTGCAACTATATTTTTTAAATCATCGAGTAGAAAATCTTTTATTGCGTGAACTTGCTATTTGTCACTTCGGAACATTGTAAAAGTAATAGATTTTTTAAAAATTAGGTCATTAATCCGGTTGGGTATTTGTTATAGTACTATCAAAGTTCCTTAGTACTGACTTATTTATTGCTTTAAACGCCATCTGTGTTACATAGATACTATTAATAACCTATGCCAAATGAATGAGGACCATTATATGCCTTTTATGATAATGATAGAAAATTACAATATCATTGTCGTCAGGGGGCGTAGCTCAGATGGTAGAGCGCTCGCTTAGCATGCGAGAGGTACCGGGATCGATACCCGGCGCCTCCAAGATCAGAATCTTTTTGATTTTTTATTATTTACCTACCTCTCTTATTTGGCCCATAGCATAATAAACAAAGCCTCTTCTCTTTGACCGGTAGTGCAATGTGAGCCCTTGTCTTGTTTCATTTTCACATATGAAGCTGGGGGCCCGCATCCTTGGATAACTAAACTTTAAATATTCATGTAAATTATCTAGGCCGTTTAGAAAATCTCTCATGTGTCGTCCTAAAACTGAAAGAACACGATCGTAGCCGTATTGTGAGACGAATCCAACAAAATATACGCCCATTTGATCCATAAATTCCTTTTCCGTTATACCAAGAACCTGTAAATGTAATTTTTTTATAAAGTTAATATTTTTATTATAAATTTATACGTAATAATTGATTGTATGCCGATGGATCTATATTATATATTATTTTCACATTTGATTATTATTTGCTTGACAATATTAACCATAATTTCGCATCATATCGTAAGGGGGATGTAACTCAGTGGTAGAGTGTCTGCTTCGCATGCTGAAAGTCCTGGGTTCAAATCCCAGCATCTCCAATATCGATTTTTTTATATTTTTTTCACATACATTTTTTAATCGTATTGAAATTAATTTTAAATTACCAGACAAATAAATGACCAAACCGTTTGTTTATACTTTAGAGAAACATTAGTAATACTTGGTAGATATGTTTTTACTATTTCGTTTTCGATAAAAAAAATTTGGAACATCTATGAAGATAAGATGTTTCATGCTTAAAAATTAATGCTTCTAATATTAGGATTTATTTTTATAATTTAAAAGCTATGCACAATGATAAATTTCAGATGAGTTTTATTATTTATGAAGTTTCTGTTTTGTTTTATCAAAATAAAACAAAAATTTAAAAAAATAAAACCATTAACCAGATTAAGAAATAAAAGCAAAATATAATGTGGCCCATGAGGGGATCGAACCCGCGACCTTCGCGTTATTAGCACGACGCTCTAACCAACTGAGCTAATGGGCCGATATATGACAGTCTAAAATACTAAATTTAGTTGTAAGTCATATTATTAGTCTTTTTCTCAAACATTCTGATCACAAGTGCCATTTTCAAATCGAGATTTCATTGAAAAAAGGTCATTTACCTAATATGCCACAAAGTGAAGAAAAAATTCGCTCGTAGACGCAAACACATCAAAGAGTTTATTTCAATCAATAAACGTTATAAATGTATCGTCACCTCTCTCGATCGCTTGCCCATTAGAAATATTTTTAGCTCAATATTTTAGCATAACGCAATCAGTGACGATTGCATACTTTATAATAGGTTATACTCGTATATTTAAATACAAAATACTATTAATATGTGTTGCTTTTTTGTTAAGGAATTTTTATTTGTTAACTGTCATTTGTACCAGAAATATTTTAATTTTCATCAATCAATTTTTGGTGCTAGCTTTTGATCTTTTACTATGTTTAGTGTAATTCGTCAAAACTTTATTCATTACCTTAATGCTTTTTTATTTAGCATCAATCACACTTCACTCAAAATGTTGTACAGAATTTTTATTACCTTCTCGAACAGAATTCTAAAAAGGTATACTTAAGCTCAGCGGCGAACCATAAACAAATTATAAAACCCTACTGATAAGTTATTTATATAGTAAGTTATTTTAAATATAACTAATAGTAGCAATAGTCGGTCCCTGTTCAACCACAAGTAAACTAAAAAAGGATACGATAGGATTTTTTTCACTATTATATAATTTGCATTAGGTTGGTGTCAGGTAATAATCTTCCTTACCTCTTGAGCAGTCTTGGCCAATCGTGCAATGAGATTCTCAGGATACACCTGATGAACGGAAAAGGAGGGCTGTTCAACACCCGCCTGTCGTCTGATGTCCTCCCATTTTTCTTCCCCATATGTCTGTCGAATGTACTCCGCCATATTTTCTAGTAATAACCCGTACATCTTGAACCTGCAAACGTTATCAATAATAAGTTATTTGCATAGAAAAGTTTTACCGATAAATATTTTATGCCGATGCCTATAACGCCTTAACTATTAAAGATAGAGTGATCTTAATATAAAGATTAATATGAAAATGACATTATAATTACACACTCGGTTATTGTTAACTCTTCTATTTTAAATTATAAGGAAACACCCGAAAAGCGTTGTTAAAAATTAATTTTTTTTTGTATTAACCGTTCACAAGCGTCAAATATTTTTTAGATTGGGATAGTTAAACAAATAATCAAGTGTAAGCTTTGCATTACAATACAATGGCGAAGCTCCAAATCATGTAAGTACGCCTCATATTTAAGATTTTATATTAACCTATCTATAAAACATAAGGATATGTTATACAGTTCCATATAGGAATTAATATTCGATAATAATATATATTTTATACTCGAATTATAAAATAATTATTTTTTAGAAGATATTTTATAGAAGAAATAATGTTTACGTTACAATTACCTATGTTACCTATATACCTATGTTATAAAAACATACAGTTATTAGCTACATGTATACAAAATCCATTAGTCCCTTAGTCAATGTATTATTATTTCTTGTACTTAATATGTATAATAAAATGAAAAGTAAAGTATGTTACAAAATTAAATGACCAAACAATACTACCTTAGCCTTAAATAAATATCTAAAATGTATTCAATTTATCAGAGGATAACAAAGTCCATTTTCATTTGAGTTCGTAACAAGATTGACTTAAAAGTTAAATTATTAAAGCTATAATACAAATTAAATTAAATAAATTCATCGAGTCTCCTTCAGATTTTTGGAATTCAGGGTCGAGTAAGTCGGTATCCTTTTACCGACCTACTAAATTTTTACCTTTTACCTCAAACACAGACTAAATGCGGAAGAAAAAGTTACGATTTTAGGAGCATAGCTGTTTAATCTACAATATGTCATCTATCTACAATAATTGTCGTCTACACTCAATGCTACAATACAATCAGTTATGTAAAAGTAAAAGTGTTTTAACATCAAACATCTACACAACATTAAGACACCAAATAAAAGGTATTTAATTACAAGATACAATATGAATTTTAAAATAGTTTTATAGCTAAAATATATATGATATGTATAGAATATTTCAGCTCAAACAATGTAATTTCACTTCATTAATCCGTTTGTATTACAAATTCAAGCTAAAATTGTTAAAGCAATATCATGATCGAATTATTTGTCGGACTGTTCTAATTTTAATTCACAAAACCAATGTCGATTATTTTAGGTATTATAGACTATCGCAGGTTAATTTCTCTTGCGTCGGTCAGTTTGAATATGTCTTGAAAAATACTGAATGTGAATATGCTGAATTCCATCATCGGACATCGAGGCAGAATATGAAATTTCATGCCGCCACATTCTAGATGTCCACCGTTCTACAACTGAGCGCACCGAAAAAATCGACTTAGGGACCTTCAAGAAAAAAGTGTATAGACATCTTAAAGGCCAGCAACGTACTTGTGATGCCTATGGCATTGCGAGTGTCCATGGGCGGCGGTATCACTTACGATCAGGTGAGCCTCCTACCCGTTTGCCCCCTGTTTTATATAAAAAACCCTATCGGCTTTTTTACTTGTTTCTCAAAATAAAAATAACCTCTAACCAATAATTTAATTAATTATTTGTACTTTGATATAGTTTAAATGACCATTTTCATAAGATTTACGCAGTAATGTGTATAGCAAGTTCGCCCTCATCCAATTAAGTTACCCCGAAAATCCCTTTCTATCGTAAAAATGGATACTTCAACACATTTTCTTGTAGAACAGGTTTACTGAATTTTCTTTGTTTTCTAGAACTTTACGACCTAATTTACAACTAAAAGGCTGAAGCAAAATTCTAACATTATTAACTAACAAAATTAGATATTTAATATAGAATACAGAATTTATTTTTCAACAGCGTTATGAAGTTTCATAAAATTATTTGTAATTTTTTTTCTGTTAAACACTGTAATCATTGGTAGCTGTGTGTAATAAAAAGAAGTCCTCCGAACAATCTTCATGATAAATGCGATGGAAGAAGCATCTTCTCAGCAGAGAGACCTTACATCTCTATGCAGCGCCAAAGAATCAAGCCGTGCTGAAAGTCCAAGTCATCGATGATTCGAACCGCTCTGCGTTGGATGCGAACAAGAGGAAGTCACTGGGAAGCCAGCTAGAGGTGAGTACAGACAGTATTCCATGTGGGGCCGAATTTGCGATTTATAAAATTGCAAACGATGAACCGGTGTGAAATACGGTCTCACCTTGCTGAGCATACCATTTTGGAGGGTAAATTAGCCTAGCCTTCCAAATTATAGTGAAACGTCTTCGTAACGTCTTTCGATATGTGTAACCAAGTAATCCAAGAAATGCAGGCAAACAAATTAGACTACACTAAATACTAATTGTTATTGGCGTTGTATTGATAGCTAGAAACCCAAACACTTATCATAATAATACAAACCTAGCCACAATAATATTTTCAAAATATTTCTCTCTGGATAAAAAAGTTTAGTTTTGATTTATAAGAGGGTTCGTTACGGATGCACGTAAATCACGCCAAGCTATCCCATGAGATCGATTCCTTCTATTTTTATGACGCATGGATTCGATAGACTCATGATTAGCAAATGTAACAGTAATAGGATACATAAAATAACATCATTAATATATGCATACTATAATACTCTGGACTCAAATATTAAACGAGACACAATCCTACTAATACTAAAAACTCAATAACTTTGTAATTGTAAAGATGGAGACTAAAGGAGGACTGTTATTTTAATGAAACTTTACTATAATATAGCGTTTATATCAGAATAACACAGGCTATAATTTATAAAGATATTGTATGAATTGTCCAAAATGTCAAGAAAGTAGGAACAAATCTACCGCTATCGCAGAACGCTATTCTGACGTGCACTGCTAAAACCCCTAGAGTTACACATATGTAATATATGATTTCTTAAATAGTGCAACTAAAAAGTCTGCCACAGAAAATATCTATATCTTATATGTGAGCCCCATATAGGCGAAATAGTGAACCAATACTACAAAATTGATAATTTATTTCAAAAGGATATTACATTGGTAGTTATAATACAGATTCTTTAATTAAAGTAAATTATTTATTGCTTCTATTTATACAAGATATATTAAATATTTATATGTGATGCCATGCACGGGTTTGGGTGGATGTTTTTATTAAGGCAGGTGATTGTCGGAATCATTTAGTATGATATATTATAGATACTTTTATATATGATAGATATAGATACTTTTGAATATATATAGAGTGCACCCGGCTTATAATGACGTGAAATTATATTATGATGATGTCCTAGTTCCTTCAATTTTCATCTCCAATTGAAACTATTTAAACTCATATTTAGTCTCTAGAATAGATAGATTTGAGAAAGTTTACTGAAAAAGAAAAGTTTTGCAACGTAGAATATATCAAAATCTTTAAATCTTCTGAGTCGGTTCGGTCGGTTAATTCCTTTTATTTAAGTCTAAATAAAAACTCGGTCAAGGGCGAGACTTAATATATTTTCAACTCGCATTCGATAGAAAATTCCTTATCAGAAGTAAAAAATAGATTGTAGCAATAATGTAGCGTATAATAAAATGGTAATTCTTACATATATATATCTTATATATAAAATTCTCGTGTCACAGTTTTCGTTCCCATACTCCTCCGAAACGGCTTCACAGATTCTCATGAAACTTTGTCAGCGTATTGAGTAGGTCTGAGAATCAGCCAACATCTACTTTTCATCCCCCTAAATTTTAAGGGTAGTCCACCCCTAAATTTTATTTTTTATTTTTTAGACAATTTTTTTAGTTTCTATTTTTTTATGATACAACATACAAAAATACATACAACCCTAAATTTTTACCCCTCTACGATCAACCCCTATTTTTTATTTATTTATTGAAAATTGAAATCACATGTATGGCAAAACAACATTTGCCCGGTCAGCTAGTAGCTAATAAAAGTTTTATTTGTTCTGAACATATTTACATTAGTTACTTTTCATTAGTTACGTTTATTTTTATAAGTATGCTAGTTGTAAGTAATATTTTCTTCAATTTTTCCTTGTCCACAGATTTGCTGCTATTTCCACTACATCATTTTTTTTTCCCTACACTACATGCCTATCCGCTTTCCTTCTTTTGTTCTCGCTCTTCCGTTCTTTCTTGGGGGAAGGGTTTCAATAACATCACCTTTAAATTGTTATTTTTTGCTTCTATTTTTTTTAATTGTTTTGACTCTGATATGCGTTATGTTTCTCTTTATTTTGTTATTACAACTCCATGTTTGGCATCCGTACGTTGGCTCGGCAACGGGCACGTCTCCATTATAATCTTTTTCTATGAGTCTACAGTCTATACTTTTCTTTACGGATTTCTTTTCATAACAAAATAAAATTTTCTCATCCTATTGAACATCTTCTTTCCACTTCTTCCTCTATTTGTTTTTTGTTAAATGAGACCTGTTTTCCAAGATGTAGATGTAGATGTGGACTCTACTATTCCCCGTCCACTCTTATTGGAAGTCTGAAGCTGTTTGTTATGGCTTTTGTTTTGCTTTGATTCATGTCAAAACCAACTTTCTTCCTCTCTATGCTTAAGCAACACAACATACATTTGAGTACGTTGGCTGTGCCTGCCAGAATTACGATATTGTCCGCTTGATCTTAAGGCTGATCTTGATCTTATATATTTTGATAACCTTGCTCAACATTTTGACGCACGCTGTCCAGGTCTTCCAAACAAAACCAAAATATTGTACTAAATTTAATCAATAACAATGAGGAAGTAATTTGTTAAAAATAAAATAATTGTAATGCAAGGCACGTTTTAGCAATTTGATTGACGCAAGCCATTCAACTAGAATCAATGCTTATGGTTATAGGTAATGTTCTCATACCATTTTTGTACGTACATCATATAATGACGATCATTTACAAACTTCCTTAATTCATAAGCTTCTTACGTTTAAGATCTTACAAGTTTTTAATGTCCTGATACCGAGAGCGACAAATTTTTCAATTCTTAATAAACACAGACTAATTTATGTTAAGATTAGTTGATTTTTTTTATAAAATAGGGCGCACCCTATTTTATAATATATAGTCGAAAGGTGTCTTTTTGGATGTATTTTATAAGATTAAAAAACAGCTAGTGTTTGGAAAAAATCTTACTATGTATACGGCTTATGCCATATTTACGACACGGGTCACTCGCCTAATATACTCCAATGATTTCTAATTTTAGCAACAAAACAATTGAAATTCTGTGTTCAGAAACTGTCAAAGTATTGTATGATAATTCCGTACAAAATAACGTTAGTATTCTGTATTTAAAATTGAAATGTCTATAGAAGTAGGCTGTATATACATGATTTCTTGAAAAATTACCTAATAATCCTATGCTTAAGTGATAGAAAATGGATCAGAGCGCCATTTACAAGATAAAGCTGAGACATGCTAATCAATCTTTTTGATTTCGGCTTTCTTACATTTCCAGCGAAGAAGTTTTTTGTTATGCAGTACAAGTTATAATTATAAACTTGCAGTAGCAATTCCTTCTGTACTCTATGCCCCGGAACTTTTTACCTCTCTCTGGCAACCCATTTAAGAACATGTTTATTTATAATATTTAGGGTTAGTATAACCTGCTTTTATATTAAGCATACAATTTTCAACTCAGAAAAACGTTAATAATTAGCGTTTGTAAAATTGATCTACCTGAGCCTTTCTCTGCACGAGTCGCTCGTAAACTACGTCTGTCGTTAGTTTGTAAACAGTGAGCCCTCGTAGACATAAGTAATAGGCGTTCACCCAAGTTTTCAAATCACGTATAAAAGTTAAATTGCTAATCCACATTTCGCCAGACTCATTCATGAGTCCATTGTATTAAATACACCTCCAAAAGTGTTCAAACAAAATTATCACGCGCTCACCCTTTTTGAGACAATAGGGAAAGTGTTGCGAATAATAAACAGATATCAAGGTTGTTTCTAAATATACCACGTGATAACAATATCTAAATAATAAAAGGACCTTGGAGTTATGTTGAAATACGTGTGTGAAAATGAGCTGTACCAAACACAGGCATATTTATGGCGAGAAATAGCTTTTTGTCAAGCATTGCTTTATCATTATATAAATGTGTGGTTATATGAAACTTAAGTTTTCCTACGAATATGATACTAAAGCACGAAATTGGCCGTTAAAGTCAGGTTTTAGAATAAAATAAATGAAAATTTTTAATGAAAAATTGTATCACCTTAGAAATTATTAGAAAATCATTCTGCAAAAGAAATATTGGTAGGTAATATCGTGGAAAATTTGATTGCGTAAAGTCCATTGAGTAAGTAAATACAAATGGAAGAACTTACCTTAGAATCAACGGTTATTAACTGTTTCCTAAATATTGATTTAGGTTCCCTAACACAATGGCCTGGAAAGTTAGATATAAAGGTTATGTTGATTTAGACCTAAGCCACTGGAAATGAATTTTATGATTTACAATCACTCAACATAACTAAACTCAATTTATAATATTACTTTGTTTTTTATTTTTATTAACTGTAATCAATAATTTCATTGTTAATTGAAATGTATTTAATAGAGTATAAATAATAGTTTGGGTACTTTCATAGTAAATATAGATAGACAGACGCTAGTGCACAGACTAGTAGGTAAACCAGCGACCTCCTCCTGTGTGACCTACCACCAGCTACGACATAAGAATAAAACGTAACACAAAAACAGGCTAGTACTTACATAAAATAGCTATTAACGTGAAAGAGCTGGGCGGAAATAAAAAACAGAAGAGGCTATCATTGTCTAAATCAGAAATCGATACGAGAGGGGTGGCCTGCATAAAACTGCTGCAAATTGATTAACTGTTACGTTTAAGCTATAAAATGGCAGTTTCGTACACTGCTGGAGGCTTTTACTTCTGAAAACACCCCTCGGCTGCCATTTGACGATGACAATTTGCTATAAAATTGTCTAATTTAACTTTGGGTGCATTTGAAAAAGCCTTAATTTATTTGACATTTATTCAAAAGTTTTCCCGGTAATACTTTTTATAATACAAGAAATAAAAGAAATTATGTATTACATAGTCGTTTTAAAATGTAAATACAGACTGGTTTTATATGGTTTATATTAGAACGATGAAGCGAAGTACAAAGTATCTTGTATAAAAACGTAACTGAATCTATCTATTTAGGTACGGATTCGTTAAATCAGTGTGATATTAATAAAATCCATCACGAAATATGTGGTCGTTAAATTCGCATTAGTAAGTGTTTTATGTCATAATTGATTATTATTACGTCAGCCTCATTTCGCAAATAAGGTTTGATATGTTTGGTTTTAGTATTACCAAAATTTTGCTTTTCTATATATCTATATGCAAAAGACTTAAGAAGCAATGTTCACCATAAACATATTGAAAGTACGTTAGATATAGTTTTATTAGATTTATTTAACTATTAAGTTATAGATGTGTCGTTTTCTACATTATTATTTTATTAAATTTGCTAAAAACTATTTACGGTTATTAGTTGGTGTATAAGTTTGCGTTGTTATACCATAAATGTCTCAATTACTGACAAGCAAGGAAATTAACCCCCTATTAAGCTCCCTAAGTTTGTAGTGTGTGTACAAATAACAACAAAAATGCATGGCAATATTTTTTATGTAATTTTGTATCACTGCATTTTAGCCATTGCAAAAAATTTTTTTTTCAGTTACAAATATGGTAATTATCGTAGTTCATATGTATTAATGTGAAGTCATATTTTTAAGATACCATTGGTTTTTATATTGTATCTTTGTTTTCGTATTAGATAAGTAAGTAAAGAAATAAATATTATAATAATAAGTAAAATGTTGAAATTCTTACCACATAAATTGTGGAAATTCGTCCCTAGAGCTTAATAAAATTCTAATCAAGCCTTTCTTCCTAAACGCCTATTAATTAAAATGTGGCGTTAATGGTCACAAATTAAAACCAAATCGTTAAAGCCAAGTCGTCATACCTAATAAATTCCAATATTAAAATTCTCATACCCTTCACGTGTTCTCATTTCAAAATTAGTTTAATTTCAATTTCGATCGCGAACTAATTAATGTCACCCGTCATCATTCGGTATGACGAGTCAATATTTGGGAACGCTTTGAAGTAGCAATGCAAATAAACGCGGGAAAAGAGACAGCGTAATATTGCTGCCTTATTTTCATACAATTATAATGACGTGATGTAGGACGAAAAAAATATTGTAAGCATTGGAAATAACTGTAAAGGCTCTATTTGATACATATTGCTAATTAAATAGAAATACACCCAAAACTAAATATAGAATGCTTTTAAACAATATTGAGAATCTGTATCTATCTGCTTATATTGTAATGGACGCAATTCGGGAAGATATGTCGGATGAGTTGATATAATAAGTAAATTTTAAACTGTAAGCCATATCAAGGAATGTTTTTTTCAGGTTAGGACAGTTGTTTGCTTCAATTACTATTCATACGATAAAAGCTGGGAAAATTATGGAATGTTAATCTTATAAATAAAAAAGATATATACGAGGCAATAAATGAATCTGTTAAATTTGCCCATTTAACTTTACATAATATACTCTTTGTTATTTTATTTCATTTCAATTATGGTCTGGTAGATCTGCTTAATAAAAAATTTTATACGGTCAACTCGAGAAGCCATAAAAATTGCCACTCTGTCGATCAAATATTAGATTTTATGGCCATCATTTTTACTTATAACGACACAAATTGTCTTTAGCCTTAATAGACAATATCTCATAGACACCGGAATGCCAGTCAATTATCTATGGCAAATTGAAAACCTTTTTTATGAAGGCCATGTCCCTTTTATAACATTTTGACATGAGGAATTTAATTTGCCCCGTTGTTTCATAAATACGTATTGAAGCTTGACCTAAAAGCTTGCGTAATATGGAAATTCGTATTACAGATGGTTGTGATCTGAAATATTACATTTTTCGGTATACTCACTCATCCTTTGTGTACTCCGTTACAAATCGACAAAGTATAAGAGATACTTAAATCCTGCACGGATTTTTAAATATATATTTGCTTTATATTATCTTTGAACAGTGTTTTGTTCAGGAACATATGATATTATATAAAAAAGACTTCATAAAATCTTGATCATGGTATTATTTATGGCTAGGGAATAAATAATTATATAATTAATAAAATATATTACAATATGCAATTTTAATTTATTAGAACTGGGAGTGTTTTATAAAGGCCAGGCAAGGCGTCTACACCCCACTTGTTGCAATTCTAAGATAAATCACGTCTGTTTGCTTTTCTTTTGAGAACAGCCATATTATATTGATTAGAAAAAGCAAACGTCAGGAGGAGATTCTACTACTTAGCGCTGTGGAGAAGAAACGATGAACCTCAACCAAATTTCTAAAGTTAAACTGGACGTGCGTCTTGATGTCTGAAGGGATTGCGAGTTGAAAAGATACACACTTTCAATATATCTGATATTCCTTTAATAATAATAATAATCTTAATTTTAGGCAAAAATACCAATGTAAGGTGCTTTAGCCACAAATTTAGGCACAACAATGTCTATTTAATAAATGTTGACTTCAAATTATATCTGATTATCAGCAGACAAGCGAAGCTTTAATACTCGTAGAAAGAAACAAATGATGCAATATCATTAGAGTCAGTTGAACCCATGTATCTGTTCGCTACGTCCAAGAAGCTATAAATATATAAATATCTATTCGACACGTGTACGTGTTCAATAAAAAATAATTGTATTGTCTCTGGACAAGAGTGCAAGAACATGAACTTGTAGCTCTAGACTTGGAACTTAAGTCCTTTAAATATAAATAGTTGCTAGTGAACACGGTATTACTCCAGAATTCAATTTGAGTATAGATTGCAATGTCTAACAACTTGTACACCTGGACCTTCACAATCAATTTTAAAGACTCATTTTATTACAGGGGTGAAGAAAAGTGACTACTTTAAAGTAGTTATTTTAAAAACGTATAAATGAATTTTTTATATTTTTTACTTCGTTTGTTGACAATAGAATAGTTGTAATATAATTTATACAATTCAGATTACTTTTATGGTATGGAATATTATTCGGAATCGTTCGGTGAAATGACAAATATGTAAAATTTAAGTTGTTCGTATAGTGATCTTGTATAAGGATTGTTTTGGAACCTATTTCATATTATTATTCGTCCAAAATGTGTTGTATTGTAGTGAAAAGCAGTACGATTATGAAACTATATTAAAAAGGCCAACATGTAACGAGTACTAGAGAATTTTGCATTTCCTTCACTAAGAACTTTAAAAAACAAGTGTATAGTTTATAAACTAAGTTATTTTACTGAATTTATATTTTGAAATGTTTGCTACGACATGGTCTACGTGTCTACGAAAGCAGCGAGGTGTTGCGAGGCTGAAAACTACAAACACGTTTTTATGATTAAATAATTATGAGGCATTAGACAAGCGATTTAAACTTTTGTTGTCTACCAATTTATATTAAATTTAAATTTAAGACAGTAGGGAGAAGTGTGACATTGCAGTATGTAAGATTATCAAAATATCTTCTATCAACCTTCTTCATACTTTCAATGTCACTACTCAGCCAAATTTTAATACCAACCTATGTTGACGAGTTCTATCTATTATTATAGATTGATAGTGCACATCTGTAAACGTCTATTTGACCTCGAAAGGGTTGTTCGTAATTAGTTGAGTTAATTTTTTTATGTAGATTCAGAAATCTTCAAAACGATAAATTTGACTCACGAAAACAACTTAAGAGAATAATTTGTAGATTCACCTTCGTCGATTGATATGAACAAACTATTCATGTTAGTTTTATTAATATTTGCTTTTTCATTTCATATACCCCGTTTTGTACAGAATTTATTCTCAGATATTAAGAACTGTGCTTCGGATCGCTACGCTACGAATCGGATCACTTTGAATGCAGTAGACCATGTACAATGTTTTCGTACTTCGTAATAGGTTTGTGTATAAGGCAATATTTCTGGTTACTGATCTTATAAAATGCTAAAAGTAGTAAGCAATAAAAACATTTTACTTTTATTATTCCTGTAACCACTGATGGGTGGGTTGATGATCATCGTGTCACCCCAAGCCCAAAGGATTATGGGTCGACACGATAGACGAAATACACGACTTACCCTGCGTAATACTTACTTACGCAGCCGTAATTAATTAATTTAGTGGAAAGTAAAAGTCCAATATGTAGCAACCAGTAAATAAATAAACATTTCAAAGTCTTATTCCTGGAATTTACTGCTATCATTTTCACCAAACAACCTTTATTAATCGAAAAATATGTCTAATTAAAAAAAAGGTATGTCGGAATATTTTGCGTTTTAAAAGAGAAAGAGAAGATCTAAAATCTCCGGCATATATCGCCGGACTCCGCGGGATGATTAGACAAAAACCCTCCCACCAACTACTTTCAACCACAATGACTGAATGATTGGAACATAGGAACATAGGAATATAGGTACGTCAGCTCAATAAAGGAAAAATTGTAAAGTATCTAGAGTAAAACAAAGCTTATAAATCTTATGGTTACATCGTGACCGAGACTGTAAAGACAGTGATAAGGGTCCGTGAGCAATCGATATCATTTTATAGCCAAAAAACTGTTGGATGATGGCCATTCTTTTAAAAGATGAGTTAAAGTAAATCTACCAATAAGGTTAAGTAAAAAGAGGAGGAAAATACTTTTTAAATACTCGTACAATAAAATTAAAACTAAGCCAGAAAATGATCTATAATTTATTCAATGATTAATTGATATTACAACAAAAAGCCTTAACAAATTGTAACTTTATATTTTTTAACAAACTGAATATCTATCTGATGTTTCGTTAAAAGGCGTTCATCCCAGCTTATACAACGGATCTGTTCCCTAGATTAACAACTACACAATTCTGAGCACGTTTCAGGCTATATATTGTACAACCGTGCCTTTTTAGTGAAAAATATTTTTATATCCCATATTTTAATTAAATATAACTTAAAAAGGCAGGTCAATTATAAAATAATTTTTATTCGGTTATTTATATCATAAGAAATCTGATGCCTGCCTAATATTTAGCTATATATAATTCCTATGTGATTATTATTTGAATTGCATTTATATTATTTGAGTATACAATTTTCGATATATCTTAGACCTTTATTTGAATTATTCAAGTCGAATAATTAGCGTCATTTTAATTCGTAAATGAGTAAATCATGAAAAAGAGTAAAGAAAATACTAGAAATCAATCAGAAATATTGTAAACTTCAACCATTTCTTATTCTTACCTTGAAACAGTCCTTCGAGTATTTCGAGTAACAACCCAGTTGCTCAATATAAGTGCTTTCTTACTCAAATTAGTCAAGCATAAAATTGTGTAGGTTTTCAAAAGAATCCTTTATGTTACATCTGACAATTCTACCCACACCTCTTAGGATTTATTTTTATCTGTCTGTATAGAATCACAGTCGCGTACGTGGTAATAAGCGTCAGAAATATGGTTGTAGTTATATATAAGTATATAAATTTTAAGTCAGAATTACTGACATTCGTTTTTTCAAAAATATTTATAGAAAAGTTTCATGATATTATAAAATGTATGTTGTAAAATCTCGATAAAATTATCCTTATTTTCCAATAAGGATAATATTATGAACTAAAGGAAAATTGAGTCCAATTAGGTATATTTCACCTTCGTGCTCCGGGGTCAATCAATTACTACTTTCGGTAAGTACTTATAAGAAGTATTCAGAAACATTTTGATATAAAAATTATTAAATGTCACAGCCACAGCGTTAAAGAGAGTTTTTTCTGTAAAATATTTTGATGCCCACAACGCTTAAATACGTGTAGTTTAAAAATCAATGTGGTAATTTTCAGTTGCAATCGGATTTCTATAACCGACCCACTTTGTAGTTTAGCTGAGTAGTAATTTGAGCGACTGAAAAGCACAGTGCAAAAGTTTTTCGCTACGTAAGATAACCCTTGGACGCAACGAAGCGTCATTTATTTCCAGAGATCATATTGTTCTATGCAATTAAAACTCATTAGTAATATTTTAAAAAAAGTTGCAAAGGCTCGAAACTCATGATCTACATCATGAGGGTGCCATGACAAACAGTTTTATGTATAACGGGGGTTCAAAAACCGGTTATACACGTTTTTTAACAAAATTGTTATGCTTCTAAATTCATTTAAAACCACATTTCTGCGAAATATTTTTCTTATTTGCTACATTTAAGTATCTAATACAATTGAATTTGTTCTAGATCGTAATATAAAACCAAAATACATTCAGTAATCCTGTCAAAGAGCTTGTAAACAAGAAAATATTCACGAAATGTCTGCTATTCCATTCAGGCTGGCTTTTTGTGTCAAAGCTGGCTTTGAAGGCAAAAAGTTTATTTTAATAAGTCATCCTTCAGAAACGAATCCGGGACACTTGACTAAAGGCTTTTATATGATCAAGGTTTTTGGAATGTTGGAACGGTGTAAACTATTTTTAATGTGCAATCTGTTCCTTATTAGTTTCAAGATCCATATATAAGTAAAAGTTAAATTCAACCTGAACGTTTAAGAACGAAATGGGCTAATGTTCTGTATTCGGATATACTCTTATATTTGCGTGTTTACGAGAGAAGAAAACATAAACTTCGTTCGCTTAATATTGACTAATGACACGCTTATGGAAACTTACATCCGTAGACTTGTGTCATATACACATTTAAAGTAAATACGTGACTCTGTCCACAATGCAGTAGTTTTATAATTTTTCTTTATCACCATCAAACCAAATCGTACTCCTCTTTAATTCCATCTTTCCACTTTTTTATTTCCTTACTGGGAGATTTGACTCCATAATCTTTTTTATTGTTTCCAAAAACTAGGATCGACCTCAGGGACTTATTGACAAACACTTGCAGTTTGTTCGTGTGTAAGAGACGTGTGAATTTCAGTAATTGCAATATTAAGTGCAGGAAATCTAATAAAGCGTAACCAGTAAAGCGGGTTATTGGTCACCAATTCAGTGAATTTAACCCACTTTACAATATCATCATCATCATCATCAGCCTACATTCATCCACTGCTGGACATAGGCCTCTCCCAAGGAACGCCACAACACTCGGTCCTCGGCCTTCCTCATCCAGCCACTTTACACTTTACAATATACCTAATACAAAATATTTACAATCATGCACAAATTTACAACTTAAATAAAACACTTTTAAAACATAAAAAATTATGTGCACGAAAAATTAATATATTACAAATGTTTTTCTATTTAAAATATGTAACAAGATAAAATCTCTAGATTTGTATTATCAAAGGAAACAAATTGAAGTAAACAATATTAAGATTCAGATTAACAATTTCTGCTTAAAACGTTATACTCGTGTACATAATTGATACGTCTTTGTGAAGGTTATATCTACGTTGGCAGTATAAAGGATTCATATCTATCAATAGAACATAATATTACGTTGTTACACTTTGCTAGTGCTTTGAGCGCATTGTTATTATTTAATTTAATGCTAGATATTCCTCGTGGCTTCAGCTAATTAAGCGAATCGTACGCCATTATTTTGTTTCGGGGCGATTTTCACTACGTAGCTCCTGAGATCCATTAATATATGTATATATTTTGTATACAAATATAAAACTATAAAAAATATTCTACTGACTCAACTTTAGAGAGGACAAATTTTTACTCTATAATTTTTACTGTATACATACAGACTGAAAGCTCTGACAAAAGTATAATTCATCCCAAAACTTTCCTAAAATAACTGTAGAAGTATATTTTCAATTAAAATGTTCAAACAAACAATTTTTGCCAATTTATAATCTAAAATATATGTCGGAAATTAACCCTAGAAAGTAGACTGTAAATTTCAATTGAGTATATTAATATAAAGAAAAAATTTGATAGATTTTAAACTTAGTTTTGATAAAACCCGCTCAATAACGATGAGATCCATTTCTAACTGCTACCAATTCTTAAGTTTTTTTTGGTATTAGAAGTGAAAGGAGCTTAGCGATATGGAAGATAAAATATCTATGGTTTAATAACTTAACTTAGATATAATAAATCAATTTTCTATGGATATCACGCACAAAAGAAGGTTACACGTGTTAATAAATACTTGCCTCTTAGAAATAAATATGCTTTATGTTACTACAATATTTTCTTTAAATAAATGATAACAGATTTGGAGTGTGGACGCACGTTGGCTGAACTTATTCGTGCAGAATCTTAATTAGTTTTATGGCTTTAGCACTCCCGTATTGAGTTTACGACTTATCATTCCGCATAAATAGTGATTACTATTTAAATAAATATATTTTTTTTTCAAGTCAATGATTATGAATTATTTATGATTCTACATTCACCCATTTCCAAGACGCGCCGACGCAAGACCAAAGATATTTTAGCGTCATAATTCATAATAAAGAAAGCAAACTGAAAATAGATTATGATATATATGCTTGATTTGATTTAATCAATTGTTTCATATTTGAACCCGAATATAGGCAAAAAAGACTGCTTTAAAATTAAAATTACTTTTACAATTTTAAGCAAACTATATTATTATATAAAATAAATCACTTCTTTTAAATATTCGATTAATTAACTAAAGTTAAAAAATTATATACATATTATGTTATTGAGTTAAACTAATGTATATTTTATTTATTTATTCATAAATAAGTATAAACAAACCTTTAAAGCGTCCAATTATTCTGAAATGATCACCTAAACGCTAAAACCTGCTTTTACTTGAAAAAAAAACACTGGGGCGTCACAATTTTTTTTGCAATTACTTTTTCATAGATAAAGTTTGCGCGGGAAATCACATGTCACGAAATTATGTAGTCATTGGATTATGGCGCGATCGAGTGGCGCGCCTTGAGTTTGTAGTTCGACTGTTGTCTTTGTCATCCGTGAAGCGCCCGCAGGCGCGTAGCTATCCCCCATCTCTACCCAGGATTAATAGCGATACTTTTCACATGCCACAGTAGATTATGGTATAATGGTCTTGTCTTACTGAACTTTTACTATTATAGTGATAATTAAGCATATGTGTGCTCAATAAGACTATTTTTTAAAGAAATATCTTAAAAAGAAACCTAACCAAACTCATCTTACAACGCTTCCTTCCTTCCTTCGTGCTCTTATTTCCATTTAAATTGTTTATTGTTCCATGTTTTTGACTAAACCACTGTCAGTTGAAGCCAATATTTAATGGACACTTATCCATGGATGCGTAAAGTTTAATCACCAATTTTAGAAAATCAATAGCAATAATAACAGACTAACTAAATCTAAAGATTTGTAGAGCATAGATAAGGAAATGGGAATATAATACAGAAATACGTAGTACGGTGTGAAGCATTGTGTTTTAATTTTTACAAATCCCTGTTTCCTGTTTTTACTCGCCGAACACTTCTCAACTCAGTTTAATATCCTAATTTAAAATAATTACTATTTTAAAGCACATTGAAGCGAATAAAAAGGTAAATCGAGCTTTCGTGTTTGGGTAAAAGATCTTTGTCTGAGCCATTATTACTAAAGTTTTAAGAGAAAATAAAGGCACTCTCCATTTTCGTCACTTTATACTAAAACTCGCCATACTTAATGGTTTTAGCATAGAAACAAATCTTCCGTGTTCAAACATGGTGCACGGTGCACTTTTTAAAACTATCTAAAATTAAAATGAAAAGAGCTTTTTTATGATTGTTTTAACGCAGCTGTTTTTATCCCTTATACATTTCAAGATATAAAATTATTGTATATTGGCCTTGTCATTAGGTTCTTATAAAAGGACGCACGATTGTTACCTTTTCGGTGAACATTAATAGACAATGAAGCTATGCTCACGTGACAATGATATCCGTAGCCATTGTTAAATATTAGCGACTGTTGCATGACAAATATTATTCAATTTGTGTAACAAGTCTATTTTCCTCTAGGTTCATAAGGAATTCGAAATTTCATTTATTAGGATTGCATGTAAGAGAATACTTTAGCAGTAAGTACTTACGCCCTTAAAAAATTCTCGATTTTTTTTCTTGTGTAATTATTATTACTCCAAGTAGCCCAAAAAAGACCATCCTATATATATATATATACGAGTACATTATATATGTCCTACAGCCAAATTTTGTATCGTGAAACCGGTTTAACAAATTATAGCGCAATTTAACCAACTAACCACACAAAAGGATTAATTAAGGAAGTAATTCCTGACCAAATAACACTTACAAATACAATAAATATTTGTCCATAACAGTATCAATTAACTCTATGTCTTTATTGTTCCAGGTGTCTTTAATTATAAGTCATGGTTACTTCGACAATTAAGTGAAAATTGTTTTGTTAATGGACGCCCTAAGCCCAGTAATAGAATATCCGTACACAAAACACAGAACATTGTTCTCGATATTTAGTAATTTATTTGTAATCGATGTCTTTTCTTATTCATAGTCCACTTTGTGAATTTTTCAACGAAATTCACCTACTAAGTCCTCCTCAGTCTGGGTTTCGGCCTGGCCAAAGTACGACTACTGCCTTAGTTACGGTCACCGATGACAATCGTCAACGTATGGATAATGAACAATAACAGTTTATACCCTGTTTTATTTCAGCAACGTGTACAATTCAGTTAACTATGAAGTGCTACTAGGATTGCTTAGTTCTATTAATCTCTCCACATGCTCTTAACTGAGCTACCTTTTGGGTGCCGCCAACGATTTAAAACCGATTTTCCAGTGCCTTTCACAGTGGTTTCCTTAAGAATCTTTCGTTACTCAGGGTTGCTCAGGCGTACTTTCACCTCTTCGCTTTGCTGTCGTCATCAACTCACTGCACGTATGCTCACTATCACCATTATGCTGAAGATCTTCAGTTATATTTAAAGCAGACACTGATTAATGTACTAGAAAATATATTTCAAAGGAGTAACTTAAGGACTTTACCAATGATTATAACTCTGCCAAAAGAAAAGGTTATAATTATTGGCAGCCCTTATTTCATATTAAGAGTCAGTTGGGCTCAACTTTCAACTTGCTTTGTGTTTAGTCGGTTAAGTGTTAATGGGGGATGAAAAAGTATATATATATATTATATATATGCGCGGATTCAACCGGATTTAAATCGCAGGGTAGGTTGTCCCTATCCACCATTTTGTTTTACTTCGTAACTCGGTGTGCAAAATCGGCGCAGGCGTCTCCACAATTGAAACTGAGCTGAAACACTCGCTTCACCTTCGATTCAACGCACTACTGACGGACTTGTCAATTGTCATAGACACTAGAGTTGTTCATCGCAGTAAATGAGTATTAAAAATAACAAGAGACAACAAATAAATGAATATTCTTATACGTCAATAAATTCCTATAAGTATATATATATGTATACTCACAGGTTAGTGAGTGATTTTCAGAAAGCTATAGGAAATAAAATTAAAAAAATTATATTGAGTTATGATATCATAAATCTTTATATAGAGATTAGTATTCCCAACTTGATTGTGGAAAATTGTATTCCCCCGTAGTTCATTAAAATTACAAGAGCACCCATCGATATTGTTTTCTGCTTCAATGAGCATTTTAATACAGATTAAAAGAGAAATGATGTTCAGCATAATAAAATTATATAAACTATAGAGCCATAACTTAATATTTTCTGTAGCTATAAAATAACAGTAGTGAAAATACTCAACATCATAAGGTTTTACATGTTTATTTATTTATTAAATAACAGCATAAAGCCAAAACATACTTAAAAACTACCTTAACCTAAACTTACAAATAAAAACTCCTTGCAGGCTTCACTCATTCTTAACAAGCCTGTCACAAATATATCCTGCTCTGGTGCAGATTTAATAAATGTATCAACTAGCGACACCATTCGCGTTAACGCTAATTTTTGGCGAATCACCGTTCGCGAATTCCATTCAGTCAATATAGGATGCCCTCGCGACCTACAGTAGTTGTCCGGTACATACAGCCGGATTAAGGCTTGTAGCAACTAAAGACAATCTATTTGGCCCCTAATAATCTTAATGGCGAATTTAAACAAACAGAGCTCCCTCCGCAGCTCTAGCGATTCATACCCCAAAGTCCCCAATAGGTATTTGGATGGGTACAACAGAGGGTAATAATAAAATTCCTGTTTGTACAGCCTTCTTAAATACTTTTTCTGCACTTTTTCTAACATAAGCGTGTATTTTTGTTCATAGGGCATCCACACGACCGCATTGGACTCTAATATACTTCTAACTAGAGATGCGTAAAGTGTCTCGTAGAAATAGTCATTCTAGTATGATACTAATTAAAGTTTATATTATAATTACATCTCTACAAATTGACATTCTCAAGCTCCGACAGTAAAACAAGTAGCATCTAAAGTTTTCTCACTATATCTTGAAAGCTATTAAATATGTATTGTCCTAATATCCATAAATACACCTCAGATTGACTTATTAATATAACCACATAATTGTAATTTTTACGGCAAATTCTTCAATGTCTCAGCAGTAAAGCTTTGAATTTTTTTCCCGATTGCATCCCGCCACCCCCCTTCTCTTTTTTTTTTTTTTTTTTTTTTTTTTAATCTTTTTTTTGTTTTTTGTTTTTTTTCTTTTTTTTTTCCTTTTTTTTTTTTTTTTTTTTTCTTTTTTTTTTTTTTTTTTTTTTTTTTTTTTTTTTTTTTTTTTTTTTTTTTTTTTTTTTTTTTTTTTTTTTTTTTTTCTTTTTTTCCCTTTTTTTTTTTTTTTTTTTTTTTTTTTTTTTTTTTTTGGGGGGTTTTTTTTTTGGGGGGCCCCTGGCCCCCCTTCCCCCTTTTTTTTTTTTTTTTTTTTTTTTTTTTTTTTTTTTTTTTTTTTTTTTTTTTTTTTTTTTTTTTTTTTTTTAAAAAAAAAAAAAAAATAATATACCGAATATGTAACAGAAAAATTATGTTATTGTTTTTAAAACGAGAAATGTTTTAAAATGAGACTGCGTTATGTATATTCTGTAATAAAGAAAAAAGTTAATTTACAATATTACCATATGTGCGTCATATCTAATTTACTCAGCAGAGATTATTTCTGTCTGTCAAAATTTATCAAAACTCTTCAACTGAATTTTGAGTTTTAATTACAAGACAGTAGCAGTCATTTTCAGGAATAACGGCTATTTTACCTAATATAACAATGCGAACAACAATTTCTTGTGAGCGTGCAAATTAAGTGTAAATAGGTCAAAAGCTCAAAAACTACTTCAATCGTTGAAACATATTTGCATTAATGCTGCTCCAAGAATTAAGAGTCAGTAACATGTTTGTTGTGTGTGTGTTGAAGCACACACACAACAACAATGTACATTTTATGAAACTACTCTTTGGTTAAATGTTCAACACGCCTGATACGGAAGTGATATATATTTTAAAAAATAAACAGTTTATCAGAAGATGCAAATATGTTTGTACCCCAAAAAGGATTAAGAACTATGAAAAACGACCTAACGTTTATTCAAAGACCATGAAATCAGACATTTAAACCTTACGAGCGGAGCATCGTAGCAGCTCTTCGAATATAGACTTCGAGGGTATGTAGAACTTGTATACTTTGTAGAACTGAATGCCGTAGATACCAAAGTTCAATAAGTTAAAATACAAATCTTAAGGGAGAAAAATTAAAATTTAAAATTAAATCATACCAATTTAAGAACCTTCAATAAGACTTTCTAAGACATCGAAATTATCCCCAGACCTCGCTTTAACATGTACATTTTACATATAGAAATTTGGAAAACTTGATGCAAAAATTCAACTCCGATGGGACAGTCCAAACAAATTGGTTTTTAGTAAAGGTATCAACGTCTATGAGATGGAAAAAGTGCATAGAAAGTAATATTATATATTTTATTATTTATTTATTTTGATTTAAATTTGTTAAATAAAAAATATAGCTAAGTAAATACACAATATAAATATATTGTGATTTAAATAGTATTTAATACATTAAAAGTATTAAAAGTATTGAGATTAGTTTTTTTTATATAATTAGTTAAATAGTTAATATTATTAAAAATTATGCTTTGATGAATAATGTACCACTAAATATATTGTTATAAACAGTTGTTGCAATAAAAAAAATATAGCTTTGAACATGTGTTTATAAAAAAATCTAAGTTTTTCAAACTTATGTCACACAGCACGGCAGCACTCAAAGGATAATTCCTTATTTTTGAAATACGCTTCTTTACTCCACCGCTCCGCTGGTAGTAACTACTAAAATAACCGTAAATCTCATGCACCTCAACAAATCCAACACAATTTCGAGATAAATTCTTAGTAAATCTTGAGAGAATTATTAGTATATTAATCATATAAAGTAACAATGAATTGTATTGCTGTTTTTTTGGGAATGATGCACAAGACAACTTTTATCTTCTAAAGCAGAAGGAAAAGATTATATACCATGTCAGCGCCATCTGATAACTTCACAGACTAAAAAAATATTGTACATCAAAGTTTCAAAACAAAACTACCATTCTTGGATTCGATACTAGAGATGGCGTCGTTACTCATTTTGATCTATAGTTGCACAAAGCATTATTAGATGACACTATAACGTTTTTATGATAGGAAAAAAGAATTATTGTGATTTAATAGAAATTTCATGAATTTTTCTTAGAAATGGTTCGAATTATCATTGTTTAGATTTTAATTTAAATTTGAAAATATATATATGGTTAAAACATTGTCAGTTTTGAGTGTCAATTGTCATCACACATATTTTAGTTTCAAGAATAATTTACAATTTGTTTTTGTTTCTATCGACCGGGCGCGTGGAACTTTAAATCTTTTAAAATGTCTAACAAGAAGAATAAAGTGGAGAATGATAGTGAAAGTGAAGAAGAACAAGAATTAGATAGCGATAGGGATTCCGACGTTGATTCGGATGGAAACTATGTCGGTGAGAAGGTAATAATATAACCTATGCGGCACATGTCCTTATAACTTTCCATCGTGTTAAAAATATTACTAACGGCACATCTAAAGGCTAGGGTGCAACATCACGTTACAAAGTCTTACCGCAAAACCACACAGCTATGAGATGCGAGTTTCGGCACAAAATTTGTTCATATGCATTACGATGTGTTCTGCTATGAGGTATCGCATTTCGCAGTTTAAGTAGTGTGCCCCTAAGTTCTTTTCCTAATCTATTTACCATGTAAATAGTCTTAGTTTTATCTATTAAATTATTTAACGTTTTATCTATTAAATTTTTTATTTAAATTATTTATTTAAAAATATTCCTAAAAAGTGCAATTCATCAACCCAATTAAATTGTTTTTGCGGGGACTTAAGCCTATGTCTTATGTTTCAATAATAGTTTTATATGCATGTAGGAACTCCAAGCAGACTTTGAAGGGAGGAATCCAGAAGACTGTGATTACCATGGAATAAAACAACTGTTAAGACAGCTGTTCTTAAAATCAAATGTTGATTTAGGAGCACTAGCACAGATCATCATATGTAAGTAATTCTCTTTTTACAATTATGATTGGTTGATGTTTGTTTTGCTTTATTTATTAAATGACATATTAATATACTTACAGCACAAAATTATGTGGGCAGTGTGGTAAAGCAGTGTTTGGACGATGGTATTGATGATGATGATGATGACGATGTAGGAGATGGTGTATTTGGAGTCACTACAGTTATAAATATCACAAAAAAGAAAGTAAGATTTAAGTTCTTTCAAATTAAATGTATGGTAATTGTAAAATCTTTAGCTTTGTTTAAAGTAATGTGACAACTTAGAGAGTTAATGTTTTTTTTGTGTGCTGTACTATGATTTGAACAATGTTTTTAAAGGAAGAGCAATGTATCAAACAAATCCGTACTTTGTTAACCACACTGGCCAATGACAATGCTGATGAGAAGACGAAAACTCTAGTCAACAAGATCCTTTCAGATGACTCCAGCCAAGTTGGACTGATCATAAATGAAAGGTAAACTTTCTTCATCAGTAAACAGTACTAGTATGAACCATTGAATATGTTGTAAAAACATTGGATACACAGGAAAGCATTGTAAGACTCTTACAAACAATGGTTAATGCAATTCAAGTACTCTTTATATTTTAATTTTAAATTATACCTAACTAAGCATATGTTGTAAAGATCATAAAAAATTATACTATTAATTAATGTACAATATTCCATTGAATATTATTAGTAACTAAATAGTTAGTTAGTATTTATTAGCTTCATTAATAAGAGCCAGATAGATTGATGTTTAAATAATGTTTTTTAGGATCTTAAACATTCCAGCAGAAATCAGTGTGCCACTGTTCTCCTCTTTACAGTCAGAGGTGGACAAAGCAGTGAAAAGAAACATGCCTTATACATTCCAGTATCTCATATTGATTTGCAAAACTTACAAAACTAGTGGTGAGTTAAAGTAATAAAATATGTTGTAGCTATCAAGTTGAGAGTGACACAATCATACTTTTGTTTTAGTATTCATTCTTTAAGTATTAATCTATATATTTGACTAAATCCGTTTTTTAACATCACATAATTTAAATACTTGTTCCTTTCCAGAAGATGAATCTGATATATTGTTTGCAAATCAAGAAGAAAAACCTTTGATAGATGCCTCAATTGCCAACTTTGAAGTGGATGTCACAGACCAGGCAGAACTTTCTCAGTGGGAATATGAAGGGGGGGCTATGACTCCTTATCGTAAGGTAGGTTTTTAAATTTTAGCCTTTTATTTTTAGTATATTGTATATAGTGAAATCAAAACTATATAAATTATTTATTTGTTTCAACTGAAATAAGCAATAGGTTTTGCTACAATTTCAACAACAGTATTAAACACTCATATATATATTAATTTCAGATACTTATATTTGAAGGCAGCAAATTTAATGAGCTTATACGACTCATGAAAGAGGAGGTGGAGAGTGTTTAAGTTACACATTGCTACTATGTTATGCCATACAAATGTATTGTATTTTTCATATTTATAATAATTAAGTCTTAATAAAATGAAATGTAAGCTTTATTTCTTTACCTAGTTATTATTTTTTACTATAGCTTATGCCTATACCTTTGTCATTAATTATCTATTTTAAAAAAGATAGACCTATGAGAACCAAAAATCCTGAAAAAAAATCCAAAAATTTGTCAGTCTATATCAACTTATTAAATTGGTCCAGTAGTTTTGGTGCCTAAAATCAACAATGTTTCCTTTTAATAATATTACAAATTAGATATCACTAACATTAAAAAAAATCTCATAATATACTTTATTTTTATAAAAATGATTGTCTTACTCTATAAAATTCAACTTACACTATATTACTTAGCCTAGATGATATATTGATTTCAAAATGATATTTATGAATAAGATTTAGCAATGGCATAAGCATCTTTCATCAAAAAATCTCTCAAAGCACAAAGCCCCTTCAAAATCTTGGTGTTTTGGTCCATTTTTTGGATATCTGTTTCTGAGAGAGTCTTGTCATGAGCCAAATATCCGTTAACAGCGTCTTCTGTCATCCAGTGAGCTGGCAGTTTGTGCATATTGAAATGAGATGGGTCTGGATTTGCTGGCATTGGGGTCAGAGATTTCTCCCATGGAGTTATGTATTTTTGCTCTGAGTGAAGACCTTCTATGTATCTGTAAATTATTAGTAGATAGACTAGTAAGTCTACTTTCATTCTTAAGACAACAATATTTGACAAATAATAGGATATATAATTGATAAAAGTGTATTTTATTGTGAACTAGCCTACCCAGCAAACTTAGTACCCTCTAACAGTTGATTCTTATTTTTATTTAAGTGAAAATTTACTTTTAAACATTATCAGAACCCATTTCAATGGTAGTATAGAAATGTTGATTTTGATATTTTCACACGATTTTTTAAATTATTGGCTCAGTAACAAACATTTAGTAGAATTAGCGAAATTGTGTACAGCTGTTCTGCATTGATTTTCATTATATGGATGAAAAAAGATTAACAACAAAGCAAATGAATTTTATGGAGATGTTAAATGCTCTACCTGATATATGTGTCCGAGTGCGTGACACGTTGCACCCTTGGAGGCGCAGAGACGAAGAGCGGCTCCAGGGCTGGCCGGGCTCCAGCTGGGGGCGCCCCGCCTTCGCCGCAGCCCGGGCTGGGCGTGCTACGGGCCATCGGCGACATGCCCGAAAGAGATGCTAAAACAAATAACACATTAAGACAACTAATTGCACAATAGTTTTAGGGTTGATCGAAATCGATTTCAATACTTTACATTATTATAGATCTGCTAAATCTATACGCCTCAGGTAGCAATTTATTTGAACGGGCAAGTTTTAACATAAACTGGTTATTGAAACGACCCAGTGCAACAATATTATACGACACAAAATTGAGTAAACTCAATCAACGTTTCTTCATGAAATTATTATAAGTAATATTTACCACCAGGTGATAGGACCCCTGCACGTAACGTAGTTGTGTACGGTTTCGGTGGCTTCTTGGTTGAGGGAAGGAAGTTCCTGTAAATATTGAACTAATAACTAAAATGAAAATCTAGTGGTTGAAGGTCAACCTAAAGATACCTTTAATAAATGGTGATAGGTTTTATGGGCCTGACAAAAAATAATTTGATAAAAATTGAGTTTTTCAAATCAATCCGTACTTGACTTACCGGGAACGTTCATGTACAGCAGTCAACTTTCCATTGCCCTTGTTAATGTGCAAGTCGCGTACGTGTCGTAGGAGCCTTGGCAAATTGGGGAACGGCGCTTGCCCCTTGCGTACGCGTGTGCACGTGCGCCATAGACACGGATACTCTTTATTTTCTGTCGCGTTCGATCCGCTTCGATAGTGTTGTTGCACGTGGCCCGCTATTCGACAAAAGTTATTGTTTATTTTTTTTGTAATTATGTGAAACAAGCAAAGAAATTTTTTTTTTAATCTAGTCATATAAAAGTTAGCAATCGATACTTGTAATCAAAAAAGGAAATTTCAGTTGAGATTTTTTCTTATTTAATTTATCACGCAGGTAAACAAATACTTTCTGTTGTGAGAACAAGTTCGATATGAATAAAGACAATACTTACGTTCCAATTTACTTTTCTTAGTTTCGATGAATGTTCCAATCACTGGCAGCGTTAAAATTCAATACATTGTTAGTACAAAACGAATAAAAGGAAGTAGAAAAGAAAAGCACTGTACATAAATTTAGTCCAGTAATTTAGTCGGAAATTACTCACTATTTCCACCTTCCCCGATGCAATGTTCCATACAATCATTTAAGTCTTCAAACTGATAGTCACAAGTATCCCATGCGCACTCGTATGTCATTTCCATGGTGGTCTGTAATGTTCAATGTATAAGTTATTACTGATGTCACAATTATTATTAAGGACTAATATTAATTTGTCTACGTCTACTTCATTTTTTAAATATAATAGTAATTCTATCATTAAATATGAATGAACTCTAACAAAGTTAAAATTTTATTTGAACTTCTTATGTCATGCGTCCAATGATGACGCATGAATATAAGTGTTTTCCTACTCACATGTTGAGTAAGCTCTTTCATTTCTTCAGCGAGTCTCGCTGCTGTCTCTTCGTTACATCGTGCCGCTCTCTCTTCCCAACTCTGTTTCGTAGACCCCGGAAGAGAACGCCACTCATTGCCTACTATACGAGAGATTTCACCTGGAAATAACAATAAATATTTATTTACATCAAAAAAGTTTACAAACAAATACAATATAGACTGGTATAATATACACTAAGGGAACACTGTGTTGTGGGTGACCGGCTCTCCCGTGATACAATAAGTATATTACATGTAGATAATAAGGATGAAAACAAAAATTAATGCTTATAGTTAAAATATGGTTTGATCAAAATAAGCTTCAAGTTCAATCACAATTAAAATAATCACCTTATATGTTAGGAATTTATTTATTATTATTTTACTGGCAACAATCCGATAGTGGCAACTCTAGTGTCTATGACAATTGACAAGTCTGTCAGTAGTGCGTTGAATCGAAGCTGAAGCGAGTGTTTCAGCTCAGTTGCGGTTGAGTAGACGCCTGCGCCGGTTGTGCGCACTGACTTACAAAGTAAATCAAAATGGTGGATAGTGACGACCTACCATACGATTTAAATCCGGTTGAATCGGCGACATATATAAGACATTAGTTCGTTTAAAAGATTGTGTAGGGAAAGTACTAGTTGATGTGTAGAAAACATACAATGATAATGACACACATTCTATTAATAAAAATTCAAGCTTCCCACAATGTTTTTTTTTTTAATTAAACTTGTTTGGTCTATTTGCGATAATAAAAAAAATAGAACTGATTAACATAACCCACGGATTCACTAGGACGGTCCTCAATAGTTGTAAGAATAAGTTTAATGAGTTTACAAAAGTCTTACCAAAAGTACACTCGGGGTTATTGGCAACTATGGCTTTGCGAACTTCGCTCGAATAAAGAATATATCCAGTAACAATCTTCTGCTTCTGGTCTTTCTTCTTCTTTCCTGTTGCGGGTGTAGAGGAAGTATTACTTCTCTCCTGTGTTGGTGTTTGTATGAGCGACGGATTGTATGGATTACTATTACCACCTGATAAATGGAACCATTAGTTAATTATGTGCAGTATTAACACTTAATACATAACAATAATTTTAGATGAGTTTGGGCTTTTAATTGATGACTACTCAAATTAAATGTATATTTTTTTGTAAATAATACAAAAATTGTACGCTTCTAAAATAAAATTAAAGCACATTAATTTATTTTTAATTCAAAATATATTACAGTTCATAATATATGCGACTTACCAATTGACAATGGCGTTGCGGGTGATGCTAGAGAAGAATCATCGAGAGAGTTCTCCAATAACATCTCAACGTCCTGACTGCCTATCGTTGTGTTTATGAGATTAGTGAATTGAGGCTTTACGTCCTGGAATATATTATAAATAACTAAGTATTGGATAATACTTAATCCAGACCTTTTATTTTATCCTAGTTAGGCTAATAAAATTTTCGTATTCGAAAACATTGCAACTTTTATGTATACAGTATACAATGAGCATTCGGTATTGAAAATCAAGGATTTCAATAAAGTATCTTTGAGACACAACAGAATTAATGGTAGATAAGCAAAAGTTCGAAACATCACTTAAAAGCACGTTAAGAAGATTAAGAACAGTTCTTATATTTAATTAGAAAAAAAACATCACCAAACGGTTTTTACTATAACTATAATACTTACCATGGAATCCGAGCTGTGGGTGGGATTGAAGGTTTTCTGCGCAAACGAAGTTGCCGTCGTGACTTCTTGCGCTGACGCAAGAGCTGGCGGACCCAACGGTTTAGGGAAGTAGTAAATCTAAAAGTAAAAATATTATAAATGTAAGGTAAATTTAATTAACTAATAAATAAAAGCGATATCCACTAACCTCATCAACAGTAACGTCCTTAGTGTGTTCAAACTTCCTCAAACCAGACTTGAGTTTGCGCGCCATGCGGTTCGATTCGTCGTACAGCGACTCACATACGTATACGTCGTTCTCTGATATCTCAGTAGGGCGACCTGATAGGAAAACAATTGGTATTTATTATTTTTTTATTGCAATTAAAATTTCTTAATATAGTACGATTAATTATTAATTCCAGTCAGTAAAGTGACAAGTGCAACTATCACTGATACAAAAAAGGGTGACCCGCTACAATACAATAGAGATGTTTAACTTTGGCTACTAAATTCCTCAAAACACTCCCGAATTAATTTCTTCATGATAGTCCATACTATTTTTCTGCAATAGTAATATTCAATATATTATGTAATATTTAATTACTTGCCGTGTATTTCTTCTGTTTAATTACCGTAAATTACATATTTTATAGAGGCAAATTAATATTGAATTGAACAACAATGATGACTATTGATAACTTATTATAACTTTTAAAAACTCGATTATACCACATCACTAATAATCGTACTTTACCAAATACATTTGTGAAATTCATTATATCAGCAGCTATAATTTCATATTTTAAAAAAATAAATGCTTTTTGAACAGTGTTTAAAAAGCATTTATCATTTAAATTGAATAAAGTAGATAACTTTAATTCAATTTAAATGTAATAAAAAAATGTTAGTGTTTTGACGTAATGTAAAAATCAATAATATTAATAAAAAAAAAAATTTTTCAACGTTTCAATCCAACAAAATCTAAACCTGAATCTGACCTTCAGTTTTACTTATTTTAGTTTGAAGAAACTTACATTTCAGATAGTCATCGTAGTCCAGCACAGAGCACTTTCCAACAATGCCTACTAAAGGACTAGTATCGTGCAACGTTGTTAGCAGAACTTCTTGTTTGTAAAATGGCTGGAAAATAAATATATACTTAGTGGATATAAAAGCATGAAAAACAAACAAAAAACAAGTGTGTTCAATTTACCTTATTTATAATATTGGAGACTTCAGCTGGGAAAATAAAGAATGGACCGCGGAAGTAGCATTTGTTACTGAAACATAAGTCATGTTTAATTAAGTTACATACGTAAACAATTTCTTTCATTTCCACGAGACTTTAAGGAACTGAGATTTGAGCAAAGTAATATTTTTATTCGTCGTAATTATTCATTGAAATAAATCAGAGTAAGATTAGTAGTTATATTCCCTTTTTTTTTTCAATTACAATCAAGATTTCTAAAACGTAGCCTTGGCCTTAATACTGTAACAAGCCTTATAAGGCCTCAGACAAAATTCTATTTATATCTCTCTGGTAACAATAGTCTATGGTCTAACTCACTCTCCAGTCTCCCAAATGGTGTCGACCTGCGCGATCAGCTGCGTCCCGCCATCAGTCACGACGTACACGTAGTCTCCAGTCTTAATGACGCCCGAACACACCGTATTATACTGTTCATAGTAGGTGTTCTCATCGTCCGTACCAAGGGGGTTGTACATTACTACATCCTATAAAATATAGAAATTGAAATTAAAGTAAATAGAAGGTGAAAAATTTTTAATAATTACAGTATTAAATTATTCGTTAAACTAACGTACACTACTCAAACAAAAACTGATAGTTTCTTCTCACACAATCATGTGAAATATAAGGTCCTATTTGTATTTTTTAAATATAGTCTAGGTTGCTATTGAAACTTTAGTTTAATATCAAATAAATTAGTTTTTAAGAGCCTCTATATGGCAAAAAATAGAGGTGCCTCTACTAGCGGTCTAGTCTAGTCGGTACTAGCGTGTGTAACCAGCACAAATGTTTTTTATACGTACCGGTCTATCCTTCTCTTGAACATTCTCCAATACCTCTAGTTCTGCCAACTCGTCTTTATGCTTCTCAACTCGTTCGCGGAATACTGACACAGTCCTATTTGGTTCTAAGGGTACCTGTGATTAAGCGCATACAAATTTAGTTAGCACTTCATTTTTAAACATTTCAACAACGGAAAAACTAATTTGAGGATAATTGCATTTCTATATGTGATTTACATATACGTAGCAAACTAAGCATTTCGAACTTTTAACTTAAATGTTGCTTTTTGTTTATTTTTCTATTTGAAGTTGTAGCGCATTACTCTTCTTTCCGCCGCGTCGGTGAATGTGCAGTTATATGTGACGTCAAAGGCGCGGTAGGTGGAGCCTACGGCGAGCAGTTCACGTCAACTATTCAAGGGACCAACCTGCGCCCGCGTTTCTGCTACTTTGCTATTTTTAGTTTACTATGTAATTTTTTAAATTAAGTGTTCGGAAATGTTTTATTTTTATTACCTGCCAAGCCTTTAAACTATTAATTAGTTATTAAAGTATGTCATACAGATATTGATTAAAGTAATACTAATTAGACATGACACATTATGAAAAGTGAGATAGAGAGAATACATGAGCGTATGAACTAACTTACATCCCGTGGTATAAGCGTGGCCTCTTTCTCAGCACCTTCCCAAACCTTGATTTTCTTGAACCAACGATGCTTCGTGTTGTATCTACTCTCACAGACATACACGTCCTTGTCTGCATAGCCTGATTATAACGAAACAATAAAACATTTTTTTTTTTTTTCATTTAATATAGTAACCGCAAAATTGTTAATTTGAGTACGTAAGAATCAGAATTAATATCGCACCTTCGGGCCTAAACTTGAAGTACTCCTTGACATTCATTACGTAGCACCGCCCGATCACTTGATCCAAAGGCACATTACGGTGTGTCTCAGTCTTAAATACTTCCTGTTGGAGGAACTTGCGCGTGCGCACGTGGAACGTTTCATGGGGGCTGAAAGTTTAATACAGTCATTATTTATTGATTAAAATTAACTTTGTTACGTCAAAATCACGCAAATATTTTTGCAGAGAGATATACTTGTAATATAAGTAATAAATATTTTTTTAATATTCTATAAACAATACATTAATCATGTTCTTACGCAGCGTTAAGCTGTAATAATTTAGAAGGTCTGGTCTGACTTACCGGAAATACACATTAGCGTAAACCATTGGGACATTATCCGTGTTGGTGAACAACCTCTCAATTTGAACTATAGTAGCTTCTTTCGTACCACGTTCAGGCTGGATATACACGAAGTCCCCTTTGCCATATTGCGTTTTGGGAGGTGCTCCGCCTGATAGAAGCGATTCATCTGTGCTCGACCTATTAATATTAATACAATTTAACCATCATCTTTCTTACTTCAATAGATATTAAAATTTAAATGTTCGACACTTCTATTAAATCAGTTTGCTAAAATTAAAAAAAAAACTATATTAAATATTTATAAAGCAAAAAATATATAATAAATTTATTATAAATACAAAAATGAAGAGTACTAAAAACAAACAATAACAAATCCCTACGTTAGGACCCTTCTTAATACGGCCAGCTGGAAACAAATATAATTTCTGAACCGGTGATTTTTAAGAACCTTATCAAATTATATATAAATTAAGTTCATTTTACAAAGAATCCAAGTAATTCAATAAAATGTATTTATCTATTTAAACTTTATTTCTGATGACACATCACGTAACATCTCGCTGCCTTACCTGGTCTCATCGTCTTCATCGTTCTCTTGCAATAGCTTACACTGTTTCACCAGTTCCACTGACGTCGTCATCGTGTCCCTGGTGAAGTTCAACGCTGGAGACACCAACGTGTTACGACAAAGAATGTCACGTTGCTCTATATAATAAGCCTGAAGTTCCACAGAATCTTCGAAAATTTGACTGTCAGTTCGTGAAAGGCGACGAGCTCTGGAAAAAGTTTTTTTTTCAACAGGGTTTAATTTTTTTCGCTATTTTTTTTTTTTTTTTTTATTTTTTTTGTGGTTTTTTTTTTTACTAAAAAGTCTCAAACGACTGGAAATTTTGATGAAATTTTTTGTATTTCAACAATGTTTAGAAATTCACAATTGTTCGCTGGACAATGTTTTTTAATTTTTTAATAGTTGTTGATTTTTGAATGTTTCCAAGATTAAAGAATACAATAATAATTGAAACAAATCATCGCAAACAACGTTTGCCTGATCAGCTAGTATTCATATATAATACAGCAAAGCATTGAGCACTACAATAAAAAATGAACTATTTTGAGATTATTTTTTCATTTTTTTAATTATTGATTATTAAGAATTGTATAAATAAATCGCTACAAGCTTGTGGCGTCAGACTTTAGTTAGTAGTTAGAGGTTAGTTTTCTATGCCTTACATACTAAAATTTTTGAATCCAGGGCATTCAGGTTACATCACGTTTCCTTTCATTATTTTTCACAATCACCTTTTAAAAACGGCAAACCGCTCACGCTTTACTAGTCGATCCTTAGTGCTACACTGCGACTGTTTGCATTTTTCTATAATTTGTTATAACAGAAGGCACGATCGGCTGACCATCAAACGCTCAAACCAACATTTTTTAAAAGATTTATTTATTTAGATTACATTATTTACACTATTAAATGTTACTTTACAGAAGTTGGAGTAATACATTAGTGTTTATATCTAAAAGGTAATAATCGTAAATACTATTAAATAAGCGTAAAATCTCCTAACACAAACCTCTCAAATACAGCAAACATATCCTGTTGGAAGTGATCCAACCGTTTGTACAGGCCCTTATCAAGCCTCCGTTTGACAAGGTCCAATGATATAGCGCGTATTTTCTCGCCATTTGACGCTTCATCGTGTTCCGGAAGTTCGGCCATGCTATCTGAGTAACACCTGAGCAAAGCATTAGACGTTTAAATTTATCTTTACACTATCTATATGCGAACATAATAAAATACTAAAAATCGTTATAATATTAATATTGTATATGTCGGATTAGAAGCCGAAGTAGTCAGCCGAGACGTCATTTTCTTCATTGTCATTCAAGGAAGGACTCCTTTTAATAAGAACACTTCATTTATCAAATAATCACTTTTACTACGTAAAGTAACACAATAATAGTTGTTCACTGTCCGAGCGCAAACAAGCGAATGTGTCTTCTGTTGTACCGTTCGCCTTTTTATTACAACTGTTGTTGTTGTGCCTTGTAATATTCGCGACATATAATATTTTTCACCTGTTCTTATAATTATATAGTACGTCTCATTTAATTATTAAGTTTATCAATAAACACTATTTTAGCTTCTATAGATACATTACCTCCCTTCCTCATCTTGGTGATTGTACACTGTTGTGAAGAGATTCAGAAGGAGATCCTGTACTGCCGCTGGCACATCTGGCACTGCGTCATCATCCTCTCTAAAAATATTTGAATAGAATCAAAATATTGGTAGAAAATAAAAATAAATTCTCGCGTACAATCCATTAATTAATATCAAAGAGCTTGATACTTTCATCTTGAAATAAAAATGGGAACATTCAACCCAAAAAGAATGAAATTTTCTAGTTAAAAGTTAACAAACCTCAACATTTGTTTAGTCTGCAGACAAACTCTTTGCAGAATCAACGCGTCCTTGTATATCTGTGAATCCGGCTCGTTATATTTACAAGCGTTGTCGAACATAAGTATGAAGTCCGATGCTAGTTCGTTGACAGACGTATACACGCTATTCTTTAGTTTGTGGGCAATTCGTTCCATGTCGATAGGATTTTTTATCAACTCGTAGTAATCTGGATATTCGGTCTTACTTGGGAGCTTCATGAATATCAGCGCTAGTTGGCGGTTAGCTAAAAATCAAAGTAGAGTAAAATATAACAAAAAATTTAAACAATTAAGCAGAAATTCTTTATTTTTTTTTATAAAAAGTCTAGTCGTTTTGTTATGCACAACTTTACTGACGATGGAAGAAACCAGCAGTTTCATCAAATATTGAGGAAATTATATGTGATTTTTTAAAGGCTCCCAAAAAGTTACCTTTAGGATCCCTGTAATCCCTGATGGCGTCGTACAACGTCCGCAACTTCTGTTCAAATGGTGTCAGCTGTCGGGACTTGGCCGGCTTTATGGTCTTGATCGGAGTTTTCCTTTCCACGCAGCTGTTCAACTCCTTAACCTTTTCATTGAGCACGCGCTCTAATAGATTTGCGTCCTGGAACAAACTTATACTACAGGGCACGTAATGTTAAAAACACGAAGTGAATTTTGTGTTCGGCAAAATTTCTGTAATAATACATAATATACACACACACAATGGAGCAAATATACTATTAATGAAACAAAAAATTTATATGTTATGTTTGGGAATACTTGATGTTGACTCAAAGTAGACATGCACTTATGTTTTGAGCGTGGATTTATATCATACTGTACTAATATAAAATAAATTTTAATTTTACTACCAGATGTTTAAATGTTACATACAAAAACTTTATATTAAGATTATATACATATATTTTAGATATTCATGGGTGATAAGAGACAAAAGGAAAGGTTCCACTTTAAACAATAAGAATGCTAGAAAGATCAACCTAAATTTACTAGCACTCACTCAACACAAGCAATATATGCATTCGCGGCTAATTTTGTGTGCCCATGAGCACCGTACCGCACAACTATACATACCTTAACGATAGACTTCTGCTTGTATGGCATCCTCTTCTATAAAGAATTATGTTAGTGTTAGACAAAATAAAAATGATGCATGATAAGGTTAGTTAATGCTGGGACTATGAATGTAATGAAAATATGAACAAAAACAAAAAACGAGTAAACAAAATACAGATGACTTCTACACTAATATTATCTCTTTCATTAACTATTATTACATGATGTGTTTATGAAAAGGAAATAACTAGGCCACAACGTCACATGAGGCCTTACCTCTTTTTTAAAAAGAGGTTTAATTGTTTTATCTAAGTGCAAAAACTCACGTTCACAGGATTTTGACAAACATAGAGTAATAATAAAGAAGCCTTTGTATCTTATGTTTTAATCTTTACAGCGACATTTAAGTTTGAGACAAATCTTACTTCAGTTAAAATTTAAGTTACAGTTATAGTTAAATAACGTTAATGCTCTATTGTATCGCCAAATAAATTTTACTCCAACCAAAAGTTTGATACTAATACTTTTTAACAACGTATATTGTAGTATATGAAAAATTGTGATAAAAAAAACCTCTGCTGATTTTCTTGGCCGGGTATGATTTTTTTAAGCCTGCAAACTAGTATGTAAGAATGACGTTCATAAGTCATTTTAAATGAATAAACTTTTAATCATTCTGATATGCTATACTCCATATGACGGAAATAGTTCAAGCGGCCATTAGACTTTGCGTCATAACAAAAATATGCGTAAGTGTTAGTAAATAGCTACGTACTAAACTAGCAAACTACTTTAAATAAACAAAATATTTCACCTCATAAATCATAGATCCTTCTTCGTTGAACTGTCGACAGTTTGAGAACATCAGTCGGAAGTCCGATACCATTTCATCCACGGACGTGTAGCGATCGTTCTGTACAACAAATTAAAAATTAAAAACTTTATAACGGAGTAAACGGATTAATTTTTAAGAAGGAAATGTTTCTATTTAAATGTCGTGTATGTTCTCGAGGCATTTTTTTTAAAAAAGATAAAAGAGATTCAGCCAAGGTGAGGTCCGTAGTAGTTTGTTGGTTTCATTCAGGTATGTCTTCAAAGCACATAAATTGTTTACCACCTCGGAGAAAGATTCAAATAACACCTTTAACTAACCTTTATATTAGCTTCAATAGTTAGCATATCGATGGGCCGATCAATAACATTATAGTATTCCGGATAGAGTTTCTTGCTGGGTTTCTCCATGAACAGCAGCATGGGCTGTCTCCCGTCAGAACAGGTAAATTCCACCAACTGCTTGGAGATGTAATGCAGCTTCTTCTTCAGTGGCATGTTGGGTTTGAGCGAGGGTGATGGCGACGGTGATGGTGCGACTATGGGATTTACACGCGGGCGACCTGAAATTAATATATTTAAAAATTATACTAGGAAATTAAATAACATTTCGTATTTCATAAATATGTGTTTCTAACTGTCCTTTATTCGTTGATAAAAGGTATTCTATATTAAAATGTCTTTAAGGTTGTTATTTTTAATTTCAAATGGTTCGGTACAAGAATGTCTTACCTCTAGGCCTTGGCGTAGCTTGAGATTGGTTCTTTACAGACGACAGGCTTTCATCATCACTTGAGGAGCTCTGTACAATATCTAGCAACTCTTGGACACGCTGCTGCATCAGTCTGGGAATGGCAAATTAATTTCTTTATTTAATTGTTAAGAACATCTCTTTGAATGTAACAAATATTTAACTAGTTAACTTGAACAAATATTTTACTGTATTAGAAAATTCAACATATTTTTTTAAAATATTGTTAAGACTGAAAACTTAAAAATTTTACTATTTATAATAGACTGTTTATAAGCAAACACTAACTTTTTTTAATAAAGATTTTGGCAAGTTTATAGCATATATTTTTATATAACATATACTACAATTAATGAAATAAGTTTATTTTTTATTATTGCAATTGAGTTAAACATTAAGCAGACAGAGCTCTAACATGTGTAATATGTTAAATTCATATCGCATTTAATTGAAATGAAATTTATATGTATTATATATATTGTAAAATTGTTTTTTTTTATTACCTCTGCAATTTTACAGCATCCTTATAAATCCTTGATGTCCCGACATTATACTGTTTTGCGTTCTCAAACATAATATTCATATCGCCTGCCACTTCCGACAAAGTGCCATAGTTGCCTCGGCGTATTTTATTCTTTATTTGATTCAAAGACACCGGATTTTTGATTTCCTTATAGTAGTCGGGATGATCCCGCCTCGATGGCAGCTTCCAGAATGGAGCGGCTAGTGGGGCACCTAAGAATTTTAATTTGTCCCATACTTAAATACAACATCCATTACAACTAGAATTTCATTTTCTTCATTCATATTTTTACTATCTGCTCGGAAGTGTGGGATAAGCCAGACACATTTTTCTAAATAAAATCCATTTGTACATCAGAGATATACCATACAACCTCAGGTTTGAGAGACGATTGCTTAACCTCTACCTACCTACCTACGTTACCTACTCCCCCTTTAATATATTTTATCCACATAATATCAATATAACACAACGCGATATAATTATTTCAAAAAACCATTTGCAGGTCTCGGACGCAAACATTACAATGGAATTGTGCGCAGTAGAACTTGAAAATTGCATATAAAGTTTTGGAAAAAATGTGACCTTTAAGTTGAAATACATATCCAGTTATAAGCAATATAGCAAAACATATATAAATAACGAATAGTGGAGACGCGGCCTTAGACATGATATAACTTACCACCAGGGCCCATATGATTCCACACCGATTCTAGTAATTTCCACTGCGGCGAATCCTCATTTTCGTTTTTCTCTTCATCACTTTCGCTTTCGTCTGAATGCTGAAATGTTTTACCCCGAACCTTAAAACAGTTGTAAATTACAAATATCCTCTTGGTATAATTTTTTTCTAAAATTTTTTCTAAATATTAAGGATCTACTTTTGCAATGTTTCAGTTTGTGAGCCATTACAAAAAATATGTGATAAAATTAATTTTATAAATTACTTATTTTATAACAGTGATTATTTCCGATAAATTCCTATGGGAGAGATCATTGAAAAGCATACTACCATTTGTTAAAATTATTACGTCCGTACGCGTATGCCTATGCGAAAACAATATGTTATTCTTATTTAATCCACATTTACCGTGACCGTGGGCTCACTATCCGATCCAGGGGGTTCCATGATGGCCATAGTTCTACTAGATAATATGGGAACGACACGTGACGATCTCTTGCTGCGTATGCGCTCAGACGCTTTGGGGCGGCCGTGCTGCTCTATTTCTTGTTTACGACTTTGAATAATCTGAAATGGTATATATAATATATATAGAAACTATTTCCAGACTGAATTCACAATCAGTACTTCCATACTAAAATGAATAATTTAATAAGTGTGATATATATTATGAAATAGTTTCGAAATTTGTCTATTTAAGATTTTCTTGATGGGTCTAATATTAATAAAACATCAATATTGATCGTGTCTGGTTGGCTCAAGCAATACAAAGCTGGGGTCAATTCCTATAATTTTAATAGGTACTTACCCAAGCCACAATAAATAATGGTTAAAGAATACAATAAAAAAACATACTTAAATTTTTAATGTAGGATTATGAGAAAATCAATACTATATTGTATAAATAAATATAATTATATTTTTTAGGTTTTTAATGGTTAAACATAACTACGTTTTTATAGATAATTGTTAAAATTCAAGATAAATTTATTAAAATAGATATAAATTTTCAGAATACAAATTGAAAATAAATCTTACCTTCTTCAACATTTTTGCATCTTTGTAAAGTTGACTATAAGGCTCATTGAAGAGACATGCATTTCTAACCATTAAGATCAAATCTTTTTCCAATTCGTTTAGGTTGGAGTATTCACTTGCTTGTATCTTTTGTGCTATAGTTTTTAGGTCAATGGGAGTGTCTATTACATTGTAGTATTCAGGGTAGCGGCGTTTTGATGGTAGGAACTGGAATGCTCCATATAATGGACGACCATCAACATTTGCTGTCATTACCTAAAGACAAAATAAAATAATATTTTTACCTAGCAACAACTAACTAACCTCCTAATTAAACTAATTCCAAAACTGAGGCTTTGGAATTTGAGTGAACTTTATACTTTCCATATACAGGTTTGATATTTCAGAACTACTATCAAAATTTGTTATTGTAGCACATACTTACAGCATTAAAAAGTTCTTCAAAGATGCTATCCTCTTCATTATTTGTAGATGTCTCTGACATATCTTCAGCTACATCTGATCGACGGCTTGATGAACTTGTACGAGATACCTTTGGTACTTTCACTTCTTCACCTGCAAGGTTAATAAGAGTTGAGTAATTATATTTTAAAATGATAGTCATTGTTTATATAGTTACTAATTAAACATACCACTTTCGAGGCTATGTCTGGTTTTTGTGTACAATTTCCATAATCTGTTTGCATCCTTAAATTCTTCTGATTCCGGCTTATAAAACGCTTTGGCATTGTTTACTAGGAGTTCAATATCAGCTGACAACTCATCAATATCTTCATATGTGTCTGTCTTTAGTTTCTGCTGAACCTACATTGAAAGACAACCTTATTCTGTATGAATCCAATTTAGATATAACTAGACTATAATAGACTTTCTCCAAATTAGATATAATTGATTAGATTACGTCTTATAGATTTACATGTAGCGAAAGCACTGGTTTCCTCATTATATTATTTAGCTTACTTACTTGCATCAGTTACATGAAACTAAAAGCAATATAAAGATGTACAGGATTTTCTTACTTAATTCTCTTTCTTTCCAGTATTAAAATATAATTATAAGTAGGTAACTTAGATCAATATTTGTATAAAACTTACCCTAAGCAGATCAATAGGTTGAGATACAACTTCGTAATACTGTGGTTCTTGGCGTCTTTTAGGTGCTCTTATAAATGAGTCACACAGAAGAGTTCCATCTTCCTTCTTAAAGGAACGAATTGTGTCATACAATTGCTGACATATTTCACCCTGTAGGCAAGATTTTTAAATTAATTGGTCATAAAAGGTTAATGCCAACAATTTTTTGAACACAAAATAAATACTAGGGATAATGTATAATAAATAATAAGCTATTTAGCTGCAATGGTACATATATATATATTAATATAAATATTGTTACCATATTGAAATATGGCCTAGTAAAAAAATACTTGAGCTTTTATTACCGGTTCTAATTTTTTCTTCTTCCGTGATGGGGGAGGGCCTGGATTACTTAACTCAACATCATCACTATCATCTCCATCAGCTCCACGACTTGCAACGGATGATGCACGACGCCGCTTGCTCATATTGGGACGCCAAAAAAAATGCTATATGTAGAACTTATTCGTACTTCAAAAGATTTTTAAAATCTTAAACTAAACAAACTTTTCGAAAACGATATAGTTATTTAATACAATAACAACATATTTTTGTTTAATTTTACGTCTACATTTTTTGAACACATAACAATTGCGATATCGATATGCGGCATTCGTAGATTCGGGTTTCGATGCCCGACAGCAATTCATATAAAAACTTGACAAATGACAACTGACATATATATCAGGAAATATTGACATTTTAACAGTGTTCTGTGCACTTGGACCCAAAAAAAGGGAAACTGCAGATTTTATAATATATTTTTTTTACATATTATACGTATTATACGTGTTTTTATCCATTTAATGCATAGTTGCTTTAGTTGCAATTAAATTTTCCATCGCTTTCATTGCACATAAATACTTAAAGGAATATATTTTATTTTCATAATTTTTTATGTGGGTACCCATACAAGAATATAATTAAAACGTTCAATCCTTTAATAATCGTGACTTTGAGACGTGGAACTTGGTTTTATATTTTTAAACTAAACTTTAACTAAATAATTGCATATATTTTTCGATGATAATGACTGAAGTAATGTTTTGTAGTTATTTTAAAAATTTCATTCTTTGTGGTGAAATAGATTTCCACTGCTTATTGTGTCAAGAGTCATTTACTAATATAGAAACCGTAGATAAACATCTTAAATGGGAGAAACATAGAAACTTATTGAAAAAACAGACATATGATGAACGATACAGAAAAGATTTTATGTACAAGGTTGGTAAGATTCAGTAAAAGTTCAACTGTAGATCGGCAGAAGGAATTTCATGTTATATTATTTATTTCTCAAAACAAACTATTATTGCTTATTTTGGGTACCCAAAATTTGAAATGTAAATTGTTTAATTGGTGACCTTAGAATGTTGATTTATTCGGTCGGTTATTTATTTAAACTTTTTACGGCTTAAAGCAGGAAATGACTTATAGGTATGTATACTCGTGTTATTGTTAAAAAAATAAAATTTTATGTTACGTACGGGTACACGTAACTTAACACAAGGGAAGCTGCGGTAAGAGACAGATTATTGACGACGTGAAGCTTAATGTATATTCGATTCTTTACAGATCAGAGATGACTTTTACTGTGAAGCCTGTAACGAGGTAACCACTGAGCCTAAGAAGCATAAGCTGCGCAGTACTCATGTTGCAGCTAGGAATATTCCAATGAAGCCCAAATTTGAAACACTGGAACAACCGATAACGAGGCATTCGGACGGTACTATCTTTATTGGCGATTTCCAAGTGACAGCCTTAGAATGGCATGGTATAAAAAAGAACTTCTGTACTGTATGCTTTAGAGAAATTCAGGATGTCGCCATCCATAATAATTTGAATGTTCACGTAATAAATCTTATTCAAACGAAGACTGTCAAATGCAAAGAATATTATTACAGAATGGTAATATTTCTTCAATATACTTTTTAATTGCATGCCTTAGTATTTTTTCACATAGTAGGTAAACGATAATTTATTTCTTATTATGAGTAATGAATCATGATTTGGTTTTAATTTTCAAATATGATAAGTATTTTATTTTTTTAAATTTACAGCTAAGTCAAGAGAAATTCTTCTGCTTTATATGCCTTAATGTACATAACATTGGCACGATGGAAGATCATATGACTGAAGAATGTGACGTCGCTGTAAAATATAAAAACAATTATTCGAGCAATATAGTGTATCGAAATATGAAAGTTTTAGTTGAAACTGATCCTGAACTTCATAGTGCGCTTCTTACCATCAGCCAAAAATATTATAAAATAGACGATAATACAGGAAATGCAGAATGTCGGATTTGCAACACAATAGTAAAAGCAGATATAGCCATTATGATAAAACATAAAGATAAGCATGAAAATGAAAGAGATTCAGAATGTTGTAATTCTTACAAGGTCACATACTCAGAAGTCGTTGACCACGGAAAAAGAAGGAAAGAATTGGCCAATTATGGCAAAGAGAATTATATCAAACTTAATAGAATAGGAAGCTGGGGATATTGCACTTTGTGCCACGTGACTATTTCCGCTCACATGCGACAAGTATTGTCTCACGTGCAAGGACGACGTCATACGTGTTTCCTAGAATTAAACGGTCTAAGGGATCCGAGAAAGCATGAAAAGACCTTTTGGAAGAAAATAAAGTTCACTGGCTTTTTAAAACATATTTTTAAAATTAACGGCTTCACATATGTTATTAACGATCAAATACAAGTGGACTATTCGTCGTTCATGCTGTTAGCAAACTATGGAATCGATACAGATCAGTACATATGCTTTGGCTGCAATGAAATTATAGGGAAATCCGACGCCCAAAATCATTGTAAAAGTAAGGCACATTTAGATAAAATGTTGGCGTGTCATGTTATGACTGATTATGATGAAAATTTGGAATTCATTCGATTGGTAAGTAATTTTTTTTGATCGGCATAAAAATACGGAAACCATCATGTTTGTTTAGTAAAGTTCTTTTACATGAGAATTTGATGACGTAATTTGATTATTGTTTTATTGAAGATTATTGAATAGCTATGCTATAAAGCTTAATACTTATGATATAAAACTGATGCAGCTGAGAAGCTTGTTTGAATGCTCTAACCTTAGAAACTGCGCACTAGTTCCAAATTAAAAATATTTTTTATGTTATATAGTCCAGTCATCGGGGAATATAATATCATAAATATAAAATGGAGAATTTAAGCAAGCAATAAACGGGAACAGTAATTCTACTTCTTCAGAACTCGATGGGTAACCGTTAGAAGATACAAATAGCTATAAGGAAATATAAATTTGTTTTTGTTTCAGATTCGTCCAAACCTATACCACTGTGCGGTTTGCGATCTCATACTACCTTATTGGGAAACCGTACGTCACCATATTTCTGGGCTATCGCATGGTCTTCGTAAACGTATAAGCCTTTTACCTTGTAATGAAGTAACAAATTTACGCAGATTCCACGGTACACGGATTAATAGGGGGACTGTAAATATACATCTGAAACGTCTAGGTCTTATTTAACATTTTATGTAGAGTTAGCGTTTATAAAAACTTCTTAGATATTTGTTTTACTTATAAAGAAATAAATATATCGATGCGAAAATTATGGGTCATCGTGTGCGGTGTGTCGTCGTACCGGTGCATGTATTGATAATTAAATGCAACACTAACGAGTGGTCTGGCACTTCTTGTTATGCCATGAGTTTGGCAAAATATTAAATTCGTGGTTTCTTGACAGGAGTCAGGATACAAAAGTGCCTCAGTCAGGTTTATAAAAATATGTTTTCACTAAGCCATTCAGCACATTTAAAAAAGCTACTTTTAAGTTAAAACTTTTATTAAGATACTAGTGAATTTGAAATAAAAGTAGAAACTAAAAAGTAGTTTAGAAATCACCAACTCTCTACTGCTCTTATGAAATTTAAATGAAAGTATCTCTCTGTAGTTTTCTGTAAAACACTACCTACTACAATTTGGTTTCTATACTAATTTTGGAGGGAAAATTAAAAGAGATGTTTCTGTATATGGCATGAAGTTCAAAATCTATTTAGTCCACCATCCTCCCAACTCTTTAATTGGGGACCTCACATGAGGTTACACTGTACACAAACACAAAATATCTTAAATTCACCTAATAAAGTAAACACATACAAAAACAATCAATCAATAAAAATATTGATCCATCCTTACACATTTCAGTGTATTTTATAAATTCATATATACCATAAAAATAAAGTAATATTATAATACAATGTTAGCATTGAAGTTTAAGAATGTGGCTTCTGGTAGTATTTTTGGAATTGGAAAATCCATTAAATGAGATCTTGATTTCTACATGTGAAAAATGATATGTTTCAATGACTACTACAAATGCTGCTTTATATATATAGTTCAGGGTAGCAAGTTCTCCTGATTCAAAATCTTTCAATATTAATAAAATTGTCATTTTAGGTAGGTAAGTTTTGTAAAATACATGGGATTTATGGTACAAATTTCAACAAGCAGTTAATTATGAAATCATATACATTGTTTAATAGATAAAAGATTTATATGCCTACTACTTAAAATAATAATGTAAAAATAATCACTAATATCAAAAAGAACACCTTAACATAAATTAAACCATTGTGGAAAATGTGATAGTAGCAAGGTAAAATTGCATCGAGAGGTATTTTGAATTTCTCTAAGATAACCTACAGTTTTCTCTATATAATCTTGCTTAAATTCCTCTGGTAGGTCTTGAATGTCTACATCCATTAAGATTACAATATGAATTAAACAAGAAGGATAGAGGCTGATAAAAGAGTTTTTACTTTTAATTTTGATATTAGATTTAAAATTATAAATTAAGTCTAATATTGCTGAATCAAAGTTGGTAGAAATCAGTACAGAATTTAATATTGAACTGCATATTTGAAAGCAATTCAGAACTTGAGCACTGGTACACAACAATCGTTGATAAGTTATGTCTTGTAATTCTTGATTTAAATTAAGATCTTTACTTTCAATGACTTTAACACATAAATTTAATAAGATGTTTTCTATCTCTGGTTTCAGTTTTACAACAACATCTGAACAAAGAATATTTTGATCCCATAAATTATTTAATATACTAGAACACCTATTATCACTTATGTTCCAATGAATAATGCTGTCTGCAAAATCGTTAAAAATACTTGAATCTAAATTAAGTAAAGCTTGAACTACTTCTGGATTTACATCAATATTATAACATGATTTCATATCAACTTCTTTGCATGTTCTTATTAAAAAGGCACTTAACTTTTGGTCAATTTCACTTTTATTGTTCGAAAATACAGCGCGTCTGTAAACATCTACAAACTCTGCAGTATGTTTTTCATGTATTTTTAGATGGCCTTCAGGATGTAACTTGCATATTTTAGATATATTTTCAAGCACTGATAGTTTTAAATTTGTGTCCACGTTTGTGTTGTGTTTTGAAGTCAAAACTTGAACGAAACTTTTTGACAAAGCTTTTGCAACAGCAGGGTCTAATAAAGGATCCTTGTAGATAAGTGCTGGGCAGGATTCATTGAAAGACTTAATAGCTTTCTCTATTAATTGAGGATTCATTGTAATATTTTTATAATTAAAAAATTATACTTGAAATTATTATCGACTATGCAGTGTGCTGCACAATTCACATTTGATGGAAAAACCACAGATGCGGCAGGAATATGAAAAACATTAAACAATGTTCCACAGTCTAGATAGGCAATGCAGTGTTTAACAAATTGGGCACTTTTGTGCCATCTAGCGCCAAGTAGCACAATTTTTAGTTAGAATTCCCCGTAATAGATGGAGTAATATAGTAATTTAAAAAAACTAGTTGCAACATATTCTAAAACGCATACATTACGCAGTAAGTATACATTTAATTAGATGAAATATAGTATTATAGAAAAATATAAATAATTGATAAAGTAGTAGAGTAGGGGTGCGGTAAAGAATGCAACACTAACTATAAGTAAGACTAAATATTTTAAAAATATGCAGCAATTTAGATATTAATTTATACATATAACAATTATATCACTCTTTAATTATTTTTTGTTAATTAAAAAAAATATGCAGTAGGTAGTCCTTACGATGGTTCTTACACTTTTCTTAAGATTAAATTCAATAGTTAGCTACTAACCAGATAGGTATGAACCCAGAGAGTAGGTAGTAGGCACCTTTGCACCAAAGCATATTATTTAAATTTAGTATCCCTTTACTAACCAATCTACTTCATAGGTTAAGATACTTAAATAACTTTATTAATGGCTTGGATATACATTTAAATTACAGTAGGTGATAATTTTATGTAAATGGTTTAATTAAAATACATTTTGGTTCCAGCTTTCGTCATTGGATGTAAAAGGTAAGTTCTAAAAACTAATTTATAGTTATAGAATTACCTATTAAGGACCCCTTTACGCAATTTCTGCCTTTGTATAGACTATTAAATATTCCCACCGGCAATTTGGTGTTGAAATAATGAGCAATTCACATTTGCTCTAATGTTGCCGTCTTAAAAATTCGAAATCACGAAAACGCAATAAAACATTAAATGTAATTCAAAATAGATGTAAGACGATAAGAAAGCTTCAAATGTTTGAATTAACATACAAATTTTGTATTATTGTAATGTCTTAATTAGTTTGAATTCGCACCGTTAGGCGGGAAATTAATAAAAATAACCTCGATGATAATTCATAGTCTATGGTTCGAACGGACGTTTCGAAAGTGTGTGGGGCCCGCTTAATAAATTACTATCGGGACCTCACAAGAGGTACGCGAGAGGTCTAAATACGTGGGTTTCACCACGGCTGGCCCCGCCCTGACAGAGAGAGAAGATGCCACATAATTCGGAGCAATTTATGTGGAGATAAAATTGTTTGCTTAGTGATTTTTATTACGATACTAACTTTACGTAGATGTATGCGTTTTTAAGTCTCGATTGTTGTTCTTTTTTGATGAAATATTTTCCAACTCTTCATTTACTATCTAAATTTTATTCTATTACTCCTATTAGTCTTTATTATCTAAATATTATTCTGTACCACCAACGTTTTTTGCTTCTTCAGAAAGTACATTTTGTGGCTGGTTGGACAAACTTGTTATCTATATTTTTATATCGAATATACTTCATTGGATATATTCTGACAACGTATAATAAATGACAATTTTAATCTTTCGGTCTTCATAATTCTTCGCTAAACAGGTTTTGATCACACACGTCTGCTAATAAGATATTGACAAAAAGGTTTAATTTACTTCAACCACGATTACCACATCATATTAAACACGTTCATTATAATAATCCTTACAGGTCGTTTATTTCTGATCGTACATACTTGGAAAATTAGTATCAATAGCTAGAACTGTTACTATAATTATTATTAAACCTACCTTATACTATATATTTTTTGTGTACCTTTGCCTGATTTTAATAATGTAATCTAAAGGAAACTTACTCAAGATCGCTGGAAGTACAATGTAGAACGAATAAGACTAAGATGGATTTTGGATGGAGTCATCTGATTGATGGTTCATGGCCATCAAACCCTTGAATTTAATATACCTAAGCCCGTATAGGTAGCGCATTTAGTCTTACTCTATCGCAAAATCCTAAAAGACAGCGTTCTACGATCAGCGTTCGATGAGGCAATATCCTGATGATGCTCCGGTGTCGGAGCGAAACGTGCGTCGAGTGGTTGTGGGTTTTTCGCGGAGTATTGCTTGTATATTGGTCTTTTTATTGAGATTCTGTGCTATGGACTTCCGCAAGGTAACGTCTGATTCTATTAAGTATACTTACTCTATCGGTCACTTACTTTGTATATTATGTTTTTTAATATATGTATTATATATTTAAGACATGTCTTATGGCTTAGTGTTTGGGCTGTACGCTCGATAGTATGACCTGAGTTTTGTCAATATTTGGAATTTATTTCTAGAAATGTTTATTACAAACACACATAGAACGAAACATTAATTGGTACATTGTACATCGAGGTTTCAAGAACTGTTAGGGCATTACATAGCTGAATCAGCTAACTTCCCTTAAAGTATACCATTAGGTAATTAACTATTATCTCGATTGCTTCCACAACTTTTGTTTCAAATTAACAAGTAGCTTACTAAAATCGAAAGTGCACTATTAATTTTAGATAGTCTAATGCAGAAATTGAACAAATCAATAGCGATGTCCGAGGATGATGGATTGTACGCCATTACCTGCCCCATTCGCGCCATCCCGCCCGTGTGAACTACGCTTAATAGATAGGGCTGTCAACTTCTACATAAAACTATTTTCACAGAGGAAGTAAGCTAATCACGCAAGTCTTAAAAAAAATTGGGAAACTTGTAGTGAGAATGAGATTTTTTACTATCCTGGAAAATGTCCAAAGATCCATGCTCATTTTTAAGGTAAAGGAAAAGCCAGACGATTAAAACTGCGCCGGTGGGATAGAGTTGCCACCAACTCCTAATTAAGTGTACTGATACTCGAGCAAGTGGCTTAAAGGAAAATGCACCGGAAACGACACGATATAATAATACTTACATGGGATGTTGTAATAAAACTTAGTAATGTATTACTAAGTTTTTCTTCATGCGTAGGTATCTATTAATTAAGTTTAGGTAAACAGGGATAACAATTTAGAACTATACACAAATATAAAATATGATAACACAAACAAGTTGGTAGCCCTAAACACAGCATAGTGAACATATGATTTGCGTTACGGGACTGACATTAGACAAAATTATGATAAATATAAACCGAAAGATGTATTGGGAAAACACTATACCTGCGTTTCTCATTCATATAGATAGATATAATTCCGGAATTTTGGTAGGAATCTAAATAGTACTTTTTCTTAGCGTTCTCAAAGGGAGAGCTAATCAAATAATAAGCACTAACTAAAACAAATATTATTGTTATTAGACACGATAACTGCGTACTTATTTTTCCATTTAAGCGATATCCTATATTCGTCCGAGCTTCTCAAAATTATAGAATTACATTTATTTATATTTATTAATCAAGATTAGTAGATGCCAAAATTAGCCGCGTAAAATTAATTCAAAATTTAACATTCAATTGAATTAAGTTTATAGTGCCTGAATCTTGAACAAGCTGAGTAATATCTTCGCAGTTATTTGTATTTCTTCTTCATATACTTAGTTCATATGATTATCAGCTGTAGACTGAATACGAAATTCCTCCCACAAACGAGCGCTTCAAAAGGCACTTTCTGTCGCGCCCTATCACGACTATGTCGAACCAGCTACCAATAGAGGTATTTCCGAAACAACACATTTTGGGGAACTTCAATACAGCGTATTGTCATATGAATGATCAGCGACTTGCAAGCCCTCCGGCATCGTGAGTGTCCATGGGCGACGGTATCTTATGATCAGGTGACCCTCCTGCCCGTTTCCTCCCTATTTTATAAAAAAGCAGCCGCCTTCATCAAAAATCAGTCCTATTACACAGTTTTGAATAAGTACTGGCGTGTGTCTTTTCATCACATCAAATTAATACACACAGACAAACATAAACCAATTAGATTAAAAGAGTGCACTTACACTTTTTATGAATAACACATTATTTATTGGGATTATAAAATAATATGATTAGCGAATAACCTATAAATACCGATTGAAATAAACAGCAATCGATGTTCGATCGAATGATTAATTACCCACGCACCGATGTATCTAGAAGTATGAATTAATGCAATTTTTATACTGTCACGTCGATTATTCCGTGAGATTTATTGAAGAGGTAATCATGTAAAAAACGTTATGTGGTGATTCGGCCATTCCAGTTATGTCTCGTTACAGACCACCGAGCGTGTGAGGGAGACAGCACTACAATATGGGTGGCCATAATAAAGGCCAAACAATGATCTATTATTTCAGTACTTGCGCAAGATTGGTCTCTAATTTTCTTTAGGTTCCATTTTAAATGTATAGTATGGAAGCTTCACTTTACTTTGTTTAGGAAATTACAATGAAATACGTTTTATATCTAGATTATTTGTATAAATTAAAATGGTCGGTCATAAGGACACGGGTTTTTTCAGCCCTAAACTATATTCGTTCGGTGGTGTTTGCGTGATGTTGAGGCTTGACGCGCTGTCAATTTAATATAACTCTTTACTTGGGGCTCATTAACGTCTGCTTGATATCGTATGTTGTTTAACAGATCTCTTCCCTACGAAAATGTACTACAGAAATACAAATTTGTTTGTGTCCTACTAGAACAAGATTTTATTTTAAAATAGTTAGAAGTATTTATGATTTTTAATAACTTTACTAGTGTCCTAATTTATATACTAAAGCCTTGTTTTGTAACTTCTGGGTCGCGACCCCCTGGGGGGCCCCGAAAATACATGCGAACTTAAGGGCTCCCCCCCAGAGGTAAAAAAAGTGTTTTTTTAAAAAAAACAAAATTAAAGAAATTAATATGTTAATGTAATACTGTAACAAGACCTACATACATGATAAAAAACGAAGGTCAAGGGGGTCGCGAAATATTTTCTTATGCGTAATTTTTTATACCTGGGGGTCTCCCTGTAAAATGTTGAAACACACAGTATTAAAGCCTTTATGACATCTCAACGTAATACTCAACTTTAAACGGATATAAATCAGTTAAGTTATAATTATACGGACTATTATGCTAGCCATGTATGTCTCGTAATGAGTCTTGTAAAATGTATCTATGTATCTACGTTTAAAGAAATGGTTGAACACGCGATGTATTCAGAAAAATTACAATCTTTGCGGGAACATGTCAAGTGAAATAATTTGCGTAAAAAGAATATGAGTTTGATAATATTCCTTTACTTAAAATATTTTACCTTTAAATAAGTAAATAATATATTTATATTCGTAATTTATATAATCGAACTATTAAGTTTTTATAAAGATGTAATTTATATGATTTCATAACTTTTTTAAATATAGATATTAATATTTTCTTAGGTGGAATTCTAAAACTAAGTCCTAAAACTTTTATTCATGGAATTGTATTCAATATATTTATCCATCCAACTACAATACATATGGTTTTAAGTTCTATATTGTCAGATAATAAGTCAGACTTCCTTAAAAAATTGCTACGCCAAATATTTATTTTGAATACATACAAAATAACCCACTAACAAGAATTAAAATCAATCATACTTATAACCAGAATGACCTAATTTCATCCAGGGCGGTCTAATTTACCCAACGCAATAAAACCTCTTTTTGACATATCCGTGGCAAAATCCTAACCGATACCACCCTTTACTCCGTTAAGGTGTTAAGAAAAGTTTTTTGGGGAAAGTAAAACCGTGCTTTACTCCATTGACATTGGGTTGAAATTCACATGTTGTTATAAAGAAGTTTATTAGACTACAAAAGCGCCGCCGTGCTCGTCGGCTCCTTTGAAGCGGCCGCCAGTAATTACATAAGAGTGAATGCCGTGCTTATCGTACGAATGGACTGAACAGGATTTCAAGAAATTAACATCAAAGTGATGAGATTGAAAAGTGTACTTAGCGTGGGATTTGTATGAAGTCTAGCAATTGGAAAATAGATTATAGTTTAGATTTTCAGGGATTTTTAGGTTTTGTAATCATTCTAACTGGACACCAAATGATAGACCAATTTTTTGCTCTCCGATTTAATTTTTATACGCTTTTAACCCATGTCTTTCCGAGGATGGAGACGTTATTTTAATATAGGAATAACTAATACTGCGCGGTTTAATTATTATACTAGTCATGCAAATGTTATCATTTGACCTAAAGTGCGGAATTACGATTTCTAAAATGTCTGTGTCTATTGTGTTGGTACTATTCTGATTAGAGTTAATCTTTACTTCACCCTTGCTTATCGTACATACAAGTCCTGGTAAGATAAAATTGTACCTAATACAATACCTTTGTAGGTGCGTTTTTATTTTTACTGAGGTACCAAAATTATAGTGCTTTGTAGTACAAGCGTTATCTGCTGTATGTTGCCTTTTTGTACTGATTAATTATTCATAAATCATTAACAGGATCCATGTGTTGGAAGGACCGGAACCTGGATGCCTCTAAATCGATAGCGTACAGGAGAACCTGTCCATCATTCAAAATAAAATCGACTACCGTTTGCTTACCAGGACTCCTCCTCGCAAGCGGTCGACGATTTTACTTTCAAAGCTTAAAGAAGCTTCTGTGGCTGTGTGTGAAGGGAATTATATATGATTAATAAATTAATTTAAAAATAGTCTAGTTAGACTATCAAAACGACATCAGTCATTATCCGATGAAAATAATATTTAGGAATATTGAATGCTCTGCGACTTAATTGAGAACATTTTGCTTCTCGGAAATGTTAAAAATAACAGTTTTAATAGTAAGAGCATTACGCGAATCAAATTGCTAAGATCGATTTGATTTGTGTGCGTAAATTAGCCTCCCAAGCAGATACTTAGAAAGCGGATTAGAATCGAAAACTATGTCAGTTTGAAAATTGCGTTTCCGATTGTAATTAAAAGCACTGTCATTAACTTGTGACGAATTAAAGAGGCGCGGGGCGGGCGCCGTTGGGCGGGGCTTTTACTTCAAAGGAGCCGCCGCGGCGGGACAAAGGGAGATCTTATTGACGTGTGAGAGCGATGGATATATACGATAGTTAGGGTTGGAGCGAGACGGAGTTAATGCGTTCGTGTAGTGAGTTAGTGAGACGTCGAAAGGGTTGATTCAAGACGAAGTTGTGTGCGTGCTTATCGATGTTTTTGCTTTGATTTCAGTACTATACTTAGTACTTGCCTATAGTATGTTACGGATTAGTGAATGTTCATTTGTTCGTCTTGTACGTTGAGGTTTATCGGATTCGAGGGTTACATAAAACCATTATAGTGGAAGGAATATGGGAATTAAGTATAATTTCTTATGATATATGTTATCTTTATTTCTTCTTAGATAAGTAATTGAAAAATATTAGCATTATCGTTTGTATGTATACATCCTTCTTAATTGAAATATATTTTGCAATCATAATTCATGTATGTGCTGAGTACAATTTTGTTTGCTTTCTGCAATACCAATATTTATTATATGTCATTAATAATAATACAATATAACACTAACGAATAAAAAAAACTATCGACACTGCTAAGAAAAAATGCGCACGCGCAGCTCTAGCAATAAATCTGAGCCGCTAAAGAAGCTTACGTCATTGACGTATTGTTTATAAATCAAAGACCGCCTCGCGAGCTTAAATATACGACCGAGTTTTTAATACACCTAGTAAGATAATTTACTACATTTGTCGCAAATTGAGAAATATTATTTACTCACGGGTTGGGTAAAAAATATTTTCAAACAAAATAAAATTGAGGTTTTACAATAGATAAAATAAAAAAATATATTGCAAACCTGTTTTATTGAAAAAAAAAACAAATCTTAACAATTATTAGGCAAATGTAATTTTAAGCGCATAGGGGCATAACTATTTACTTTCAGAAAATCTTTACCTATATTTATGATATTTTAAGGTTTGGGAATTAGGTAGAGAGCAAATATTAAAACCTTCTTTGAAGTTCTTAAATAAACAAGAGTACACCGTTCCTTGTACATTTTTGTTATTTTATATGATCACAAAGTCATAGGAAAGACGTCCCTAATTCGATAATTAAAGGGCTCTGCCATTAAATCGAATTATCTATGACACGTTCACTCAGAGAAGAAAGGCTAACTACTCATTAGTCGTAATACGACCAGCGTGAGTAGACCTCCATAAGCCACATCGCATTAAGCAATTTCATAACAGTCGATCAGGAGAAAAGATCTGTTGTGCCTGGCCGCAAGTTAATAGAAAGACTGCTGAGTCATTCAGGTAGACACTCCGATATTATAAAGTGGTCTCTCAAATTAATCTTCCCACGATCGCGAATTTGATAAGCCCGTACCGATTTTTTGACAAGCTTTTAGCCTCTTTTGCAAGAGAAATGATTTGCAATTAAAATGTTATACATTAATTAATTGCGCATAATGAAATTGTCCTTTTTGCTTAGGCGTGACTGTCATTGGAGCCACACCTGTTATTATTACATTAAACAAACAACCCGAGGTTCATTTATTAACACGTTACATTTTATAACGAAAAATTAATTGAATTTTATCATTAATTTACGATGAACTGATGCACGAAAATTGATAAAGGCAAAAATTCATCCCTCAAACTTAAATTTAGTTTTGGAGTTAGTTCGTTTTTTAAATTGTATATGGCCATCATTACACCTCTACTTCTTCTTCGAACACTTCAATTCTGAAAATGCTCGTACTTTTTAAAAAAAGATGTAATAAATGATTAATATTTGAGTAATAAAACTTCTAACTATATAAATCATTTTAGATCCAACCAAACCCACTTAGGTTTCTTCAAATGACTAATATGAATCCTAAATTGGTCAACAGATGGGGTACCACGCCCTCAGACACTGGCAATTAGCCATCATTTATCTTCACACCTCTGTCAAAACTTTGTCGTTTCGAAAACATTAAAAAAAACCCCAAACCTCTAGATTAATACGAATGGCCAAATGGCCTCTTAAGGTGTGAATTAGACGATTTTTCTCCTTGATAAAGGTTGACGGACCTTTGTTAATTATGCACGGTTATCCGTTAAATTTATTTAATTACATGATTCGGGACTAAAGAGGCTAGAGTTGATTGATGAGTGGGTCATTTGTTATGCAGAATTCGTGTGTTGGTGCTATAGACCTTGTTATTGCATCGTTCGCGGAATTTGCCGGTTTCTGTAAGGCCAAATTGTATAATACGATTCTACAGTCGATTAAGAATAATGCCAATACAACAATAACTTTCGAAAAAAAAAAACTTAACTACACACATTGCAATAGTTATTTCAACTAAAATTAAATAGAAATCGTTTAATACTACGAAAATCTAAATTAAAAATATTGCGAACAATATTTCGTAAATACTACATCTTTAATAAAGTGTTAATGTTTATCACATAGATATTCACAACTTCGTATTTTACATTGAGCACTTTTTGAAAAGCGCTTGCTAAATAGCCAGTCAATAAGTTAATTATCGCGATGCCATCGATACGATGTCATTGTCCTCCCTCGTAAGCGACACTCTAACCGCTATTAAGCCGCCTTGTCAATTTATATTGTCTCGTAAGTAATTCCACATTCCGATTGTAAGGCGTTATAATGACAGGAGGATGACGTATGGATTTGTCGCTTATGGCGTTTGGAGGCGCGAGCCCGCGGCCACATCAAAGAGGTGGCCTCCTTTGATGGTGCCGCGGTGCCGGGCTTAGAGATGTGCTTTGGGCGGTGGTTATCGATCATTGAGATTTGCAGGCAAAAGATAAATAATTGAAAACCGAATTTAGACCTGCCTGTTTATGTTGGGCCATGAATAAAATAAAATTAAACAGTTGGACATATGGCCGCTTAATGTGGCATTTGGCGATCAATCGTATAATAGTTACAATATTTAACTTTTTCATTGCTTCATACTTACGTTTCGTATAAGAAATTAATGAAGGAAATGGAGTCAGAAAGCATTGATTTTATAAATAGTATAGCTCCGAATGAGTAGACTCATTCAGTAATATGAATATTAGTAGAGCTTTTATCCCAAATAGGTATTTTTGACGGTTCTAGCGTCCAAAATATAAGTTCCAATTATTATAATATAAATAAAACATTTACAATTAAAGTCATATAATGGAATGGAAATTTGTACATCGATAACTAGTACAAAATTATTTGCATTCATCACTCGATAACCACAATGCAAAACTATCGACATCGATAAACTTAATAATCTCTTCGAACAACAATGGCGGGCAATAAAACGAATGGAGCACGTATTTTGACGTGAGCGGCGCTTCTGGTCTTGCATCTCGCTCGTGCTCTACCTCTCGCTCGCACTAACTGAAGTGTCTCGTCCGCTATAGTATTGGATTTTCGAAAACGGAGTACATATATTTAGTATTATATGACTATGTTTGTACCATAAAGGTAGGATATAAGTATAGTGAACTAAGGTTCAACTTCACACCTCCGTAGCTCAGAGGATTTCGCAAATGACGTATGAGGTCCTGGCTTTCAAGATCCTTAACCTTCAAAAATACTAAACAGACCTATTAGACTACCGAATGACGAAGCTTAGGAAATGAAACAGAATATTCTTTTACCGTGATGCAGTGCTGAAATTATGAAAAGACAAATTTCTGTTAATCTCTTTCGTGTTAGTAATAAAGTATATTTCAGAAAATTATTGTCAGAGTGGAATTCGCGAACGGTGCTTCGCCAAAAATTACCGATACCGAGAATGGTGTCGATAGTTAACAAATTTATCAAATAATCTGCACCAGAGCAGGATATATTTGTGACAGGCTTGGTAAGATTGAGTGAAGCCTGCAAGGAGTTTTTATATGTATGTTTAGGTTACGGTGGTTTTTTACTGATATTAAATAAATAAATTATTTAGTCTCACTGTTTCTTAAGCGGATCAGCCTTCTATTCCAACACGGCCTTGTTATTTTGCCTGGAATAGATATCGATAAATATCTCAATATTATATGAGAATCGAATTAAAACTATTATGAAATTATGTCGGTGAAATGGCTGTGATGTTGTGTGGCTGAGGATCACAAATCCCTACATCCAATCAAATGGACCGCCCCTTTGTTGAACTGTCTCGTTTCGGTCAGGGCTTGCCAACATGTTCTTCTATTTCATTTTTGATATTTTGTGAATAAGAAGAGAAAATTGTGATATTTATGAATGTTACAGGTTAGTGATGGACTGATTACAAATATAATATTGTCTTAAGGGATTTAGTTATGTATTTTTGCAAAATTTAAATATATTTATGTATTTTATATTATTTTAAATTTAAAAAATACATAACATGAATCCGTTAATAAAGTGTTTTTCTTTAAAACAGATTACAAATAATTATATAACACTTTTTCAAACGGCCCTCCCTACCTAGTAGTTTTAACTATTTTTAGTATTTTATATTTCAGTTTGCTCTTTCGTAAAGCGCGTACCTTCCAAAAACATCTGAACTTTCCAAAAAATAACTCCACGCAACAATTATGTTTAAAAATTAAATAACTAAACTGTTCATGAAATAAGAATATTATAAAAAAATATCGATACAATGGATACCAATGCATCACCTTAAATTGCGTGGATTGCTTTATCAAAGCTAAAAAGGTTGTTGAACCCTGTAATGTCACTTATTCTTTGACATCTATTTAATACATGTCGTATTAAGATATCAGCACTTGGGCACAATTCAGTCTATAATGCCGACTAATGCTGCTGCGACAATTAACGCACGCCTTATAATTAATTACAAGAAATATCTATAAAACCAAATAAAATACAGTTTTATTTAAGCATTCATTTGTTTAACGAGGCTTTAACTATTTTATTTCCAGAAAGTAAGACGGACTCCCTCATGAATGGTACGGCCATTCCAGCAAAAATGAGCGATAAAACCATGTTTGTAATATAGGTACCCTGTAAATGTTTATTTTATTTTGATTGTTAATGTAGCTCCAGAATTATAGAAAATTTCCAGTAAATTTCAACTTCCTATCACAGTGTCAGACGAACAGCGAAGTCTCAGTTATAAGGTCTTGACCTTTAGGTACGGAACCCTAAAAATGAGTGAGCGGATGTATAATAAGATTGACGTTTATACAGTTAAAGGATGTTAATGATAGTTACAGAGATTAAAGCATAACGCTGCGCCGCGCCTCGTAAAATACAATGTGGGCTAGATCTGCATTACGTCACCTTTAACACTTTATAGGCCAAGGGCCGACTGGTTTATTCAGTTTCTTAGGAGAAATTACAGTTGCATAAGGCTTAATCCTATATTAATGTTTTTTCCTGAACCCTTTATAGAATGAGAGTATCAAATATCAAACCGTAGTTACTGAAAAAAATCCTGTCCATCGCTAAGATAGATTCGCTGAGTCAATTTGAACAGATAAATAGATCGAGCTGTGTTGGTGTCCTATAGGAAAGTCTCTTTCACTATCTGTCTGTCACCTCTTACACTATAAACCACCAAACAAGTGCCTCACTTCAAAGGTGAATAAAATTACGATTATGATATTTCGTTTGATATTAATTGTAAACGTAAACAGTATAAATTCACCGGCGGCTTTTGATATTTCATAGAGATTTATGTTCGCGGCGGAGTAATAAAGTTAACGTTGGAAAGGTCTATTTTCAAAAAAGATAATCGTATAGTGATTTGATTATCCAGCAATACTGTCATTGATGATGAAATAATCATTACAGATTACTTGACAAAAAACTTAGGTATTATATTGAACGTAAAAATTGCTCGCAGATTATTGAACTATACAATTTTCATAGTTCAGTTATTTGGTTTAAACAATTTAAATTAATGTGTAAAATAATTATTATCCTTGCCCTTCGCCAACCACAAAGAAATAAACACAAATAATCTCCTAAAGGAATATCCCATAGATTAACGGAACTTCATAAATTCCTAAACCACATCAACCATGACACAAAAGGATATTTTGTTTTTGAAGCAGTTATTCTAGAAAAGCTCTAGAAGATCAATTTTTTAAAGATAGGTAAGCGAGCTTGCGGTGGGCCTAAATAGCAACAGCTGCCCTAAACATCCAATAAATTATATTTATTTCATATTTATGTTATTGATATTCATTATATTTCATAGAATGTGAATTGACGCGACACATAAATTTGAAATAGTCTTATTAGAAATATTGCAGATTGGTTTTAAAATTATCACTAAACGGTCACTATTTTTAGGAATTAGATGCGGCTTCACCCGCTCTGATGAAGGAACCTGTGCATACCATTATCTTATCAGATATATAGACATTATATGTAATATATTACAATCTTATCTAATATTAAAGAAGCGATAAAAGTGGCAGGTTTTTTGTAGGACTATTAAAGATAAACATTTTCATTATACATCGGTATGTGTAACTCTATGAATGGAGGAGGTCTTTGCCAAACTGGGGCAAACAGACGAAATTGTCGGTGTCGAAGACTCGCCAGAGTCTTAGATTAAAATAAGTTTAAGACGAAATGTAAAAATATGTCTGAATAAAGGCTATTATTATTATGTGTAACTCTAGCAGTTCTGGCAGTACACGCTAGAATAGTCAGCAGTTTTATCCTACTTGATATTTTGAATATTCAAACATAAGCTAATAGATTGACTGTGCGTTATTCTGATATAGGTATAAGTTATATAATAGTAAAGTTTCAGTAAAATCCATTGACAAGTAAAATAGTAAAAGTGTCATCACTTACAAACTTCCTCAATATTTGTAGGATGGATCTATTAATAAAAACATGACGTCACACTGACCACCTATTTACAAACAAACCACTTTTATATTTCCAATATTTATATATATCTTTTACGACGCTATCTTTTACGAAAACTTGATGTCATGTAAATCGCTTTTATTCTGCTCATTGCTTCTAGGTTGGACCATTTTCATATTATTTTTCTGGTCAAGTTAGTTTACTAACTCTGATAATAATAAAAAATGAAGTGAACTATAAATACTTTCATCATTTAATTAGGAAAAACAAAAGCCATTTACAATCTCAAATTCAAACGCCATATTAAAAAATCACATAAAATATAAACAATTATACAATCGAATGCCGGTTTAGTAGTGAATTGGTCCTAATTATGTCGAAATAGGCGTTAATAGGACACCTAATGGCCACTTTTATTGCCCAAAAGGCACCGACAAAAGCCTTCCGTTGTTTTTATTGGCCCCTTTTTTGATACTAAGTTATTGGGCAAACATCTTGGATCATCGATTCGACAATTTGAGCCTCGGTGTTTGAGATATGCCTCAATATTTGCCCGTGGTAAACGCCCACACGGGGGACGTTGAAATGCGTAAGGGCTGTGGTCTTCGAAAGCTCTAAGCTAACTCATAAATTAGCACCTAGAGGTCTTTCCTCATTTTGTCGTGTTTTTTAATATATATCTGTATTGCAAGTTGAAAAGTCTCAATTTTGTTAGATCTCTGGAATGATCTATTTTCCATATCATAAGTCACGAATCATAAGTAATGAAAGCGATGCCTAACTGACATTACGAGTGGGCACAGACAGCTCCTTTCACTAATTTTATTAGCGTCATTCCTCTATTGAGATGTTTGACATTCGCGTGAAAAAGTTCAATCTTAAATTATATAAAGGAATTTTAAATGTATTTAATAATATTGTATTTAACACATTACAAATAGATAGTGTCAACGTTTAGCAACCAAATAAAAAAAATATGGAAGGCCTCCCCCTCCAGACAAGTTGTACAAATATTTTCTGTATCGCTAAATGGACAATGTGCCAATTGTTTATATAATCTCAGCTCAGCTCCTACATGTACAAGTGTACATTTCGTTCATAGAGAGAAGTGTATCTCGGCCACTAACAAATCGCCAATTCAAATTTATAATTTTGTTCTCGACTGTACAAATCATTTCGAAAGGCAAGTTTCACAGTGCCCGATCGCTAATCGCCAATAAACGCCCATTACAACATAATTGTACTTTAATACAAGTCACAAACATGACAGGACCACTTCATTACAACCTATTGTCGTGTATGCATCTCCTTTGTCGCGGAACACTATTTGGCCCGGCGCGTTTTGAGGCTTCCTAAATTTGCTACGGTAACGTTAGGCTGATTGCACACTTGGTTAATAGTTTAAACGCCCAAGATTTGTTACCTTGCAAAATAACAAGTTATACAATTTTCCTAAACAAATTTTTGTTATGTTTTGATATGTTGAATATTATTATTAGAGATTTTATTAATTCTTGCACGACTTTATCTTTCTTTTGGATATATCTCGAAAGGAGTTAAGTAATAAATTCGCACTTATATCTGTTAAAGTAGCTTTATTTAAATCTCCTATATTAGTTTACTTTATACCATTAGTGAATAATAAATAGTAGCCTTATCGGCTTTTACATCTGTATTCGATTTGTACGTGTACATACGCCCTAACAACTGCATAATAGGGTAGCAAAATGTGCAAAACGATACGTCAAAAGCAGATTTCTCGTTAATTCGTCATAGTACGGAGGCTGTGCAGCCTATTCATAGGCGATTGTGAGAATAACATTAAAAACTCGTTAATGTACTTATTTAAATGTAGATGTATTAAAAAAATACTGAAATAACAAGAATAAGTAATTGACAGATAGATAATATGACGATTATTTTGATATGTACTCCTTTCACTTTTCCTCCATGATGCTCCTCTAATAATTAGAAAGATTACGTTATTAATTTATCGTTTTTTCTATGTTAGAATGAAGAATGAAGCATGGTCACGGTCATTTTGTTATCATTGTTATCATTTTGTATCATTAGAGACAAAATTTTTGAAGAATTATTTAATCATGTCTATATAGTGTATAAATGCATCCCTTTCCTTATGTCTGGGACAACTAAATTTCACCCATATTAATAAATCGCAGATGCCATAGCCAAAGGCGATTCCAGATGCTAAAGTAATTATTATTTTTTGTTTGATTGTGGGAGAACTAGCCCATGTGCTTTGTTTATAAATTAGTTGAAGTTGCCAATTAACAGTTTCGTACTAAAAGGTTGTCTCTTTGTCGGTCCGTCTGTCTTCTCAGGCTGACCTCATGAAGTCAGACCAGGTTGGACCAGGTCAGGACCATCTCATAAAGTGAAATTTTCATTGATGTATGCTTTTTGTCGTTATAAAAACAAATACATAATATTTATTATTTATTAAAAAAGTCATCCATACATACGTTAACTCATCAAATCAAATCTTAAAACTACCATACAAATTATATTCTACAGTGTAACATACTTTTAAAACACAACATGTATAAAGGTCGTGGTACACAAAACAAAAACTGAAACTAAACAATAAATGGACAACAAGTAAATTTTAGAAAGGCTCCAAAAATGCTAATGCTGGAGATCTAAAATAAGGACGTTTCTGGTGCGAGCTCTGAAAAATGTCAAAAACATTATAGTATTTGTTGCAGTTTTTAAAAGTCTGATAACAGGAGAATTAGACCGGAGACCGTCTTCGTAAAGGGGAGAAAAAAGCACAAAGTTCTCGAAAAATTTAAGGGCAGTCCGAGACAAAAGCAGTGTTTTTCTAAATTAAACCATGAAGAGTAACAGGGCAACGCAGCTGCGGCGTTAATAGCCATTCAGCAATTGGTAAACCTACACTTCTATAGAAGGAACCCTATTTTGAACAGCTGGTACATAGCATGATTGCCAGCATAAATGCCAAGTGCGGGCCATTCCACTATTTCCGCGTTCCACAGCTTCTTTTGTGGAATTGCCCACAAAGAGGTAAGTTTAAAGAAATCTCTTCTCCTTTAAAATATTAACATATGCTTTAAATGTGAACCTCAGCAATAAAATATTTTAAAGGTGACATAAATTCAAGTCGCCATCGTCCAATTTGTGCAAGGTGTGGAATTTCGTATTCTGCCCTCATCAGTGATAAAAACTTTCATTTATTTAATTTTGAAGTATACGAATTAGTTATATTAAATGGTTTAAGACGTAGTTGCGATTCTTTTATTTGTTAAATTAAATTAAGTTCTTTTAAACGATATTTTGAAGGGCAAAGCCAAAAGCAACGGTTATATCTGAGAGACCTTAGAAGGCGAGTCTTGGGTCCTCTTCAAAGCGCCAAATTTATTAATGACGGCCACATTGGGGACTACTTGCCCACATCAGCGTTGAAAAATTCTAGAAATATGAGACTAACGGTCATACTTGAATAAATTATAGTATTTGACATAAATTATGCATTATTTTTTACATACCCTCAACAAAGAAGGTTTAAATGTTTACTTACAGTTCACAATAGTCACATATTAATAGAATGTATGGTAATAAGTATCTATATAAGCTATCATTAAAATAAAGAAATAATTATTGCTTGCAAGACACTTTGAATGTGGGGTTCCACGTTTAAAACAAACGAAATATAATAGCATATTGATTGTACGTAATTTTGAATTTCGAATCAACAACTGTTTCCTTGCCACTGTACTTTGGCCTGCGAACTCTTACGCGCTTTAAAACTTACCATCGTTCGATACGCTTCAGTTATAAGCGTCGTGTAATTATGACATAAGAAACAATTATAGCTTTTCTGCTTAAAGGAATAAAGGATAATTATCGGTGTATCATTTTTGGTTTGTATGCCCTTTCTTAGATTATCTTACAGCGCTGAAGGGCGTAGTTAAGTTGGTTACATTTTACAAAGCACGTTACACCCTACATCACGTATGCCGACCTCAAAATTATAGTATTATTTCGAACAACAAAGCTCAGAATGTTTTGTAATATCGATTCTAATTACTTTTAGAAATTAACAGCTTTTACTCATCTTTTGCCCTCAATGTGTGTTTTTTTTTCAACGACTTTAATTTCTGTGGTTTCTTTGCTTATGCAGCGTACGTGTAATTTCGTTACCGTATAATTAAAGATGTTATGTAATAATGTTTGTACTTTGTATTTAATTGTGGCTTAGCAGTGATGTTAATTTTCAAGTCTCCTTTACAAATGGAACAATAGGATCAGATGTTTGGGAAGCTTTCAAAACATTTATCCATTACGATTTGTCTAGCTAAAGTAATTATCATGTGAAAAAAATAAAAATGATTGCGTTAGATAATGAAGGCAAGATTCTCAAAAGAAAAACATTAAATGATAGTTGCGAATAGCCATTAATCTATTCCTAACTTCGTGATAATAATTTGGTTTATAAGTGAAAAAAAGTTAGCAAAAGTTAAAAAGTCAACAAAAGCTTTCTTAAAATCCATTTTTATCGAAGTTATTTTATGTACTTTATTGAACCCGCGATCTTACTTGGAGGTCCGCTACCACTCGTCCGTTAAGGTAACTTTCATATTTTAAGTGATTCCAGTATTTACCAAATTTATTCACTCTCATTAAAACAATTATTTATTGTTTACGGTTCATTATGTGTAAAGACACAGGCGTAGTTAACGTATCAAATTAACATTTAAACTAACCAAAGTTTATGCGTGTTAGTTTAAAACGCCAGTTTATCTAGATCCCTGGGTTGAAGTAGTATATATGTAACGAGAGGTCAATAGCATCGGACGCGGCGGTAAAGCAACCAATTAACAAATAACAAACTTATCCGTAACCAATTCTCGTACAGTTTTAACAATTTTAATTTTCGAACGCTCATGCAAATTGACTTAGGTTTTAAAGTGCGGTACACACGGGTGTTTTTACCATTTAATAGCACCTTTAGCTTTAGGAACGAAATTTTTACCTTTCTTGTTTATTATAATTATAGAAAATCAAAAATACTTTATTTTTTTGAAGAGGTAAATAAATAAAAGTACTTTTATATTCTGAATATAAAACTATACAAACGATTTCGATAGTGAAAGTAGACTTGGATTATCGAGACTTTAGGTACTTTTTATGGTTCCGTGTCCAAACAATCAAAAATGGAACTCTTATGGATTCGCCAAGTCTGTCTGTCTATCCGTCTATTTATCATAGTTCCTTCAACCGAATTAAGATTTTCACACTTAAATTTAAAAAAAAGCTCGTAACCCGAAATTTCATTCATATTAAGGTGCACACAAGAACTCCATACTTTTACGTTACAACGAACTACAAAAACTCTTATATTATAGGATTTATTGCTACTGAACTATACATGGGTGGATCCGACACGCACGACACGTGGCCGCTTTTTGATAGAGTTCATAACAAATATTTTGCTGTTTTTACTTTACTGTCCACTCTGCCCCTTCCCGCCCCCCTACTGATACTCTGTCGTCTTTGAGTAATGATATTTTCTGTAAATCAATAAAATTCTGGTACTCATAACTGATTATTCTTATATATACATATATAAATTATACACTGTATGTGGGGGGATTAAAGTTATTTATGGTTATGTTATTCCACCTACTTACGACATACGTATGATACAAATTGGTAATTCAGTCAAATAGTAATAAAACTATGAGGTACCCACTATCTGTCATTGTAGACTCGCCCTATACACCTATGTGCTTTCGGCACGCGACATGGATATCAAACCAAACAGCGAATACTCGAATTATGAAAGTATCGATGTAGCAAATCAATTTCAATCTTATATCATAATAGATAATTCATTCTAGCTTCGTTCTGAGGCTTTGCTAATTGTCAATGTATTCAATGCTATGAGAAAATCAGTTTTATTTATCAGTCATAGTTTCTGAAGAGCTGTTAAATGTAAGAATGCACCAATCAATTCGGAGATCTCTGGTCTACCAAATTAAAAGGTAGTCTTAATTTCATCACCAAATCAGTGAACAGATTTATCAAATTGGAAACTTAAATAATATAAAACCTCTTTGAGATTTTATAGCTAAAGGATTAATTAAATGGACACGAAGGAATTTACAAACTTTAATTTAAAACCCAGCCACCATCTCGAATTCCCTTGACAACTAGCTTAACAGAAATGTCAACTCATCATAAAATTGACACTCCTAGAAATAGGCCGCAAGTCTGGCAATACGAATGAGTTGGTAAGCGTATAATCTTGACTCAGACATAATATATAATTATACAACACATACAAATGTAACGTTGGAGTATTTGAGACTAAATGAGGTACTTTCGTTAAATGTTTTTAAAACGTAAGTATGCCAAATAACTTCGATTTGTAATGTTCTAGTAGGTTCTAATAATAATATTTAATATCCAATCACGAATAGTAAATTTCCTTTGGGTTATGAAGTATATCGTCCTTAACTGGCAAGCGAGTGCCATTCGCTATAGCAGATTCATTCATACCTAATGTAGCTGTTAAAGTTACGTAAATCAAAGCTCGTAATAGCTGAGTACTATATTAACTTCAGCCTGTATTAGTCATTGTACATGAAAAGCAATCCTGTCTTTTTATTAATACTGCTACGTATGTAACGTAGCAGTTTTTTGTATTTCCCTTAGCCTAGCTTTAAGTTTTAGCCCAGTTCAATGAAAATAAAGACTACATTATTTCTTTTTTATTCATTATATAAGTTTATGAATGTGTTTTTATTAAAGTTGTTTATTTTCAGGAACAATTCTAGCCGTTTGGAGTCCATCGTTTATCTTCAAATTTTCTTCTAAAGCACATAATACTGGCAATTATGTACAGAATATATTATCAAGACAACAGAATAACAAACGAGAGCAGATCAGTTTTATAACGGGTGTGAGTATCAATATTTATTTGTAAATTTTAATTAAAAGTTTAAAATGTTATAATGGATAATGAAACAAATAGTTGAGAACACATAAATTTTATTATTTACAAAGAACAATGTACGACAGCATAGCATATAGCTGTACCTATAGCAAGGTAATAGGTATAGTAGGAACGAGATTAAAACATACAAGACCTAGGAAAGGCTAGGATCGAGAGACGGACTCAAACTTGACAGGCTTAAATATTTTTTTAATTTCTTAATATGAATTCTTCCCACATTATACACGGACACGTCTCTTATCATAACCTAAGCTTAAATTGTCAATTGTCAATGTTTTGATAGTTTGCACTTATGAGTCTTGGGTAACCTAAGTCTAATATTTTGCTACAACTTTACATTATTAACACCTTTTTACAAACTATTTGAAACGTATGTTAGATTCTTGCAATTCAATTCCCAAGCAATTTTCATCTAATTGCGCTGAATTTTTGTACCTATACACACAGTTAGAAATATTATGTGTAATAAAATAATTTTAAAAAAACAAGCTTTTTTTAATGAGCTTAAAGGAATAAAACAATTTTCTTAACTAAACTTGCTAAACATAAACGTCGTTATATACGTTTACGAATTATATAATGGTGGCGATTCTGATGTACACACTTTATACTAAAAATCTCTAAATTTAGCTTTAGACCTGTCAAACAGTTTTAGAGAGCGTAACCTATTCTGTACATCTCTAAATTGATAGCAATAAGGTTTAAATTGTCAATGTAGAAACATATAGAATAGGTTACACACGTTTGATTCTGAAGTACACCTCGTACATCAGAATCGCCACCGTTATAATATTACAAAAGTTTAAAAGCTCTAATCAGATTTAGTTATAATATTAATGTAACAATTTATTTTATTCCTTTTAGCGAAATATAATAGAATCTTGTTTTTAAAATATATAAATATAATTACTTTTTTACTCTTAATCCATTACATTTATAATAAACAGATATATAAATATTTTCGATTTTACTATAATTATCATTTCAATGGTTGAGGTTTGCTCTTTATGAGAATGGTACTCTATTTTGCAAATTATATATATTTAACCCTTAGCGTAAAAGCTATAATTTATGAATTATTTTTAGACACAGTTTAGTAATATTGTGAAAGTAATTATGTGTTCCTACTATTTATTAATAACAATATAATCAAGTTTACCGATACTAAGAAAATGTACAATCACATTACTTACATTTTATGGATCACTTTAAACAACCTTCAAAAACAATTGGCCAAGGAAACACACAATTTCAAGGGTTCAATTTTGTGGTGATCCACAGAAACCTAAATTATAATGCATCTAACTTAAAAACTACTTAAATATGTACATTAATCTATATACAATACGGTTAGGTAATATCTGGCATGAAATAAATCATTTATTGCACGTATGATAACAATAATATCCCAATTTAATACAAATATTATTTTTAATTTTATACATTCACAAAACCAGAAACAATCATATTTTATGAGATTCCCACGTTTTAAAAAACCACTTTCTCACGATTAAAATACTTATTTTTCCGTGATAGAGATAATAAGAGATTGTAAAGTTTGGCATATGGGATACCATTGATTTAAATTGGAGAAGTTTTAATAAATTAAAATATATTATACTGTAGTATTGCTAGTGCCTTGATGCCAGATTTAATAAATAAATTAAGTATCTCTATTAAGTACTTAAATAAATCACATTTATACTCATTTGTACAGCGTCTGATTATATACATATTAAATAAAAACACTAGTTCGAAGCACATTCGATGAAGTTCTATCCATATTTAAAATGTTCGAATCGACTTAAAAATCGAGTAAACGTCTATCGTAGACGTCTGGCGCGATAGAACGCGCCGCCTCGTTTCATTTAGACGCGTTCACAACTAAATTCGTCGCTGCTTCTTCGCTGGCTCCTATGCTCATAGCTTTCTTCTTCAAAATGCCCAAGTCTGTGACATTCTCGAGAAAACTTTTGTGAGCGGAGAGGACTTTAGCGCTTTCCACGTCTTTTTTTAACTCCTCCATGTCTCGTTTCAACTTCGCTCGTCTGTTTTGGAACCAGGTGATTACCTGAGCGTTGGATAGGCCGAGGGAGCTTGCTATCTCATCTCTGTCAGCCGGGGATAAGTATTTTTGATACAGAAACCGTTTTTCCAGCTCAAAGATCTGATGGTTTGTGAATGCCGTTCTGGACTTTCGTTTCTTTTTCGGCTGAGGCCGTGAGTTGAAAAGATTCAAGTGGTTTGACTGACCATCTGAAACAACAGAGAAAATTATATTAAATTACTATTTTTAATTGCTTGCTTTTAGTTTTCTTGTAATCTCTGTTTACATAAAAGTCATAGGTTCAACATGTGGCCATAATATGTAAATATAAATTTATTATTTATTCTATAATATTTTACTACGGTATATCCATATTATATACAAATGAATACAGATGATTAAATGTATCTCTTAACCCTTGAATTCTTAGAGCAACCTCGCCCACAAGTCCGTAACTACATACTTCTACGTATTTAAGAGAAAAAAAGTAACGAGGTATGAAGTTAATTGAAATAAAAAGTCAACATTTTGAAAGAGCGTCACGAAATTGTCGATACTACGTCCGTGCGTATCGATTATCGAGCTCCCAAAGTTTATTGATTATACAGCCCTAGCTAGTAACGAGATGCCATATTGATTACACGCCGTTCGACATTGGAACGAGAAGCACAGTGTTGTTTTTTCTTACTAATTAATATTTATAAAAAAAATATTATACGTCAAATGTAAAAGATATTGAAACAACAGTGATAGATAGATTATATCTATGACTGTTGTTTCAATCACTTTATATATTCAATATGAATTTTTTTAATAACCATTTAACTAGAAGTATTTTTATGCATTAGATATATAAAAATGATCGAAATTTAGTATTCCTTTTCAACCACTTAACATTTAATACGTAACAAAAACTAGCGACATAACTACCACGGTTGTAAGAACATAACGTGATGGTATTTTGTTTCATTTAAATAATCGTGATGAAGGTGAGAATTTGTTAACTCACTCAACACCTGGACCAAGTTCACTTTCTTTATCCCAATAAACGCTACATCTGCGTGTATTATTTTTGAGTTATGAAATCAAAATACTAATAATCTAAGCAGATAAGAAATTTGCGCAAATTGTGTCACCCATTGTGACACCGCATCAGGTGCAGACTGAAAACCATGACAGATTAAGAATTTTTTGCATTACAAATCTTAACGATTGCTTTGAATTTTACCTTTTTGGCACTTTGGGTGTTTTATTCAGTCCTAATTGAGGTTCGCATTAGTTAAGGATGCGATTAGGCCGTGATTAATACGTGAGTTGCCCGCGCGGCGATTTTATATAAATTGTTCTCTTTATTTCGATTTCTTTGAAATTGGACGTGACGGTGACTCAATGGAATTCTGCCTAATGTGTTTTGAAAGGTTGCCACAAACGATGTAAAAAATAACACCTTGTGAGTCGTGAATGTCTTTTTGGATAACCTTAAAAATATTCAGAGCAATAAACATAACCAGAGGTCAACCGATGTACGTTTATTTTTGTGTTCTTATTAAAAAAAAACAAAAGCACTAAAGCCTGCCAACATAAAGGAATTGCAAACATTGAATATATTTTTCAATGACTCATTGCGGGTACTTAGCTGCTAAGTTGTAAATAAGTTTCAAAGAAATTATACATTAGCACCTCTGTATTATACAAAGGATAGGCAGTTTAACTTAACGACAACGTTAAGTTTTATTAATATGTGCGGTTCACCGCTGACATACCATTGATCTGAATAACACAAGGAAACATGCATTTATATTTGTCAATTGCGTGCTAAAGAATTATGTATGATGTATGTGTGTTAAGATTTTTGGTCTTCATCGCTATAAGTCATGCAATAAGAACCGTAAATGCATCTTTGCTATGAAAATTAAAAATTTAATGTAAGTACTTATATAATTAAAGACGATCCCTTGGGTTACAGACGTTAAGACTAGAGCATTATTTTGTTTCGGATATAGTTTAAATCTACTGCTTAGATTTAAACTAAGATAAGATCCCGTCAAGAACAAAATTATTCCAAATTGTGTGTTACTGTTTTAATTTATGAAGTAATTGAAAATTTTAAAACAAATGCGATATGTGTCGTCGTGAAAAAATAACGGAATAATTTGATTCTCCATATGCGCGTACCTTTACCGTATGCAATGTAAGACCTCCAAGATCTGTAAAAGAACTGAAATAAGCGTGACAATATCGTCAAACTCTTCAGTTCTAATTTGAGTATACTTAGATGTCAAATTTGCACCGAACTTTCACGTTAGTAAAAAGCGCAATACAATGTTGGCACTGATTAATTTTTTAATACTGTGAACGGAATACCCGTATGTCATTGTGTGCTCGTTAAAATGTAGATAGCTGAGCGTATTTTTATGATACATTTTATGACAGACGAGTTACATTTTAGCCGTGCGGGCGCTTTATTGCAGTGCCATAGACTCGGATAATGTTTTAGTGCCTGATAACAAGATGAGCGCTTTCTATAGTCTATATTATCATAGAGAATAGATTAGATTCCTTTATATGTTATCCGAATTGTTACCCTAATACAATTCCTTTACTTGCTCTCAAGATTAGTAGAATATAATTAAGAATTTCTGACGAGTAAAATTAATTAAATAATGATCTGCACTTATACTTCCACAAAGGAGATGTATAAGGATGTATGTGTCTGAGACTCATTTGTTTTCCATCAAAACGAGTCTGTAACAAGACAGGATATTCAATTACTCTTCCAAGTTGACCCTTCGTTCATAAAACACTTAACGAGACGCATTGCTAACAAAACATAAGTTGAAATGCAACGTGCACAAGAACTAGTTACATAGAGCAAAATAGACAATACAATAAATGCCTTCTTTAAGGTTGTCTTATCAATTAAAGCAAAATCATCTATACCATTACTTAATTTTCCCAGAGATGATTAAAAATTCACCAAATTTTACTTAATTCTATTGACTCGTTAGCGAAAAAAGCGTGGCAAAATCAAGTGACGTGTGTTTCATTCATCGTTCACTTGATTGATCGGTTGATTGGTAGAAAATCGTTCAAACGGTCACGGATCGGTCTAGAAATAGATTTTTTATGTACTACGTGGAGCTATTTTAATTCTCTAGTCCTTTTTCGAAATCTTTTGTAAGAGATGTCCATGGTTGTCAGTGACAAGTAGAAAGTAAATTAATAGTGTTGTAAATTGAATTAAATAGTTGCAGGTAGAGCGAACAGGTTTTATAACGTTTTCATTAGGAAGACTTTTCTGTACTGAAAAAGATTATGTATCAAACTTTAAATAAAAATGAATTTAGGTAGGTAATTTTAATGTTTACATGACTTGATATATAAAACAAATGTAAAGGAGCGGTCGAGCTAAATAAAATTACCAGATTAAATAGGCTTATCCATCTGTAAGCTGTCCAAAACAAACAACCGTGGATTCATTATCCAAATTTAACACACACATTATTCAGTCTGTATTTTTTTGAAACTGAAGCGGTTCACATTAAAAGCGGCGTCTCGAGTGAACGGTTCGACTCCCATCACGGGCGATTACCGCCGTTTGTAGACAGACAGACAGACATGCCGGCACAATGGCCCGTAACCATTCTCTGAGCTTCTTAATTGGGGATAAGTATCCGGTTTTTTTGGTGACAGATTTGATAAAAATATTGTTCAGAGTTAGCGTTCTAATTTCAAATACGACTGTCATAATCTCCTTTTAGGTCACGAGAGTGTAATTTGATTACATCTGTAGTACGGTGGTCGGCAACGTTTTCTCATTCTTTTTGAAAATTTATAATACTCGTAGTATGTACGTGTGTAATTAGCGAATCCGTCATATTGACATAATTTATAATGGATTCTACGTTTGTTTAATAGTGTGTAGTTCTAATATTTACTCAAACTGTTTTAATGTATGTGCTGATTATTCTAGGAACTGCGATAAATGTCAATATCTATTTAGCAGGAATTTTTCAACCCACGTTCAAAATATTCGCAATACTATTATCATATAACGTAACTATGTAGCTACCTCTATTCCGTATTTTTGTAATGTAAATACTAAGTAAACACAAAGTGGTGCTTAAAAAAATACAGAAAATTTCACCAAACCACATTCTCACGAGACTTGGGAGCCGGGACCTAGTTCACACAAGATTCGGGAATACAAATCACGTCTTCTGGTTTTACGCTCGTTGACCATCATATTTTCTATTCAATCGATTCTATATTACCGTCAAAACCACAATTTTTATTTTCAATCCATCTGGGAATTCTATTATGAAGACCTGCTATGTTGTCAAAATGTTTACGTATAGCGATAAAATAATCTTATTAAAATATAAATGTCAAACAGGAGCCTAGTTCAATATTAAATTATAATAAATTCTAGACTTCTCCGATAAAATCAATAAGTACCTCTATAATCGGTCAATTGTACATGACGTTACTGTTATAACTGAATAAATAATATTTGACACCATAAACTATATTAACCAAAGATATATTATGTATATAGCTTGTCTTTTTTAAAGTTGATTAGTCAGTTTTACAACGATAATTTTTGGACGATAATACCTATCTTATGAACCGTATGAGATCTTTTAATTGAATTTTGCGCTTAGGTATATGCATCTTAGCCGAGTCTCAATACATGACTCCAATTTGATGTGTTTGTGAAGAATTTTGTGAATGTAAAGGGGCTCTACTTGTCGTTGAGTGACTGCTGAGTAACATTATACGTAATATAAAATGACATTTGTAATATAAAAATCCTGGTATCGTATCTGAATAGCCGAATACTACAGTATTATGTTATGATAAATTTGTCATTGCTAAGCGACAATTAATTTATTTAATTGCGCATTGTATTTATCGTCAATAAATTCGTGCGTTGGTGTTGCTACATAATCGTTTCTCTTCTAAGCCGTTATTATACGAACAATTTAATAGTCTTGTTTAACGATTTATTGGCGACCTATGTTATACGAAAATTCTAGAGATATTTTGAAATATAACTTAATTTCACTATAGCAGTTGCTCAAGGCAATTTTTAATTTAATAAAGTTGTCATTATACCCAATGTAGGGTATGTATTTGATCCCCAGATGGAAAATGGCGACACCGGCGACCAAAACAGAGGCGCTTAAATTCTAGAGCATCCATAAATTATTGGCCCATAAATGAAATATAACGAATATGTCAAATTCCGAACGTTCGAAACATAAAAACATTGCACGCGTAATGTACTCCGGCAGTTAGTGCATCGGCCGTGTCAGAATAACGAGCGATGTTTATCTTAAGAAAAGCCGCCGCCGACTCCTAACTAATGAATAGTTTTCATTGAACAATTAGCGCATTTGTTTTCAATGTATAATTATAGTTTGTGTCGGCCAACTATGAGAAGTAGAATATTAATGATAATAAAAACAACAATATAACAGTTTTTTTATGAATAATGTTAAATTTTTATCATAAAATACGGCATCGTGGAGGAAGTCTTTCGTTTCGTTATAATAAAATAGCCGAACTCGATTTGATATTATTAATTTTTAGTTAAAACTGAAAAGAATCTATTTGAGACGCATAGCTGCTAGTCCCGATATATAAGACTATTGTTTTATTTAATTTTTTTTAAACCGAAAACCTGCCTAACTTTGAAACGCATAGAACTATTGGAAAAAGCCACGTTAGAAAATAGGTCCAATTCGATCTCGAAGTTCTTACGCGATCCAAGATTACGCCCCTTTGAAGTCGCTGTCGGCTGATAATATTTTTTACAACCTCTTCAAGCCCAAGTAGTCACAACAAACCATTTGAATCCATTTTAAGAGCACTTGAAGGATTTTATGTTTTATTTACTGCCTCCCGCTCGTTTGTGGCTCTGTTTTAGGAAATAGTGGTGGCTAATTAATTAGTATATTATGATTGATGCTTCGAATAAATCTTACCTTCATTATATAAATATAATTCAAAATTAAGTTAACTAAAATTTCTTCAGCTTACTACTGTGAGATAAATAAGCCTTAGTGCATAATTAAGGTTTTCCCAAAATCTAATGATTGAGAAAAAGGCGAAGTCAAGGTTAATTCTAGTTCAGATTTCTTGCTATGTTTGCAATTTAGTGTACATATTTTTATTGTGTATATCTAAGCAAACTTAGTCACATATATCAACTTGCTGTATGACCAATGTTGAGTTGAATTGTTGATATTTGATTTCATTAGAAATCAACTACAAAATAAACAAATCTACATAACCCCATTGTATCATTCACATAACTAAACCCTATTAGTGTATTTACTCTTATAATTAAAATTACAATGTAAGAACTTATAATTAAAACAGTAAAACGCTTGAAGAAACTCTACAGTTTCTTTAATAATTATGAAAGATAATTATTATAAAGAGTTGAAATTATTACTTTTAAATTACCTCCTTATCAACTTACAAACAATTATCCCAGTCACGAATAAAACGTAAAATAATGCTGATTGAATGTTTATGTCTTTTTTAATTAACTCACAATACTGAAATACGTCTAAATCGTGGTTTAAGTATAACGTGTTAATTTTGTGTAGATGTTATTTGAAAATCCACTGTGATTAAAATAGTTTTAATCGAATAATTTTATTTCTTTAAATTAATCTAATCAAACCACCACCGAAAGTGGAAAGTATTTTAGTTAAGAGTTAAACTTAACAGTATAATTCAGTAAACACTTACATTTTCAATTTTTATAACTACACAGATTATGCTATATATTTTATAAAAACAACTGTCCGGACAAAGACAACGTAACTTTTGAGAAAAATACGGATAGCAAAGTAATAAAATTGGTAGCAGTTTATAAATCACGTGCGAGCAATAATGTGGGCTGCGGGATCCCTGGAGACACCCCAAAGGAACACTTCCTTTTGTCACCTAATTGCCTAAATTGTTATTAGTGGGAATAAAGACATATGACTATTTATAGAGTGGATGAAAGATTCTCTTTTAATAGTGTCGTTACGGTAGGAAAATGACAAATGTGAGCATCCAAAGTTAATAGACACTGGTTATTTTTAGCTTTTTGTATCATGCTATTTCTTTATAACAATATTTTTATGTTTATTTTGTATATTAACAACTATACGTTTAAATGTAGCTTTTATTTTTCTTAATGTTCATTAGTGTACACAGTCACCTACAATCGACATGAATAAAGATTTTTGAGTTTATTATTCTTCACTGAAAATCACGGTATATAATCTCATTTAATCCAAAACAAAAAAATATGAAATGGACGGATCTTTCGGAATTTCGCAATCTATGAAGCATTTCCCGGTAAATAAACTAGTCTAGATTGAAGTCCGTGGCAAATAATAATTTCTAACATTCACTATTTAAATATCTTTAGTAAAACGTTTAAACAAATGACAAACACATCGTCGCCTAATAAAATATCCGATTTTGTGTGCGGTCTTAGGAAGTGTTACCATGTGTACCAAAACATAACGCCCCGCTGACAGATTTAAAAGTGAATCGCCTTACAAAAACTACACTTTTATTTGTAAACGACTTAAATGGGCTAATGGGATGCTGTGAATTATAGATTATTTGTGATAATTTCTCATATAGCATGAGAGTCAATAGTTCTTAAACGTAAATAAACTGATGACATATCACGGTCATGTTAAATGTGGAAGTTAATTATATCTACAAAATAATAAACGCTATACAAAGTGTAAAAAGTTGAAGTTTTGATTCCAGCATACCTTCTGCACTTTTTTCTAATGAAATAACGTTAACACTTGAGCAAATTACTTGCCTGTGCGACGCATCATGTCATCTGTCATGTTGACAGATATATTTAACGCCAGGGTGGTATTTTTTATGTGGCAGTATTAGATAAATATTACAATCAATATACAAGTTATAACCAGAATGCAAAAATTACTCACGGTGGCTCATTAAAATAGATATTTTATGGCCTCGACCCAAATTATATAGGTGAAACTAACGCACAAATTGCTAATTGCTCTTACGGAATTAAAAACAACTTACTTTGCGTAGATAACATTCTAATATAACGCATTAAATATTCTATATTAAAAAAAGATATACAAATCTATAGTTGATCATTAACTTAAATAAGCAAAAGCTATTACCAGAAGACAAAATAAAAAAGTAAAACTTTCCTAATACCCGCCAATATTTCATTCAGCCCTGAGGAATTGAACGTTAGCTAATTTCGTCCCCCGCAATTTGTTACATGCCTGGCTAATTGAGACGTATGTCTGCTTTATGATATTAACATTAAGACAATGATCATTTAACGGTATATTATACAAATTGATGACTTCTGTGTGTCAAATATGTGTATTCAACGTACATCTTGAATGGTCATGCAATAATCATTATCGAATTATTAGGCTCATTACAAATTCTGCTGTATGATTCGAAAACTTCTAATTTTTGGATATTAAACGTTTAGATTATTTTTTTGCATTAAAAAAATAATATCTATATTTTTTAAACTTTAATAAAAATTTGCAAATGTTATATTACTAAAAACAAATATAGCACAAACTGTTGTATGTCGATACACGTATCCGATTGCAATAAAATGGCGCCAATTTTCCGTGTCAAAGCCGCGCTTTGGGGAAACAGCGGGGCACAATCGATGCGGTGTGGGCTGCAATATAAACGTCAACGACGATTTAGATTTATTCCCTTTTAGCGATTTATCTCACAGACTTTGATTCACGCTATCAGTGGTCGTGATTATAATCTATGGTAGAGGGAAGCGTGCTGTTTGTAAATTAAAACGAACATTAGAACTTCTATAAAACACAGAATTCAGATAAGTACATAAACAATATGAAAATATTTAATGTCACTAACATTTTTTTTTGTGACAAAGAAGTAATTAACAAATCACCACACAAATTAACACGTGCCAGAGAAGTAATAATTTAACTCGCCGTAGTAAATTACAATATAAATATAACATAGTTATATTATTTTTGGGCACATTGAGAATATAGAAATGTATTTTAATAATTCTGTTTTCGGTTCTGAAAAGTCAACTAACATGTCCTCTTCATCATTCAACTCACGTAGTCAAACGCTTTCGTATCCCTTTAGCAAACAAATGCGATACCAGCTTAGGGTGACGATTTAAAAGGATACCGGGTACTTCAACCGTGTTCCATTTGTAACAATTACTTGCTCAGACAGATGTAATTGGAATTTACAAGGAAAACGTTACGTAAGCTTACAGTGAAATGGAGTTTGTTTATAAATTGTTTGATTGAATTTGATAGGGTTTGTGGTGTCTTAGATGCATAAATATACAATAATTAGCAGACTGTATATTGATATATGAAGTTAGATGATATACAAGACTATTATTTTCTATATATTTGCAACTTCCTGGCATCGATTTAAATAATGAAACACTTTTTTCAAACTGGAACAAATCGTCGACGCAATTGAATTTAAATTTAGAATTACAATTGTACTTAAGTTAAAATGAGACAGCTCTTTACTAACTTCAAGAATTTATTAGCGGACGTTAAGGGTCGGGGTATGGGGTATGGGGGTTGTCACTATCGGGGCGTTTTCCATTTCACGCTCCGTTCAACACTGATGACACCGCATTCCTACGAGCAAATGGCTCGACAAATGAACAGAGGGCGCTTCAGGACACGCCCCAACACGTCATAACTGTCTCTTCGAGTGTAGGGACGAAATTGATTCGAGGACATCGAGGGAAAAGCCGCAATGGTCATTTGGCTTAGTTGAACTTCCGCGTAGCTACGAAACGAACTCTTATTTAACTCTTATTAATTTAATATGCATGTCACATTTTGCGTACAAGCAGCTGCTA